>CM062820.1:46441999-46576999 GCA_031772625.1 Pinus tabuliformis
AATTCAGAAGTCTCGTGCCCGCAAGAGTTGAGCACGGTGGTTAGCGCCATGATCGGTGGTCGACTGAGGCAATCTGCCACATTATTGGTGCTGCCCTTTTTATACTTGAAATTCAAGTGAAACTGTTCAGGTATGTAGACCACTTCTGATGGATCATTCTGCAATTTCCCTTGGGTCTGTATGAACTGCAGAGGTCGGTGGTCTGTGTGGATGACGTTTCTTTCCCCAAAATGTAAATGCTTCCATTGTCGGCAGGCCTGTACAATGGAATACATCTCTTTATCATAAGTGGGGTACTTCCGGACTGTGTCGAAAGTGTTTCACTGTGATATGCACTGGATGTCCATGTTGAGTAAGACTGCCCCAATAGCATAGTCAGAGGCATCTGTCTCGACCTCAAATGGTTGTTGTAAATCTGGTAACCGCGAGCACTGGTGCCGTGCAGAGGCGATCCTACAACTCCCTGAATGCCTTCTGTTGAGATTCAGACCAAAAAATTTTGCTTTCGCCCCGCCCTTGGTGACTTGACTCAAGGCCAAGAAATATGAGAAATCCCAACACAAACCTGCGGTAGAAGTTGGCAAGACATAGAAAGCTGCGGAGCTCTGTTAGAGTGGTTGGAGAGGGCCAATCCCGAATGACTTGGACCTTGGCTGGATCGACATGCCCCCCTGTTCATCATGATGTATCCCAGATACTGAACCTCGGTCATGCCAAAAGTGCATTTCTCCAAATTGCACATAGCTTGTGTTGCCGCAGTGTTTGGAGAACCTGTCGGATGTGGTGGAGGTGCTCTTCCCAACTCTGGCTGAAGATCAGAATGTCATCCAAGTACCTACTACAAAGGAGTTGGTGAATGGCCGCAAGATGTCATCCATTAGCCTCATAAAGGTTGCAGGAGCATTCGTCAATCCGAAAGGCATGACCAACCATTCGAAAGGCCCTCCTTGGATTTGAAGGCAGTCTTCCACACATCTGAGGTTCAATTGGTACCTGGTGATATCCTGACTTCAGATCGATCTTGCTGAAATATTTCGCCCCCTTTAGTTGGTCTAGGAGGTCATCAATCCGCGGGATCGGTACCTATTAACGGACAGTGATCTAGTTCAGCGCCCGATAGTCAATACAGAGTCTCCACGTCCCATCCTTCTTCTGTACCAACACTATCGGGCTCCCACAGGGCGAAGAACTCGGACGGATGTGACCTTTCTGCAGGAGCTCCTGAATCTGCCTCTTGATTTCATTGTTCTCCAGAACGGAGCGCCGATAAATTGGTCCATTGGGTAGCGGCGCACCTGGGGTCAGATCGATGGAGTGCTTGACTTGACAGTGCAGAGGAACCCCTGCCGGGGAGGTGAAGATGTCTTCGTACTCCTCCACAATCTTGTCCATCTGTAGCTGCCGTGCAGAGGGACCCCGTTTGGAGGCCGCGGCCACTGTCTTCTTCTTCCCTTGAGGGCGTATCATCAGGAAACAAATTTCCTGGTTTTGGAAATGATCTTACTGCATTGTTTTGCAGTAATCAAAGAGATGGCGGCAGGTGGTGGTATACCTCTGGTATCCTGAACAACTTATTTCCAATGTAATAATAACAGCACGGGGCCTTGATTCATACACAGCATGTCGCTTCCACAAGTATGGTTGTCCTAGTAATACATCACAAACTTCAAGGGAGCAATGTCACACAATACCTCATCCGTGAAGGGCTTGATGTTGTATGGAAGGCGACACTGCTGGCTCACGCGAAGATCTCGCCCTTGGTGAAGCCACCCAATGTGTATGGTTGTGGATGTGCTGTGGGTCGGTAAGCCCAACCGCTTCACGACCTCTGCCGAAATGAGGTTCTTTTGACTCCCGCTATCAACAATGAACTGTATCGGGGAGCCCTTTACCACATCTGGGAGTGGAAGAGACGCTCCTCCTCCTCTGGATCTTCGGTTCATTTTTCTGGATCTTTGCGGTAGCAACAGTGGCGCTGGGATCCGCATCAATGATCTGCTTCCCTTTTTCATACCCTTATCGGGTTTCTGACTCAGAGTCGGAACATGCATCTGATTCTGAAACCTTTAGCTCAGCCACCAGTGACTGCTTGGCCCGACACTCACTTGTGTTGTGAGTGGAGCTCTTATGAACTCGCACCATTTTCCAGTGTCCTTTCTCGGCTTCGCGGCGTTGCTTTTTGCTTGCAGCTTCGGCTGGTTGTCTTGGGCTGTCCCGCCTTGGCTTTGTCCTTTGTTCTGTGGTTTAGGGGCACCTTCCCCTGCTTTGGATTCGCAGATCCAAAGTCTCGCTTCTTTTGTTTAAACTTCTGCTCGACCCTTGACGCATACCGGTATGCTGCGCCGAGCGAGGGGATGTTTAGGAACTGTATTTCTTCCTGGATGTACTTGTGCAGGCAGCCACGGTATTTGAGTATCAAATGTTGCTCTGAATCCTTGATACCCAACTTTGTGCGAAGGGTATGGAAAAGATTGGTGAACTCCGGCACGTCTTGGTCCCTTCCCTGCCGCAGCGTGGTCCACTTTATGTATTCATCTCATAGCTTCCGACAGGGTAGTACTGCTCCTTGATGGCATCCCGGAACGAATCCCAGGTGGGTGCGGCTGAAAATAGTGAGCCAGTACTTTCATCCTTCTGCTCGCAGTAGGTTTCCCACCAGTCCTTGACGTGGGGGGCTGCTTTGAGAAGAGCAAAAACAATCTTTTCCGACTCAAAAATTCATGAACAGAAAAATAACCCTCTAGCAGATTTAACCATTTATCTACGGCATCGGCGTCTATCTGACCCTCGAATATGGGGATTTCAAAATTAACTTGTACCTTAAAGGGTGTGGGCGTTTCCAGAGGAGCTGCTGGAAGCCGATGCGCCGCTTCTGGGTAGCCGCTGAAGGATCTGCGCAAAGCTATCCATCATCGCGTTCCGTTGTCGCTCGAGCGCTTCTTCGAGCAAGATTTTGATGGGATCTCCTGCCCCCTCGTCTTTCTTCTCGTCCGCCATGGGAGGCCGTCGGGATTTGCGAGGCTGGTCTTGCAAAGGTTCAACCAGTTCAAGCCCTAACTCCTTATATCCCGACCTTGTCAAAGAAAAACAGAGAAAAAGCAGACCGCTCTGATACCACTGATCCGATTAAAACAGGAACGCAACAAATTACAGAGATAACCATATACACAAAGATGCAGCGGAAATAATACTTCATTTCATTAATGGAAAATACTGAAATATGCTTACAAACAGAAATGGCAATAAACTAGCTAGGGCGATGGTAGCTTATCTCTGAGAAGAGATGTGATGGCTACATGCCTCTGAACTGTGTTACAATGAGGCTCGAAGGCCTATTTATTGTTGAGAAACAATGGAAAAACCCTTCACATACCAAAACCTAACCCTAGGAGATGAAACGCCAAACTGTGGGCCCCGTTTGGGGGTAAGTTGGTACATCAACTCCCGGTCGTAACTTTGGCATATGATCTCCGTTTGACGCGTACAATAGCTCATTAAAAGATCTATCCGAGCACTATCATTGTTGGAACGGCAACACGAGTCCATTCATGGACTCGTGTTCCCCCGGATTCCCCAAAAACGTCGTTTAGGGCCTCAAAACGGCTCCGAAGTTCAGGACCCGAAAAACTGCTAAAATAGTAAGTTGTGCTACAATTAAGGAAACTGAAAATGCTGAGAAAGACAATGGTGGGGTCCAGGTGGACTTGGCAGGTGGCCACCAATATCCACCTGGATCATTCCTCCCCCCTTAGGAAGCAATGGTCCCCATTGCGTTGAGCTCCTCCATGAGATGAGGAAACTTCTGCTGAACTTGTTCCCTGGTGAGCCACTTGCCCTGCTGAAGGAGTTGGCCTGCTTTGACAACTCGATACAGTTGGATATTCTGTTGGCGAGTGTTCTTGATCTGTGTGTCCATGATCCGATCAGTTGCAGCTTGTTCCATGCAATCTGGATTTAATTCTGTGGGTTTGAGCTGTTCTGCAATGTCGGATGTGTCTAGCAATGGTGGAAAGTATGGCCGAAGGCGGTCCACATTGAACACTGGGTGCAGGCCAAGGAATGGGGGAATGCTGAGCTCAAATGCATTGTCTCCCATAGCCTTAGTAATGGTGTAAGGACCATATCGAAGTGGTCTCAATTTCCGATAGGCTCCAGTAAGGCGTTCCTTTTGCAAATGCAACCAGACTTTGTCGCCCACCTGAAACTTGTGTGGCACCCGATGTTGATCATGTCGCTGCTTGTACTTGGCATTTGATTTCTCAAGAATGTCATGGACCTGCTGGCGAATATGTTGGATGCGCTCAATGAAGCTGGTGGCCTTATCTGTTTCGGACTGGACATGAGCTGAATTCATGTGAGTAGCTGCAAGTGGCATGGCCACATCAATGGGGCATAGTGGCTGGAATCCCAAACCCACCTGAAAAGGGCTATGGCCAGTGGAGCTGTGAAGAGCTCGGTTGTAGCTGTGCTGAACATAGGGGAGGCTCTCGTCCCATGTGCGTGGATGCTTTGAGTTATACATGCGCAGAATGTGCACAATCATCCTGTTGACAACCTCTGTCTGGCCATCAGTTTGAGGATGGAAGGCTGTGGACTTCGTGAGTTTGGTGTCCAGCATTGACCAGAGACTGGACCAAAATGTGCTGAGAAACCGACTGTCCCGATCTGAGATGATAGACTGTGGGATCCCAAAGTGCACCCACACTCGTTCAAAGAAGAGTTTAGCAGTGGCTTCTGCTGTGATATTCTTCTTGCAGGCCATCATAATGGCCATCTTTGAGAACCTGTCGACGACCACAAAAACACAGTCATTTCCATGCTTAGTGGAAGGAAGGCCTGACATGTAATCCATGGAGATGGATTCCCAAGGTCGACTAGGGGTAGGCAACGGGGTATAGAGGCCTTGCTTCTTAATGGTCGGTTTGGCAATGGCACAGGCAGTACATGATCGGATGTACTTCCCAACATCCTGTCGAAGATTCGGCCAATAGAAATAGTTTTGCAGTACTGCCACTGTTTTCTCGACCCCGAAATGCCCAGCAGCCCGACTGTAGTGTGCTTCCCAAATCATCTTGGCACGCTCGCTTGAAGGAACACAAAGGTGACCGAGGTGGCATAATAGGGCATCCTGGAGGTGAAAATCTGCAACCTGCCGACCCTCCAAGAGTGTCTGGTATGTGTGGCCGAATTCTGGGTCGCTTTTGTAGAGAAGTGGCCAATCAGAAGTCTCGTGCCCGCAAGAGTTGAGCACGGTGGTTAGCGCCATGATCGGTGGTCGACTGAGGCAATCTGCAACATTATTGGTGCTGCCCTTTTTATACTTGATATTCAAGTGAAACTGTTGCAGGTATGTAGACCACTTCTGATGGCGATCATTCTGCAATTTCCCTTGGGTCTGTATGAACTGCAGAGGTCGGTGGTCTGTGTGGATGACCGTTTTCTTCCCCAAAATGTAATGCTTCCATTGTCGGCAGGCCTGTACAATGGAATACATCTCTTTATCATAAGTGGGGTACTTCCGGACTGTGTCTGAAAGTGTTTCACTGTGATATGCCACTGGATGTCCATGTTGAGTAAGGACTGCCCCAATAGCATAGTCAGAGGCATCTGTCTCGACCTCAAATGGTTGTTGTAAATCTGGTAACGCGAGCACTGGTGCCGTGCAGAGGCGATCCTTCAACTCCCTGAATGCCTTCTGTTGAGATTCAGACCAAAAGAATTTTGCTTTCGCCCCGCCCTTGGTGACTTGACTCAAGGGCCAAGAAATATGAGAAAATCCCAACACAAACCTGCGGTAGAAGTTGGCAAGACCTAGAAAGCTGCGGAGCTCTGTTAGAGTGGTTGGAGAGGGCCAATCCCGAATGACTTGGACCTTGGCTGGATCGACATGCACCCCTGTTCATCAATGATGTATCCCAGATACTGAACCTCGGTCATGCCAAAAGTGCATTTCTCCAAATTGGCACATAGCTTGTGTTGCCGCAGTGTTTGGAGAACCTGTCGGATGTGGTGGAGGTGCTCTTCCCAACTCTGGCTGAAGATCAGAATGTCATCCAAGTATACTACTACAAAGGAGTTGGTGAATGGCCGCAAGATGTCATCCATTAGCCTCATAAAGGTTGCAGGAGCATTCGTCAATCCGAAAGGCATGACCAACCATTCGAAGAGGCCCTCCTTGGATTTGAAGGCAGTCTTCCACACATCTGAGGGTTCAATTGGTACCTGGTGATATCCTGACTTCAGATCGATCTTGCTGAAATATTTCGCCCCCTTTAGTTGGTCTAGGAGGTCATCAATCCGCGGGATCGGGTACCTATTACGGACAGTGATCTTGTTCAGCGCCCGATAGTCAATACAGAGTCTCCACGTCCCATCCTTCTTCTGTACCAACACTATCGGGCTCCCACAGGGCGAAGAACTCGGACGGATGTGACCTTTCTGCAGGAGCTCCTGAATCTGCCTCTTGATTTCATTGTTCTCCAGAACGGAGCGCCGATAAATTGGTCCATTGGGTAGCGGCGCACCTGGGTCAGATCGATGGAGTGCTTGACTTGACAGTGCAGAGGAACCCCTGCCGGGGAGGTGAAGATGTCTTCGTACTCCTCCACAATCTTGTCCATCTGTAGCTGCCGTGCAGAGGGACCCCGTTTGGAGGCCGCGGCCACTGTCTTCTTCTTCCCTTGAGGGCGTATCATCAGGAAAACAAATTTCCTGGTTTTGGAAATGATCTTACTGCATTGTTTTGCAGTAATCAAAGAGATGGCGGCAGGTGGTGCTACCTCTGGTATCCTGAACAACTTATTTCCCAATGTAATAATAACAGCACGGGGCCTTGATTCATACACAGCATGTCGCTTCCACAAGTATGGTTGTCCTAGTAATACATCACAAACTTCAAGGGGAGCAATGTCACACAATACCTCATCCGTGAAGGGCTTGATGTTGTATGGAAGGCGACACTGCTGGCTCACGCGAAGATCTCGCCCTTGGTGAAGCCACCCAATGGTGTATGGTTGTGGATGTGCTGTGGTCGGTAAGCCCAACCGCTTCACGACCTCTGCCGAAATGAGGTTCTTTTGACTCCCGCTATCAACAATGAACTGTATCGGGGAGCCCTTTACCCACATCTGGGAGTGGAAGAGACGCTCCTCCTCCTCTGGATCTTCGGGTTCATTTTTCTGGATCTTTGCGGTAGCAACCGTGGCGCTGGGATCCGCATCAATGATCTGCTTCCCTTTTCATACCCCTTATCGGGTTCTGACTCAGAGTCGGAACATGCATCTGATTCTGAAACCTTTAGCTCAGCCACCAGTGACTGCTTGGCCTGACACTCACTTGTGTTGTGAGTGGAGCTCTTATGGAACTCGCACCATTTTCCAGTGTCCTTTCTCGGCTTCGCGGCGTTGCTTTTTGCTTGCAGCTTCGGCTGGTTGTCTTGGGCTGTCCCGCCTTGGCTTTGTCCTTTGTTCTGTGGTTTAGGGGCACCTTTCCCCTGCTTTGGATTCGCAGATCCAAAGTCTCGCTTCTTTTGTTTAAACTTCTGCTCGACCTTGACGGCATACCGGTATGCTGCGCCGAGCGAGGGGATGTTTAGGAACTGTATTTCTTCCTGGATGTACTTGTGCAGGCAGCCACGGTATTTGAGTATCAAATGTTGCTCTGAATCCTTGATACCCAACTTTGTGCGAAGGGTATGGAAAAGATTGGTGAACTCCGGCACGTCTTGGTCCCTTCCCTGCCGCAGCGTGGTCCACTTTATGTATTCATCCTCATAGCTTCCGACAGGGTAGTACTGCTCCTTGATGGCATCCCGGAACGAATCCCAGGTGGGTGCGGCTGAAAATAGTGAGCCAGTACTTTCATCCTTCTGCTCGCAGTAGGTTTCCCACCAGTCCTTGACGTGGGGGGCTGCTTTGAGAAGAGCAAAAACAATCTTTTCCCGACTCAAAAATTCATGAACAGAAAAATAACCCTCTAGCAGATTTAACCATTTATCTACGGCATCGGCGTCTATCTGACCCTCGAATATGGGGATTTCAAAATTAACTTGTACCTTAAAGGGTGTGGCGTTTCCAGAGGAGCTGCTGGAAGCCGATGCGCCGCTTCTGGGTAGCCGCTGAAGGATCTGCGCAAAGCTATCCATCATCGCGTTCTGTTGTCGCTCGAGCGCTTCTTCGAGCAAGATTTTGATGGGATCTCCTGCCCCCTCGTCTTTCTTCTCGTCCGCCATGGGAGGCCGTCGGGATTTGCGAGGCTGGTCTTGCAAAGGTTCAACTAGTTCAAGCCCTAACTCCTTATATCCCGACCTTGTTCAAAGAAAAACAGAGAAAAAGCAGACCGCTCTGATACCACTGATCCGGATTTAAACAGGAACGCAACAAATTACAGAGATAACCATATACACAAAGATGCAGCGGAAATAATACTTCATTTCATTAATGGAAAATACTGAAATATGCTTACAAACAGAAATGGCAATAAACTAGCTAGGGCGATGGTAGCTTATCTCTGAGAAGAGATGTGATGGCTACATGCCTCTGAACTGTGTTACAATGAGGCTCGAAGGCCTATTTATTGTTGAGAAACAATGGAAAAACCCTTAACATTCCAAAACCTAACCCTAGGAGATGAAACGCCAAACTGTGGGCCCCGTTTGGGGGTAAGTTGGTACATCAACTTCCCGGGGTCGTAACTTTGGCATATGATCTCCGTTTGACGCGTACAATAGCTCATTAGAAAGATCTATCCGAGCACTATCATTGTTGGAACGGGCAACACGAGTCCATTCCATGGACTCGTGTTGCCCCGGATTCCCCAAAAAACGTCGTTTAGGGCCTCAAAACGGCTCCGGAAGTTCAGGACCCGAAAAACTGCTAAAATAGTAAGTTGTGCTACAATTAAGGAAACTGAAAATGCTGAGAAAGACAATGGTGGGGGTCCAGGTGGACTTGGCAGGTGGCCACCAATATCCACCTGGATCATTCCTCCCCCCTTAGGAAGCAATGGTCCCCATTGCGTTGAGCTCCTCCATGAGATGAGGAAACTTCTGCTGAACTTGTTCCCTGGTGAGCCACTTGCCCTGCTGAAGGAGTTGGCCTGCTTTGACAACTCGATACAGTTGGATATTCTGTTGGCGAGTGTTCTTGATCTGTGTGTCCATGATCCGATCAGTTGCAGCTTGTTCCATGCAATCTGGATTTAATTCTGTGGGTTTGAGCTGTTCTGCAATGTCGGATGTGTCTAGCAATGGTGGAAAGTATGGCCGAAGGCGGTCCACATTGAACACTGGGTGCAGGCCAAGGAATGGGGGAATGCTGAGCTCAAATGCATTGTCTCCCATAGCCTTAGTAATGGTGTAAGGACCATATCGGAGTGGTCTCAATTTCCGATAGGCTCCAGTAAGGCGTTCCTTTTGCAAATGCAACCAGACTTTGTCGCCCACCTGAAACTTGTGTGGCACCCGATGTTGATCATGTCGCTGCTTGTACTTGGCATTTGATTTCTCAAGAATGTCATGGACCTGCTGGCGAATATGTTGGATGCGCTCAATGAAGCTGGTGGCCTTATCTGTTTCGGACTGGACATGAGCTGAATTCATGTGAGTAGCTGCAAGTGGCATGGCCACATCAATGGGGCATAGTGGCTGGAATCCCAAACCCACCTGAAAAGGGCTATGGCCAGTGGAGCTGTGAAGAGCTCGGTTGTAGCTGTGCTGAACGTAGGGAGGCTCTCGTCCCATGTGCGTGGATGCTTTGAGTTATACATGCGCAGAATGTGCACAATCATCCTGTTGACAACCTCTGTCTGGCCATCAGTTTGAGGATGGAAGGCTGTGGACTTCGTGAGTTTGGTGTCCAGCATTGACCAGAGACTGGACCAAAATGTGCTGAGAAACCGACTGTCCCGATCTGAGATGATAGACTGTGGGATCCCAAAGTGCACCCACACTCGTTCAAAGAAGAGTTTAGCAGTGGCTTCTGCTGTGATATTCTTCTTGCAGGCCATCATAATGGCCATCTTTGAGAACCTGTCGACGACCACAAAAACACAGTCATTTCCATGCTTAGTGGAAGGAAGGCCTGACATGTAATCCATGGAGATGGATTCCCAAGGTCGACTAGGGGTAGGCAACGGGGTATAGAGGCCTTGCTTCTTAATGGTCGGTTTGGCAATGGCACAGGCAGTACATGATCGGATGTACTTCCCAACATCCTGTCGAAGATTCGGCCAATAGAAATAGTTTTGCAGTACTGCCACTGTTTTCTCGACCCCGAAATGCCCAGCAGCCCGACTGTAGTGTGCTTCCCAAATCATCTTGGCACGCTCGCTTGAAGGAACACAAAGGTGACCGAGGTGGCATAATAGGGCATCCTGGAGGTGAAAATCTGCAACCTGCCGACCCTCCAAGAGTGTCTGGTATGTGTGGCCGAATTCTGGGTCGCTTTTGTAGAGAAGTGGCCAATCAGAAGTCTCGTGCCCGCAAGAGTTGAGCACGGTGGTTAGCGCCATGATCGGTGGTCGACTGAGGCAATCTGCAACATTATTGGTGCTGCCCTTTTTATACTTGATATTCAAGTGAAACTGTTGCAGGTATGTAGACCACTTCTGATGGCGATCATTCTGCAATTTCCCTTGGGTCTGTATGAACTGCAGAGGTCGGTGGTCTGTGTGGATGACCGTTTCTTTCCCCAAAATGTAATGCTTCCATTGTCGGCAGGCCTGTACAATGGAATACATCTCTTTATCATAAGTGGGGTACTTCCGGACTGTGTCTGAAAGTGTTTCACTGTGATATGCCACTGGATGTCCATGTTGAGTAAGGACTGCCCCAATAGCATAGTCAGAGGCATCTGTCTCGACCTCAAATGGTTGTTGTAAATCTGGTAACGCGAGCACTGGTGCCGTGCAGAGGCGATCCTTCAACTCCCTGAATGCCTTCTGTTGAGATTCAGACCAAAAGAATTTTGCTTTCGCCCCGCCCTTGGTGACTTGACTCAAGGGCCAAGAAATATGAGAAAATCCCAACACAAACCTGCGGTAGAAGTTGGCAAGACCTAGAAAGCTGCGGAGCTCTGTTAGAGTGGTTGGAGAGGGCCAATCCCGAATGACTTGGACCTTGGCTGGATCGACATGCACCCCCTGTTCATCAATGATGTATCCCAGATACTGAACCTCGGTCATGCCAAAAGTGCATTTCTCCAAATTGGCACATAGCTTGTGTTGCCGCAGTGTTTGGAGAACCTGTCGGATGTGGTGGAGGTGCTCTTCCCAACTCTGGCTGAAGATCAGAATGTCATCCAAGTATACTACTACAAAGGAGTTGGTGAATGGCCGCAAGATGTCATCCATTAGCCTCATAAAGGTTGCAGGAGCATTCGTCAATCCGAAAGGCATGACCAACCATTCGAAGAGGCCCTCCTTGGATTTGAAGGCAGTCTTCCACACATCTGAGGGTTCAATTGGTACCTGGTGATATCCTGACTTCAGATCGATCTTGCTGAAATATTTCGCCCCCTTTAGTTGGTCTAGGAGGTCATCAATCCGCGGGATCGGGTACCTATTACGGACAGTGATCTTGTTCAGCGCCCGATAGTCAATACAGAGTCTCCACGTCCCATCCTTCTTCTGTACCAACACTATCGGGCTCCCACAGGGCGAAGAACTCGGACGGATGTGACCTTTCTGCAGGAGCTCCTGAATCTGCCTCTTGATTTCATTGTTCTCCAGAACGGAGCGCCGATAAATTGGTCCATTGGGTAGCGGCGCACCTGGGGTCAGATCGATGGAGTGCTTGACTTGACAGTGCAGAGGAACCCCTGCCGGGGAGGTGAAGATGTCTTCGTACTCCTCCACAATCTTGTCCATCTGTAGCTGCCGTGCAGAGGGACCCCGTTTGGAGGCCGCGGCCACTGTCTTCTTCTTCCCTTGAGGGCGTATCATCAGGAAAACAAATTTCCTGGTTTTGGAAATGATCTTACTGCATTGTTTTGCAGTAATCAAAGAGATGGCGGCAGGTGGTGCTACCTCTGGTATCCTGAACAACTTATTTCCCAATGTAATAATAACAGCACGGGGCCTTGATTCATACACAGCATGTCGCTTCCACAAGTATGGTTGTCCTAGTAATACATCACAAACTTCAAGGGGAGCAATGTCACACAATACCTCATCCGTGAAGGGCTTGATGTTGTATGGAAGGCGACACTGCTGGCTCACGCGAAGATCTCGCCCTTGGTGAAGCCACCCAATGGTGTATGGTTGTGGATGTGCTGTGGTCGGTAAGCCCAACCGCTTCACGACCTCTGCCGAAATGAGGTTCTTTTGACTCCCGCTATCAACAATGAACTGTATCGGGGAGCCCTTTACCCACATCTGGGAGTGGAAGAGACGCTCCTCCTCCTCTGGATCTTCGGGTTCATTTTTCTGGATCTTTGCGGTAGCAACAGTGGCGCTGGGATCCGCATCAATGATCTGCTTCCCTTTTTCATACCCCTTATCGGGTTCTGACTCAGAGTCGGAACATGCATCTGATTCTGAAACCTTTAGCTCAGCCACCAGTGACTGCTTGGCCCGACACTCACTTGTGTTGTGAGTGGAGCTCTTATGGAACTCGCACCATTTTCCAGTGTCCTTTCTCGGCTTCGCGGCGTTGCTCTTTGCTTGCAGCTTCGGCTGGTTGTCTTGGGCTGTCCCGCCTTGGCTTTGTCCTTTGTTCTGTGGTTTAGGGGCACCTTTCCCCTGCTTTGGATTCGCAGATCCAAAGTCTCGCTTCTTTTGTTTAAACTTCTGCTCGACCTTGACGGCATACCGGTATGCTGCGCCGAGCGAGGGGATGTTTAGGAACTGTATTTCTTCCTGGATGTACTTGTGCAGGCAGCCACGGTATTTGAGTATCAAATGTTGCTCCGAATCCTTGATACCCAACTTTGTGCGAAGGGTATGGAAAAGATTGGTGAACTCCGGCACGTCTTGGTCCCTTCCCTGCCGCAGCGTGGTCCACTTTATGTATTCATCCTCATAGCTTCCGACAGGGTAGTACTGCTCCTTGATGGCATCCCGGAACGAATCCCAGGTGGGTGCGGCTGAAAATAGTGAGCCAGTACTTTCATCCTTCTGCTCGCAGTAGGTTTCCCACCAGTCCTTGACGTGGGGGGCTGCTTTGAGAAGAGCAAAAACAATCTTTTCCCGACTCGAAAATTCATGAACAGAAAAATAACCCTCTAGCAGATTTAACCATTTATCTACGGCATCGGCGTCTATCTGACCCTCGAATATGGGGATTTCAAAATTAACTTGTACCTTAAAGGGTGTGGCGTTTCCAGAGGAGCTGCTGGAAGCCGATGCGCCGCTTCTGGGTAGCCGCTGAAGGATCTGCGCAAAGCTGTCCATCATCGCGTTCCGTTGTCGCTCGAGCGCTTCTTCGAGCAAGATTTTGATGGGATCTCCTGCCCCCTCGTCTTTCTTCTCGTCCGCCATGGGAGGCCGTCGGGATTTGCGAGGCTGGTCTTGCAAAGGTTCAACCAGTTCAAGCCCTAACTCCTTATATCCCGACCTTGTTCAAAGAAAAACAGAGAAAAAGCAGACCGCTCTGATACCACTGATCCGGATTTAAACAGGAACGCAACAAATTACAGAGATAACCATATACACAAAGATGCAGCGGAAATAATACTTCATTTCATTAATGGAAAATACTGAAATATGCTTACAAACAGAAATGGCAATAAACTAGCTAGGGCGATGGTAGCTTATCTCTGAGAAGAGATGTGATGGCTACATGCCTCTGAACTGTGTTACAATGAGGCTCGAAGGCCTATTTATTGTTGAGAAACAATGGAAAAACCCTTAACATTCCAAAACCTAACCCTAGGAGATGAAACGCCAAACTGTGGGCCCCGTTTGGGGGTAAGTTGGTACATCAACTTCCCGGGGTCGTAACTTTGGCATATGATCTCCGTTTGACGCGTACAATAGCTCATTAGAAAGATCTATCCGAGCACTATCATTGTTGGAACGGGCAACACAGTCCATTCCATGGACTCGTGTTGCCCCCGGATTCCCCAAAAAACGTCGTTTAGGGCCTCAAAACGGCTCCGGAAGTTCAGGACCCGAAAAACTGCTAAAATAGTAAGTTGTGCTACAATTAAGGAAACTGAAAATGCTGAGAAAGACAATGGTGGGGGTCCAGGTGGACTTGGCAGGTGGCCACCAATATCCACCTGGATCATTCCTCCCCCCTTAGGAAGCAATGGTCCCCATTGCGTTGAGCTCCTCCATGAGATGAGGAAACTTCTGCTGAACTTGTTCCCTGGTGAGCCACTTGCCCTGCTGAAGGAGTTGGCCGCTTTGACAACTCGATACAGTTGGATATTCTGTTGGCGAGTGTTCTTGATCTGTGTGTCCATGATCCGATCAGTTGCAGCTTGTTCCATGCAATCTGGATTTAATTCTGTGGGTTTGAGCTGTTCTGCAATGTCGGATGTGTCTAGCAATGGTGGAAAGTATGGCCGAAGGCGGTCCACATTGAATACTGGGTGCAGGCCAAGGAATGGGGGAATGCTGAGCTCAAATGCATTGTCTCCCATAGCCTTAGTAATGGTGTAAGGACCATATCGGAGTGGTCTCAATTTCCGATAGGCTCCAGTAAGGCGTTCCTTTTGCAAATGCAACCAGACTTTGTCGCCCACCTGAAACTTGTGTGGCACCCGATGTTGATCATGTCGCTGCTTGTACTTGGCATTTGATTTCTCAAGAATGTCATGGACCTGCTGGCGAATATGTTGGATGCGCTCAATGAAGCTGGTGGCCTTATCTGTTTCGGACTGGACATGAGCTGAATTCATGTGAGTAGCTGCAAGTGGCATGGCCACATCAATGGGGCATAGTGGCTGGAATCCCAAACCCACCTGAAAAGGGCTATGGCCAGTGGAGCTGTGAAGAGCTCGGTTGTAGCTGTGCTGAACGTAGGGGAGGCTCTCGTCCCATGTGCGTGGATGCTTTGAGTTATACATGCGCAGAATGTGCACAATCATCCTGTTGACAACCTCTGTCTGGCCATCAGTTTGAGGATGGAAGGCTGTGGACTTCGTGAGTTTGGTGTCCAGCATTGACCAGAGACTGGACCAAAAGGTGCTGAGAAACCGACTGTCCCGATCTGAGATGATAGACTGTGGGATCCCAAAGTGCACCCACACTCGTTCAAAGAAGAGTTTAGCAGTGGCTTCTGCTGTGATATTCTTCTTGCAGGCCATCATAATGGCCATCTTTGAGAACCTGTCGACGACCACAAAAACACAGTCATTTCCATGCTTAGTGGAAGGAAGGCCTGACATGTAATCCATGGAGATGGATTCCCAAGGTCGACTAGGGGTAGGCAACGGGGTATAGAGGCCTTGCTTCTTAATGGTCGGTTTGGCAATGGCACAGGCAGTACATGATCGGATGTACTTCCCAACATCCTGTCGAAGATTCGGCCAATAGAAATAGTTTTGCAGTACTGCCACTGTTTTCTCGACCCCGAAATGCCCAGCAGCCCGACTGTAGTGTGCTTCCCAAATCATCTTGGCACGCTCGCTTGAAGGAACACAAAGGTGACCGAGGTGGCATAATAGGGCATCCTGGAGGTGAAAATCTGCAACCTGCCGACCCTCCAAGAGTGTCTGGTATGTGTGGCCGAATTCTGGGTCGCTTTTGTAGAGAAGTGGCCAATCAGAAGTCTCGTGCCCGCAAGAGTTGAGCACGGTGGTTAGCGCCATGATCGGTGGTCGACTGAGGCAATCTGCAACATTATTGGTGCTGCCCTTTTTATACTTGATATTCAAGTGAAACTGTTGCAGGTATGTAGACCACTTCTGATGGCGATCATTCTGCAATTTCCCTTGGGTCTGTATGAACTGCAGAGGTCGGTGGTCTGTGTGGATGACCGTTTCCTTCCCCAAAATGTAATGCTTCCATTGTCGGCAGGCCTGTACAATGGAATACATCTCTTTATCATAAGTGGGGTACTTCCGGACTGTGTCTGAAAGTGTTTCACTGTGATATGCCACTGGATGTCCATGTTGAGTAAGGACTGCCCCAATAGCATAGTCAGAGGCATCTGTCTCGACCTCAAATGGTTGTTGTAAATCTGGTAACGCGAGCACTGGTGCCGTGCAGAGGCGATCCTTCAACTCCCTGAATGCCTTCTGTTGAGATTCAGACCAAAAGAATTTTGCTTTCGCCCCGCCCTTGGTGACTTGACTCAAGGGCCAAGAAATATGAGAAAATCCCAACACAAACCTGCGGTAGAAGTTGGCAAGACCTAGAAAGCTGCGGAGCTCTGTTAGAGTGGTTGGAGAGGGCCAATCCCGAATGACTTGGACCTTGGCTGGATCGACATGCACCCCCTGTTCATCAATGATGTATCCCAGATACTGAACCTCGGTCATGCCAAAAGTGCATTTCTCCAAATTGGCACATAGCTTGTGTTGCCGCAGTGTTTGGAGAACCTGTCGGATGTGGTGGAGGTGCTCTTCCCAACTCTGGCTGAAGATCAGAATGTCATCCAAGTATACTACTACAAAGGAGTTGGTGAATGGCCGCAAGATGTCATCCATTAGCCTCATAAAGGTTGCAGGAGCATTCGTCAATCCGAAAGGCATGACCAACCATTCGAAGAGGCCCTCCTTGGATTTGAAGGCAGTCTTCCACACATCTGAGGGTTCAATTGGTACCTGGTGATATCCTGACTTCAGATCGATCTTGCTGAAATATTTCGCCCCCTTTAGTTGGTCTAGGAGGTCATCAATCCGCGGGATCGGGTACCTATTACGGACAGTGATCTTGTTCAGCGCCCGATAGTCAATACAGAGTCTCCACGTCCCATCCTTCTTCTGTACCAACACTATCGGGCTCCCACAGGGCGAAGAACTCGGACGGATGTGACCTTTCTGCAGGAGCTCCTGAATCTGCCTCTTGATTTCATTGTTCTCCAGAACGGAGCGCCGATAAATTGGTCCATTGGGTAGCGGCGCACCTGGGGTCAGATCGATGGAGTGCTTGACTTGACAGTGCAGAGGAACCCCTGCCGGGGAGGTGAAGATGTCTTCGTACTCCTCCACAATCTTGTCCATCTGTAGCTGCCGTGCAGAGGGACCCCGTTTGGAGGCCGCGGCCACTGTCTTCTTCTTCCCTTGAGGGCGTATCATCAGGAAAACAAATTTCCTGGTTTTGGAAATGATCTTACTGCATTGTTTTGCAGTAATCAAAGAGATGGCGGCAGGTGGTGCTACCTCTGGTATCCTGAACAACTTATTTCCCAATGTAATAATAACAGCACGGGGCCTTGATTCATACACAGCATGTCGCTTCCACAAGTATGGTTGTCCTAGTAATACATCACAAACTTCAAGGGGAGCAATGTCACACAATACCTCATCCGTGAAGGGCTTGATGTTGTATGGAAGGCGACACTGCTGGCTCACGCGAAGATCTCGCCCTTGGTGAAGCCACCCAATGGTGTATGGTTGTGGATGTGCTGTGGTCGGTAAGCCCAACCGCTTCACGACCTCTGCCGAAATGAGGTTCTTTTGACTCCCGCTATCAACAATGAACTGTATCGGGGAGCCCTTTACCCACATCTGGGAGTGGAAGAGACGCTCCTCCTCCTCTGGATCTTCGGGTTCATTTTTCTGGATCTTTGCGGTAGCAACAGTGGCGCTGGGATCCGCATCAATGATCTGCTTCCCTTTTTCATACCCCTTATCGGGTTCTGACTCAGAGTCGGAACATGCATCTGATTCTGAAACCTTTAGCTCAGCCACCAGTGACTGCTTGGCCCGACACTCACTTGTGTTGTGAGTGGAGCTCTTATGGAACTCGCACCATTTTCCAGTGTCCTTTCTCGGCTTCGCGGCGTTGCTTTTTGCTTGCAGCTTCGGCTGGTTGTCTTGGGCTGTCCCGCCTTGGCTTTGTCCTTTGTTCTGTGGTTTAGGGGCACCTTTCCCCTGCTTTGGATTCGCAGATCCAAAGTCTCGCTTCTTTTGTTTAAACTTCTGCTCGACCTTGACGGCATACCGGTATGCTGCGCCGAGCGAGGGGATGTTTAGGAACTGTATTTCTTCCTGGATGTACTTGTGCAGGCAGCCACGGTATTTGAGTATCAAATGTTGCTCTGAATCCTTGATACCCAACTTTGTGCGAAGGGTATGGAAAAGATTGGTGAACTCCGGCACGTCTTGGTCCCTTCCCTGCCGCAGCGTGGTCCACTTTATGTATTCATCCTCATAGCTTCCGACAGGGTAGTACTGCTCCTTGATGGCATCCCGGAACGAATCCCAGGTGGGTGCGGCTGAAAATAGTGAGCCAGTACTTTCATCCTTCTGCTCGCAGTAGGTTTCCCACCAGTCCTTGACGTGGGGGGCTGCTTTGAGAAGAGCAAAAACAATCTTTTCCCGACTCGAAAATTCATGAACAGAAAAATAACCCTCTAGCAGATTTAACCATTTATCTACGGCATCGGCGTCTATCTGACCCTCGAATATGGGGATTTCAAAATTAACTTGTACCTTAAAGGGTGTGGCGTTTCCAGAGGAGCTGCTGGAAGCCGATGCGCCGCTTCTGGGTAGCCGCTGAAGGATCTGCGCAAAGCTGTCCATCATCGCGTTCTGTTGTCGCTCGAGCGCTTCTTCGAGCAAGATTTTGATGGGATCTCCTGCCCCCTCGTCTTTCTTCTCGTCCGCCATGGGAGGCCGTCGGGATTTGCGAGGCTGGTCTTGCAAAGGTTCAACCAGTTCAAGCCCTAACTCCTTATATCCCGACCTTGTTCAAAGAAAAACAGAGAAAAAGCAGACCGCTCTGATACCACTGATCCGGATTTAAACAGGAACGCAACAAATTACAGAGATAACCATATACACAAAGATGCAGCGGAAATAATACTTCATTTCATTAATGGAAAATACTGAAATATGCTTACAAACAGAAATGGCAATAAACTAGCTAGGGCGATGGTAGCTTATCTCTGAGAAGAGATGTGATGGCTACATGCCTCTGAACTGTGTTACAATGAGGCTCGAAGGCCTATTTATTGTTGAGAAACAATGGAAAAACCCTTAACATTCCAAAACCTAACCCTAGGAGATGAAACGCCAAACTGTGGGCCCCGTTTGGGGGTAAGTTGGTACATCAACTTCCCGGGGTCGTAACTTTGGCATATGATCTCCGTTTGACGCGTACAATAGCTCATTAGAAAGATCTATCCGAGCACTATCATTGTTGGAACGGGCAACACGAGTCGTTTAGGGCCTCAAAACGGCTCCGGAAGTTCAGGGCCCGAAAAACTGCTAAAATAGTAAGTTGTGCTACAATTAAGGAAACTGAAAATGCTGAGAAAGACAATGGTGGGGGTCCAGGTGGACTTGGCAGGTGGCCACCAATATCCACCTGGATCAATTAGTTTTTGTCAAACCAAAATTATAACTATCAATTTATTTTGATCATTAATAAAACAAATCAATAATTCAAACCAATTTTTATTAATTAACTATTTATATTGACTCTTAAGTCTTACTAGCACAACCGACTGATTGAGATCTAGTCACCTAAGGGCCGACGGATTGAGTCTAGTCAGCTAAGGGCTAGTGTGGCCTAGGCTAGATGTAATCCCCCGGGTGACTTTGACGACTTAGATGCCCCTGGGTCACAACTCCTCAAGCCACAGGTCAAGCCTGGAGGATCACATACAACTTGACAAACAAACAAACAAAAACTCTTTCTATTGACTAATTGTAAATGTGAACATAACATACCTTTATGCCATGTGGAAAATTGCCTCATTTTTTTGTCATAATTTTTTGATATAGTTCCAATATTTATGCAATGATTTTTAAATATTTATGCAATGATTTCTAAATATTTGTGCAGTGATTTTTCATTGTTAAGCTTCATATGAAAACCACATAAAATTAAAGTCCATAATTAAAGCAAGTATTTGCATAAAAAATGAATAGGAACAAGATAAAAATAAATAACTGGAATGTTTTCTTGAATGCTTTAACATGTAGGAGTAAAAGTGTAAATGTGCAAACATAGTAGCTATTACTAAAAAAAATATAATGATGATGATGATGATGATGGTTAACGTCCACTCAGACCAAATTGGTCTATCGGACTTATAATTTTCTTAGTTTTTAATTATTTGGCTCCTCGTCTTTCTTGGCGAGATTGGTGCTGTAGCTTTCTTTTTTTTCTCTACGGTCTTCCAACTTCCTTTATCTTGCATCCCCTTCATCTCTTCTGGTTCTTGGGACATTGGTGTCTTAGCTTCGCGATCTATTGTGTTCGTCCTTTTGAAGATAGTCGGAGAAGAAGTTTGGTCTAAGAGATCTGCTTTGCTGGTAAATGAAGATTTATTTTGTGCGACCGAATTCTCATAACTGTTGATTTGTTGGGCGAGGCTTTCTCCCTGCCTGTCTTGAGAGTTGTTTCTTTCCTGTCCGATTTCTTGTGATTCAGAGTTTTCTCTAGAGTACTATTCTTTGATGACAGTGTAGTGTTCTTTTTGTGCTCCTTCCCACCATGTAGATCTGTGGTGGTTGTTTCTAGCAGAATTTTTCTGGGAGGCTTTTGGGCAATTTTTGGCTAGATGCCCTGTCTCAAAACACGATCAACATTTGAAGAGGACACTTTCGTAATCGAGTTTCTGGTTCCACACATAGTCTTTACTTGTTAGGTTTATTTCAGCTGGGAATCCGGCGCTGAAATCCATTTCCACACAGATGCGTGCATAGGTGGTTCTGGCGTATTCCTCTGTTTCTGGGCACCTGTAGTAAAATTTCCCAATTGCATTTCCAATGGCTTTTAGCGAGGAGAGATTCCAAAGATGCAAAGGTAGGCTTGGCAATCTCACCCAAACTGGCGCTGAGGTTATGACTGTTGTAGAGGGATCGAATGATGGGTTCCATGGCTTCATGAATAGGCCTGATTTTTCCCAAAACCAAGGGTCGGAATCTAGAATACATTGTCTGCTTTCAGGATTTTCAAAATCTACTATAAAGAAACCCCTAGCACAAGGGTAGATATTAATTTCATCAGAAATGACAGGTTTCCATACCTCCGAGATCCAGTTGTGGAGAGCTGTCAACCACGGCCAAAAACTATTGAACCAACAGATTAGGGCACTTTTAGAAAACTTCAAAGCCTCATCGAGTGAGGTCTGGACCACCTGGACAGTGGGAGTTGGAGCTTCACTGACGATATGGGCAAGAGCTTGCCCTCCAGAAGCGGATGAGCCAGTAGCTATTTTCGCGAAGCTGGGAGCCATATTTTACTTGCCCGTAGAACCCAGCCGTAGAGAAATAAAGCAGAAGATAAGATTAGATCTAGATCTAGCCGCAGAAGATTAGATCTAGAACCTAGCCGCCTAGATCTAGATCTAGCGGCAGAACATTAGACCTAGAATCCAAAATGTGCAAACAAACTTATTCACTCAAAATTTTCAGATTCTGGTGACTAACTAGATCTCACCTAAACAGCGAGTGCGGATCAGATCGCCACATTTATACTGGATTTGACTTTTTCTAGCGCTAGGTATCGACGACAGCTGATTTGCTCATTGGATAAATGATTAACTTGGTTCTACGCTTGGCAAATCTGTCAGTTAAAGTCTTTTGGCAACGGTTGGCCTCTTAGCCCTGCGTTTAGCCCCTCACTGTTTTGTTGACTCTTTCCAGTGGTTCCACAGTGGCAGAATTCACGATATGATTCCTTGTTCGTGGCTCATCAGGCTTCCACTTCTTTCTTTCACCTGTGACAAATCTGCTCCCAAGATTTCCTACGCCTTGTTACAGATCGTAACAATGATATTTTGTCTACATTCTAGATCTCCACGAGGCATTATTTCACATAAGTGATTATTTCACTAGTTTCAAATCCCACTTCTTCACCCCTGTTAGCATCACCCGATATAATGAGTGTTAAGTGGACTATTCAAAAATCATGAGAAATTAATTAGTTGGGACTACCTCTCATGGAAATGGTCATAGATGAATGACTCAATGAGTGTTAAGTGGACTATTCAAAAATCATGAGAAATTAGCTAGTTAAGACTACCTCTCGTGGAAATGGTCATAGATGAATGACTTACTTAACGCAGTTGAATCCCAAAAAATGATATCTAACATTTAAAATGTGCAGGATTTTAATTATCTGATAAGTTTTTCGAAACATCCTATATATTGATTGAATAATCTACTTTTTATCAAGGATAAATAGAATGATTAAATAATATTTGTGAAAAACCATCATATTATTCATAAATAATGAATGAATATATATATATATATATATATATATATATATATATAAAGATAATGAAATAAAGAGGAGAAAGTGAATTATGAAATTTAGGAAAAAGAAGTTACTTAACATAATTGTTTGTTGCATTCGTTGATATCCTTCCACGACTTATTAATCTCTTACGTGTGATACACAAGATGGTGCAGCGAGAAAACACAAAAAACAAATCAAAATGAAGTTGAATTAACTTGCTCCAGTCTTATTAGGCCGCTAATAGGAAACAAAGTTTATAAAATTCCAACTAGTGAATAATTGTGAATGGGAAGTGTGATCTTTGTAGAAAAAATTGGAAATTAATTTTTAGAGATACTTATAGTCATGGTAGAATTTAACATTATGTTTAATATTTTAATATGGTAAGAGTTTGATTTTGTTCATTAGTGAATCTTTCCCTACCCTTGTGCTTTCCCTTTATTGTTTTTACTATATTTTGTAACATAAATTCCATGTTATCATTATGCTTTTTCATTAGTGTTTCACTTCTAGGATTTTACCTTTTGTTTTTTCATTATATTTTTACTTTTCAAGAAACATACATATATTCTTAATATTTACTAGCATTATGTATTTGCACACATTTTTAAAGAAAAATTGGAAACATTTCAGTGTGAATATTTTTCAAAAGAATTATGCTTACAACTATCTTCATGCAAATGTTCACCTTGTATCTTATTTCCCGATATTATTTTCTAACATGCCTACATTTTAATTTATATTATTCCTTTGCAAACCATTTTTTTTTATTTATTTTATTTTATTTTCTAGTCATGTTTTATTTAATAAATAATTTTAATTCCCGACTTCTTCATTTAATTTTCATTTATTTAATTAAATTTTTCAAATAAATAATTTTCATAGTGGATCTTCTTTATCTAAATTCTATTTATTTTATCTTATATTTTTATAGCTTTTAATTGAATGTAGAAGAATTACTTATTGATGTCAACAAATATTTGCCTCATAAGTAATTGAAAATTGTAGAGTATCTTTTATTTTTCAGCTATATTTTCAGTGTGAACATGTAATGGCTAGAGTAAGGATGAGATAAAGCTACAATTTGATAAAACTATGTATTTTGTTCAACAAGTCCAACTCTTCATATTTTTTAATAATACCTCATGTCTTTTGGCTTCAATTGGTGTCTAAGCTTGTAATTATTTATTTATTGCTTCAAAACCTATAATTATATCCGCCAAACCTATAAAACAATAAATAAAAAGAATAACTCATAAGCATACAATTATAACAAGAGTTATTAAGAATTAATTATGAAAATATAATTTGTTATTAAAAACAACAACAACAACAACAACAACAAGCTACATGCTTTTTCGTGCGATACAAGAGTAAGTTAAGCAACATCAATTGTAAGTTAACCAACATTGTAAAATATTCATTAAAATTAAGAAAGAACTTAATCTTCTGTAAATATTCTTAATATTCCTCAAAACTGTATTAATTATCCACTAAAGTCTAAGGTAAAATGTAACAAGTTTGATCCTTCTACATAGTGGCACAAGAAGAAGGAGGAAAAAAATTTAAAAGTCGATGTTATTTTACCTATACCAAAATTTGGATAATTTTTCAGATATCAATTCATCTATTATAGTTTCCACGATGAAATTTCATCTATTTGCATTGGTTTCATGATATTAGTTCATGGGTTTCTTGATATTAGTTCATTTTTATATATGTGGATTTTGGTTTATCAGACGTGGGACTGCAATATAATGGTGTGTTTAGATCATAATTTAATGGGGAAAAAATTATATTTTCATATTTTACCAACAATATCATTTAAAGAGGTAAAGCCTCATAGTTAATTGTTTTAAAATGGTGTAATATTAGTATTTTTATTATAATATTTGTGTTTAATAAATTTATAAATTATAGAGAAATATATTAAATTTTATTTGAGATTTATCTTGCATGTTATATACTTGTGTACAATATGTATAAGTTCAATTAACATAACTAAAATTATTCCACGGATTTGGGTGACCCATCAACCTCTATTGCACTTCCCAAGGCCCACAGCCATCAGCCCCAATTGCCTCGCCTCCCTCACCATGTGGTAGCCCTGGCATTTACTCCTCCTTCTGTGCTCCAGTTGTCAATGTACGGGGCTCCTCTGCTCCTACACTCCTACAACAAACCTTTGATCTCCATGCACATTCCATTCTCCAAGCTCTATTCACCCCCTCTCATTTGTTAGTTTTTTAGCATCATAGGTGTTCTAGTCTCGAAACTTTTTAGAGAGGCTAAAACACATGATTTATCCATAACCCATAAATCGTTTCTAGAAATTCCACCTAGAAGTGTCTCAATCATTTTATTAACCTATCTTTTGATATTTTACAATTCTAAACTTAGGAAATATGGTTAGTTAATCAGAATTAATTCAGATGAGGTGGGAATCATCTAGAAACTCACACGGATCGACTACAATATGATCTTGTCCCTTGATTAAGTTTTAATAATCTGGTGATCAAATTTTACCTCAAAAATGAAAGTGGCCACAAAGTATTGAAACCAGCGTCAAGTCGAAGTGCTTGTCATTCTGAATCCAACGACGTTCATTTCACCTCAATCCGACATTGTATGCTTAAGTTATTACTTTCTGATCGTTTTCCTAAAAAAATAAATAAAATAAAATAAAAAATAAAATTGCAGGCTGAAGTACAAGACTACTGACTAGGTAATTCATATGATGGCTCAGCAGGTTGACTATGCACCCTCGGGCCAATGATAGACTGACAAGTGGCAGCCTCTGAATTTAGCACATCATTCAATTTTATTGGTTGATGGCTTATTTTAGTGGACCAATGGTTGGGTGCCACGTGGCCCAATCATGGGTTGCCACATGGCACCCCAATGGCGAAATAAAATTTTGTTAAGGCTAGACAAGCCTCAATGGGGATCAAACCTCTGACCTCATGGACAACACTACAATGCTCTATCGTCTCTGCTACCGTGGGACTTAACAACTATAGGCCCCATGTTTTATTTAAAGTTTCGACGTTGGATGTTTGGGGGAAGGGGTTGGGGCTAAGCCCCTGGCCCCCGGTCACTACATGCCCACATAACCGAAGGCGAAGCAACCAAGGGCTCGGGGCTTAGCCCCAGCCTGAGGTCACACCCTATACCATATGACTGGTGGACGGAGGTTGCAGGCGCTAACAGGATGGGAGCTGGGTTGGAGCCCCAGCCCGAGGCTACATGGCACGCCACGGGGCCACACTCGTTGGAACCAAAGATAATGCGGAGAGGGCTAAGCTCCAGCCCTAGCCCAGGGCCTATGTTTAACCATAGGACCTTAGGTGAGTGGGAAGGTGCCAAAGTGATGAGCGCGTGGTTTTGGGGGCCAGCCCCGGGTTTTATGCGTCATTGGAACCGTGACCCAATGGTTGAGGGCTAAGCTAGCGGGGGCGGCCGGTTAGCCATAGCCCTTGGCTGCATGGCCCCATGTGGCCAGGCTTTTTCTGCCATAAGGGTCTTTGGACAATTTAATTGTCCAACAAATTGCATCGACGGAGGGTGGATTTGTTGCCTAGTTAGCGAAAAACAAGGTAAAATTGTAGGACGGTTAGTTTGTTGGTTCGATTTGTAGGACAATTAACAAAAAAACTCAATGGAGAGCTTGGGAAGCCATATCTTTGTGAGTTTTTGGCCAAATTGAGCTCAATAAGAGTCTACCTCTGGGTTTTTGGATATTTTGGATCCAATGGTGGCCTCTAATTTTTTATTTGAGCACATCTAATGATTCTTTTTGTAGGTTGAAGTACAAGGATGTATGGATCAATCGGGTTTTTGAAGCAGCTCTTGAAGGTATTTGAGCATGGAGAAGGCCTTGTAGGGGTTTTCTTACCTTCAGAAGTCTATTGTAGCAGTTGTTACTTGCAGGGTTCAGCTCAGGTTTACTTTTCTCACTATATTATATTGAGGAAAGTTGTGTTTATGTGCTTCAATGTGGAATTGAAGTGTTCATATGCCCATGTAAGCTCATTTCAGTTGGAGTATAGGGTCTTTGTAGGAGATGCCTTGTGTTGTTGTTTTATGTGAGAGTTCTTTATAGGAGATCATTTCCTTGTAGGGGAGGTAGCCACAGGTTTTCATCAACAAACTTTTATGTACTCCCTTTTCTACTGAATATATAGAGTGGTATAGCTATGTTGGCAGACCCAAGATGTAGCCCTGGAGCGGTGAAATCCATCACCAAATATTTTGTTATTATCTTCATGATGCATGTATGAGTTATGTGATGTTATGTTGCTTATGTTAAGTTTACATGTGAAGAATAACTCATAACTTGAAGAGAAATTTTGGAAAACTTGTTTTGTGTCAAGACCCACTATTACCTTGCAAAGCGTCAGAACGGTCCTTGTTTATTTGTTTGTTTGATTTTGGAGAAGAGGAAAAAGGCACCTCCTCCTTTTCCAAATCATTTAATCTTGGTCGTTGGAGGTCCAACAGAAGATTATAAGAAGAATTCGATGGGTAGATGGAGAACACACTTGTGGAGTTCTATTTCCAGAGAGTAGCAGCAGTTGTCGGAAAGCCAGAGAAGGAAGCAAAGACAGTGAGGGGAAAAAATAGTGAGGTCGGAGGAAGTTTTCCATGTATGGTGAAGTACATTGCAAAGAAAGGTCACAGTTTCTCCATGATGTTTTGTAGACCCTCAAAGGGGAGTTCGATTTTTGTTGAGAGGGAGACGTCTTCAATTCCATAGGTGGGGTAGAGGTTCCAGAATGTCGGAGAAGCATTTTCCCAGTCAGCAAAAGGAAGGATGGCTTGATTAGCGGACTATTCAAGTAGCACGTGTGGGAGGCAACTTCAGGTTGACATAGGGCTTGTGTAGGCCCAGTTGGATGACTTGCTTTTCAGTAGCAGTCAAGTGTCAGGATTACTCGGAGTGAGGGTAATTTCCCTCAAGATATTTTTGCCAATGTTTTCTCTGCAGGATAGTTAGATTCGACATTCAATTGTACTATGAATTTCTCACTGCTACATAATAATAAAACCCTTAGTTATTGCACCAGTTTTCCCGCATTGAGTTTTTTCGAGGATATTTGTCAAAATATAAAAGTGTTAATTTTTATGTGTGTGTGCTAGTATTTTCTCAGTTTCCAGTGTTATTTTCTTCCGCAATTTATTTGTGAAGTTTTTAATGTGAATTATTTGGTATTTTCCATAACAGATAAATTGTTAAATTAATTAATTGTCAAGCCAGGAGTAACTCCAGACTTGGCAGAAAAAACCGATTTGTTTATTTCATTAGGTAGCTATTGTTATATACATGAATGTGACTGATCAGTTCATCTTCTTGATGACTGTTCACATTCCAAATTCACCCAATCGCAGAGGATTAGGTGTCAACATTCCTCCCTTTAATCTGAAGGGATGTTGGTGAGTCCAAGCATCGTTCTGAATCTTTCAAGCTTTTCTCTTCCAAGCGCTTTGGTGAAGATGTCTGCAATTTGCTCATTTGTGGAACAATGACGGAGATGGATTGTTTTGGCCTCAACATGATGTCGGATCAGATGATATTTAGTATTGATGTGCTTTGTACGATCATGGAACTTTGGGTTCTTGGCCAACTTTATTGCAGAGGTGTTGTCAATCATGAGTGGAGTTGATTGTACTTGTTTTACCTGCAAATCTTCAAGAATTTTCCTGAGCCACTCAATTTCTTTCGTTGCTTCAGCTGCTGCCACGTATTCTGCTTCTGTTGTGGAATCTGTTGGAACTGATTGTTTGCGTGATCTCCAAGAGACAGCTCCTGATCCAAGACTCATAGCATATCCTGAAGTAGATACTCCAGTTTCTTTGTCTCCATCGAAGTCTGAATCAGAGTATCCAATCAGCTGAAGTCGTCCACCTATGTATACTTGATTCCAATGTCTTGAGTTCCCTTCAAGTACCTTAGAACTCTTTTTGCAGCAAACCAATGTCCCTCACAAGGTTTTTGCATGAACCTGGAAAGGATTCCAACAGTAAATGAAATGTTTGGTCTGGTAGTAGTGAGGTATATGAGACTTCCTACAAGCTGTCTATACTTTGTTGCATCCTCAAATTCTTTTCCTTCAATAGATGTGAGCTTTAAGTTTTGTTCCATTGGAGTAGAAAGAGGATTGCACTCTGTCATGCCAAATCTGTTTAACAAATCTCCAATGTATTTCTTTTGAGAAAGAAATATGGATTTTAGATGTTGGGTTACTTCAATGCCAAGATAGTAATGAACATAACCCAAATCAGTCATTTCAAAACTTTTTCCTAATTCTTTATTTATGGATGCAATATAGCTTTCATTGTTCCCTGTCATTAAAAGATCATCTACATATACCACAAGATATACAACTGTTTTGCCAACTTTCTTGACAAATAAAGTTGCATCATCAAGATCAAAATGATTGAAGTTGAGTTTCAGAAGATGCTCAGTTAGTTTTTCATACCAGGCTCATGGTGCTTGTTTGAGGCCATACAAGGACTTCACAAGTTTGCATACTTTATGTTCATGTCCTTTCACAGCAAATCCTTCAGGCTGGGACATAAAAACATTTTCTTTTAGATCTCCATTCAAGAAGGCAGTTTTTACATCCATTTGATGGACTTTCCAACCGTTCTGAGCTGCTAGTGCAAAGAGTGTCCGGATGGTGGCCCATTTTGCTGTGGGGGCAAAAGTTTCCTCGTAATCGACCCCTTCCTTTTGTGCAAAACCTTTTGCCACAAGCCTAGCTTTGTGCTTGTCAAGTGAGCCATCAGCTTTGTACTTGTTCTTGTAGACCCACTTGCAGCCAATTGGTTTGGTTCCAAATGGAGGATCAACCAGCTTCCAAGTGCCGTTCTTTATGAGGGCATCATACTCCTTTTGCATTGCTTCTTTCCATTCATCATGAGAAGCAGCTTCTTTAAAGGAAATTGGTTCAAAATCTGTAGACAAGTTCAATTCACAATCATAAGAAACATCCATATCAACAGGTGAATTAGAGTCATCTACATCACCTCCATTTTGTCGGTTTGAATTTCTGGTTCCTGTTTTTCCAATTTCATCAAGATGAACACTTTCAAGTGTCTTTGTCAGCCACTTTGGGGGACCTTTCTGAGATGGTCCAGGCTGCTCTGTTGATTGAGTTGGGACTGAATCAAGATTGAGTCTCCCGATTCTATCAATTACATCACTTAAAGCATCATTTGTTGTTGGAGTTTCATGCAGGGGAGATTGTTCTTCAGAAGAAGATTCCACATGTTGATCTAGTATAGGAATCCCCCCTTCAAGATGTGGAATCTGATTATCAAATTCTTGAAATGATTTTGTTTTTGCGAATCTATCCAAGCAATCAAGTTGTCGCTCAACAACATTGTCAGATTTGGATGATTCCAGAAAAATGACATCTCTAGATACAACAAACTTTTTATTTACTTCATCATAGAGGCGGTATGCTTTAGAGGTGTTTGAATACCCTAGGAAGATACATTTACGACTTCTAGCACCTAGTTTGTTTCTATGTACCTTTGGTATCAAAGCATAACAGGTGGAACCAAAAATCCTGAGATGTTTTACCGAAGGAACATGTCCATACCACAATTCATAAGGAGTCTTGTTTCTTATAGCACTAGATGGACATCTATTCTTTATATATGCAGCACATAGAACAGCATCAGCCCAAAACATTATCTTTACATTTTTGAAGAAAAGCATGGATCGTACCATATTCAAAATTGTTCTATTCATTCTTTCTGCTACACCATTTTGTTGGGGATTATAAGGTATAGTTGTTTGATGTTTGATCCCATGTCGGCGAAGATAGTTTTCAAATTCATTTGATGTATATTCTTTTCCATTATCAGTGCGAATAGACCCAATATGAGATTGTGCATCATTTTCAATCCATTTATGAAAATTCTTGAATGTTTGAAAAGCATCAGATTTGTTCTTCAATAAATAAACCCAACACATTCTGGTGTAATCATCAATAAATGTCATGATATATTTATTTCCATTTGCAGAAGGAACATGCATTGGACCACATAAATCTGAATGAATGAGTTCAAGCTTCCTATGTGCTCTTGAATGTGAATCATGAAAAGACTGTTTGTTATGCTTTCCTAAAATGCAAGCATCACATTGCTTATGTTTCCTAGGAACTGTAGGCAAACCAGCAACACCATTTTTCTTCAATAAGCGGAGACTGTCATAGTTTAAATGTCCAAATCTAGCATGCCATAATAAACTTGATGGAAGTGTACCTTCTTCATGATGAGAAATATATAAGAAATGTTGTGCATGAGCAGAGGTTCCTTGCAGTTTGAGAAGCCTTTCTTCTTCTATTCCCCTCATGACAAGTGAGTGGTCAAATGCTTTTCTTACCTCAAGCTTGTTATCAAACATATGAATGGAGTGACCTTGCTGGCGGATGTGGACCAAGGACAACAAGTTTCTCTTGAGCTGTGGGAGATATAGAACATGATCCAGAAGAAAGTTTGGAAGACCAGGCAGTTTAAGCCTGATTGTGCCAAGCCCTGATGGCTTGATTTTTGACTGATCTGCAAAGTATAATGCTCCATCAACATTGTCAGTGAAATCTTCAAAAAAATCTTTCCTATGAGTCATATGACAGGTTGCTCCTAAATCAAGCAACCAATCATTTTTCGAAGAAACAAGTGAAGCAATAAACAAATCTTCATTTACTCCAATGTTACATTGTGCCTCAATATAGTGAGCGGATTCAGGTGCTTTACCTTTGTCTGTATCATCAGTTTTACCTTTCTGCTGGTTTCTTTTCTGCTCAATTTTGTCCCATGGTAGCTTGCATGTGGATGCATCATGTGATCCATTTCTGTTGCAGTGAATACAGTGCAAATCTGCTTTCTCTGCTTGAGAATGTCTGCCCCTTGCCTCTGAAGTATCTTCCTCTTCCTCTTCCTCCACCTCTTCCTCTTGTAGAATCTTGAGCAGGATGCTTTTCTTTATGAGCAAGGCAAACAGTCTCTTCAGAAGATTCAGGGACTGTCTTATTTCCAAAGGCTTTCTCTCTTTCAGCAAACTTTTTCACAAGAGAGTCAAAGGTTATATCTTTAAGATTTCCATTTGCTTGTAAAGACTCAAGATAATTGGAGTAGGTAAGATAGAGTGCCTTGAGAAAAGCAATAAGAGGGATATCCAGCTCAACCTTAGTGGATTTGATATCATGCATTATGGATTTTACTTCAGATGCAAGAGCAAGAGGATCATTATTTTTCAGTTCAAGAGTGAAGAGTTTAATCATGAGCTGAACAACTTCAAGTGCAGAATGTGAGTCATAGAGTTCTTTGAGCTTTTGTAAAGCTTCAAAGGCAGTTGAATATGATGAAATATGGCGACTTACTTCTTCATTTACAGATTCTGCGATTAATGCATATGCTTTGTTGTTCTTGTTATCCCAAATGACGAGCTCTTTATCTGATGTAGGATGTACTGGGTGATTGTCTCCTTCTCCGACACACACTCCCTTCCACAACTCATTGAAGATGAGGGTGTGTTTTATCATCTGGGACCATTCAGGATAGTTCTCCTTGCCTGTGAGAACTATCCCTACCATAGAGATGATTGAATGCATTCTGTAAAAAAATACTTCTGCTGAAAAAAAAATCCTTACGTTATAGCCTTATGCACTATATTTTCTTCAAATCCCTCTAATGTTTGATAGAAGCATCAGCATTTCATTGTACATATCACTTTAATGCCTTTTTTTTTACCATTCAAATGATAAAAAAACTGTGCAATACTACTATGTTTTGAATGATATATAAAACGCGCAATACCATGAATTCAACAAACGTTTTGAATGATATACACTGCATAATACTTTGACTCAACTGCTCAACACTATACCAAAACCGCCATCATAAATATACAGTGGAATTAAAATCAACTGCGCAACACTATACCAAAACCGCCATCATAAATATATACTGGAACTAAAATCAACTGCGCAACACTATACCAGAACCGCCATCATAAATATATACTGGAATTAAAATCAACTGCGCAACACTATACCAGAATTGCCATCATAATATATACTAGAATTAAAATCAACTGCGCAACACTATACCAGAACCGCCATCATAAATATATACTGGAATTAAAATCAACGCTCTTGTCATTTATCAGCTCGGTGCTTGTTATGTTGAGCGGGGTTCTCTACTTTTGCACAAACAAGACAGCTGACATTTCTCCGCCAAAGGGGAGAATTTTCCACGGGCTAGATTGCGGGGATTAGCCGGGTCTGAAATTGGTCAATGCATTCATGGGGAGTTGGAAAAAGATATTTGCTGTGAATGAATACGATTTTTTGAAAGGGATCTACAGGGGTAGCACCCTTAAGAATAAGGGCAGGCGCGCATTCACAGAAGGAGACAGCGAGTTTCTAAGAAATTAGGAGGCCTTTGACTCCATGTGTAATTTCTCAACATTCACCTGATTTGTCATCGTCTGCTTCTTGTTTCAATCGTGGGCATTCATTCGAGTAGAATCTCAGGCAGGACATCCATCTTTACGGCAGAAAATGGTTCCCCTGACCTTGTAGAGGGACAGCGTATTGGTGTCATTTGGTTGGGGCAATGGCTCATGTGGCAATGGGGACTTTCGGTTACAGCCTGCGTGGAGGCACCATAGCGTAGGTTTTGTTTAGAAAATGGTAGCAGCATAACAGTAGCAGTCTTGACAGAAAATGTCAGAATCTGGCATCAACGGATATATGGGCAACGTATTGCAGGGAGCAGGCTTTGTATGGAGCAGAGCGCAGGTTGTGGCAGACAGACAGGACACTCAGTCAGACAAGGGAGTTACAAGGCACAACAGCTAAAAATAGGAGCTGGCTCTGATACCATGTCAGGCCAGGAGTAACTCCAGACTTGGTAGAAAAAACTGATTCATTTATTTCATTAGGTAGCTATTGTTATATACATGAATGTGACTGATCAGTTCATCTTCTTGATGACTGTTCACATTCCAAATTCACCCAATCGCAGAGGATTAGGTGTCAACATTAACAAATAGAAAAATAATTTCTAGTTGTTGCAATAGGATTTCAAACTAAAAATTTTCACATGGTATCAAAGCAGCGTGATTAATCAGCTAGGAAGGTCAAAAGTGAAAGAAGGAAAATTTCATTGTTCGAAGGGAGCAACAAACCGAAATTTTATGGTTTTGTGCAGTGCCTAGCCAAGCAGTTTGAATTGTGGGGCAAGAGTTTGTTTTTCAATTGTAGGGTTGCAAAAATTTTGATTTTCCCAGAAGAGTGATTCTAGCAGACAAAGGGAGCAACAACAACTCAAATTTTCGCTCAGCAGATTCCTTGGTTGGATATAGAGGGTTTTGCAGCAGTTTGTAGCAGTAGAACCAATGTCCGGTGGAAGAGAAAATCACACACAACAAAGGCAAAATTTATATGAGGGGACTTCGAGTTTTAGAGGTTTGATTTTCCAGTTGCAGATTGGCAGTAGCCGTGAGCAGATTTTCTCACTCCAACAAGGGGTGTGAATAGCAGAGCATTAGTCAAGCAAAGGGAAGGAGGGACTTTTGAACAAGTTTGTTGAGATGGCCATAGTTGGGCTTAGAGATCATGATAGGTTGGAGGAAGCCTCCAACTATGTCATCTGGAAGGTTAGGATGTCCTTCCTTCTAGATGAACATGGCCTGAAAGTCTACATGGACAATGTTGTAGCGGCACACCAAGATGCGGATCAGTTGAAGGAGTACAAAAGAGATATGGTGAAGGTGAAGCGGATGATCATGGATGGAGTTCGAGATCATATATTCATACATATATTTGGCAAAGGGATGACCAAGGAAATGTGGGATGCTCTCTCCACGCTATATCGGGTTCTTCCGAGCAATGGAAGATGTTTCTCCAAGAGAAGTTGAGAAGCATAAGGATGCAGAAGGGTGAGAGCATAGATGGCTTCCTCACTAGGATTCAGGTGGTTCATGATCAACTAGCATTCATTGGGGAGGCGCCCCAACCTACAGAGGTTGTACAACTAGCACTAAACAGTGTCTCAGAGGATTGGAAGGTGTTTTTCCAAAGCATTTTGGGCAAAGACACATTGCCAGGATGGGACAAGATTTGGGCCTACCTACAACAAGAGGAGTTGAGGCGTGCTTTATTGATGAGTACCATCAACGGAAGCAACAACAAGGTCATGAAGAGCGATAATGAAGAAGAAAATGTGGCCCTAGCATCCAATGGTCTTAGCCAGGGGCAAGGGGAAAAGAAGAAGAAGAAAGACCTGTCAGAGATCAAGTGCTTCAAATGTGGTGAGTTCAGTCACTACAGTACGCAATGTCCTCTCAGAGAGAAGGACAAGTAAGAGAAGCAGGACCAGGCGGCAACATTAGTCGATATTGACAAGTTATCCTCCAAGTTGAAGGAATATTTCGCTATGATGACAGTCATACCTCCAGGAGTGAGGTGGGGAGACTTGGAGCTGTGGTCCAAAACTATAAATATTGGTTAGGATCCTTGAGGTGTTCTCCTCATGAATCGTTACCTTGCTACAGGGGCCCACAGTATTCAGTGGGAGGATGGATTAGTGTTAGTGATGCAGTCATATTCTCGAGTGACAGTTGCAAGCTGGTAGTAGTCAGGAGATGAAAAGGGCAAGGTAATATTGACAACAACGCAGAGTGACATAGTGCAGAGTGAACAACAACACAAATTCTTCAGTAGACAGTGCAGTAGCTAGTAGTAGTCAAGACTCGGGTGATAGGTGCATCACAATGAACACAATTGATTCAGTATTTCAGATGCTTCTTAGTTGCAACAACAACAATTGAGAGGGAGTTACAGTGCAGATGCAGAGTTGGCAACAATACAACAGTGTCAACAACAACACATATGCAACATCAAAGTTGCACAATGGTTGGTGGGAAGTGATAAGTAGTCATAATGACCAGACATCAACAATGTGACGATGGGTGGTATAGAAACAGGGTGTTGAAGCAAGAGGTGCAACACTAGAGTTAGAGAGAACACCTTCCTTTCTAAGAGAGAGTGTTATTTTATATAGCATCTTAGGTGTTCTAGTGTCGAAACTTTTTGGAGAGGCTAAAACATATGAGTTCTCCATAACTCAAGAACCGTTTCTAGGAATTCCACCTAAAAGTGTCTCAATTATATTATTATCCTATTTTTTAATATTTCCTAAGTCTAAACTTAGGAAACCTGATTAATTAATCAAAATTAATTGAGATAAGGTGTGAATCATCTATAAACTCACATAGATCGACTCTGATATGATCTTGGCCCTTAATTAAATTTTTTATCTTGGTTGTTGGAGGTCCAACAGAAGGTTATTAGAAGAACTCAATGGGTAGATGGAGAACACACTTGTGGAGTTCGATTTCCTTGGTTGTTCGATTTACAGAGAGCAACAATAGTTGTCGGAAAGTCAGAGAAGGAAGCAGAGACAGTGAGGTCGGAGGAAGTTTTCCAGATCCGATGAAGTGCATTGCAAAGAAAGGTTGAATTTTCTCCAAGAGGTTGCACAGACCTTCAAAGGGCAGTTCAATTTTTGTTGAAGGGAAGATATCTTCAGTTCTAGAGGCCAAATAGAGGTTCTAGAGTGTTAGAGAATAATTTTCCCATTCAGCAGCAGGGAGGACGACTTGATTAACAGATGATTCAAGCAACACGTGTGGCAGGCAGCTTTGGGTTGACATAGAGCCTGCGTAGACCCAATTTGACGACTTTCTTTTTAGTAGCAGTCAAGTGTCGGGATTGCTCGAAGTGAGGGTAATTTCCCACAAGATATTTTTACCAGTATTTTCTTTGTGGGATAGGATAATTTGGCATGAAATTGTACTCAGAATTTCTCACTACTGCATAATAATAAAACCCTCAGTTATTGCACCATTTTTCCCATATTGGGTTTTTTCAGGGACATTTGTCAAAAAATAATTGTGTTAATTTTTATGTGTGTGTGCTAGTATTTTCTCAGTTTCAAGTGTTATTTTCTTCCATAGTTTATTTCTGAAGATTGCATTGTGAATTATTTGGTATTTGTCGTAGCAGATAAATTGTTAAATTAATTAACAATTAGAAAAATAATTTCCAGTTGTTGCAATAGGATTTCAGACTCGAAATTTTCACATCCTCCTCCTCGTCTCTTTCCCCGCCTTTGACACTGCGACTCTGCTCTGCAACTTTCTGACCATGAATCGTGACAAGGGGAGGGGGAGGCACCCCAACAAAGGAAGAGGTTTGGGGCGCCATCCCACCACCTTCGACGACAACACCATTGTTGCGATGTTTGATCACAGAACTCCTAAGTCCTTTCGCAGGGAGGTCCTTGCCATGGAGGAGGTAGAAATTTGCAGGGTCCACCCGATGCTCTGGGCACTTAGGAACCTCCTCGTGCGTCAGCTAAAGGTAAGGGCCCAAGAGAAGTTGCATGCATTTGGTTAGATTGCAGAACTCTCTACTCAATAAAGTCACTTTGTTTCCTTACTTAAGCGGCTTTCTAGAGTCCTCCACATCGAATTTATGCTCAACATTCCCTCCTCCCCTGCTCCATCCCCATCCCATTCTCTATTGGTCGACTCCTCCTCCCTACCCATCCCTTACGCCCCTGTGGGCCGTCCCCCTCCCTCCCACACTCTCGTCCCCTCAATGGTTGATGCGCCCTCGTCTCCTCATTATATTAGACCCTATTGTTGCTACATTCTTTAGGAGCTTCCGACGGACACTAGCAGTATGCAAGCTCAAGGCAATGCCCAGGTGCAATGTGGTACCAGTGTGGAAACAATGCAATTTCAATGCGGTAGAATTTAGCTACATGGTGACATTCAGGTTGGTTTTTTCACTCCAATCTGACCTCTTAACAGACGACCTCCGTTTTTTTCTTTTTGAAGGTTGACAATCCAGTGGCATGAAGCTCTATGGCTCGATATGCACTAATTTTGGCTCTTCATGCAACAATTATGTAATGCTAGTTCTTAGAAGCATGGTTTTTGTTAACTGTCATCTAGTTATGCAAATTATAAGACCATGGGGCTCTAGTTTCTCCTTCTTGGGGCAGAGCCCTTCAACTTTTCATCTCTGGTTTCCTCTTTCAGAGCCAGAGAATGCACTCTTAGATGTAAATGTATGTAATTCCTTGCTTGTTAATATAATGTAGATATATTTGCTTACAAAAAAAGCCATAACTGAAATTATAATTATTAATAAAGAACTATATGGACGATCAGAATTTAACATTAGTTATATTGTTCAAATATTATATTTAATATTTTGTTTTAATACAAATATATTATCTTTAAAATTTGTTTTTCTTTAATATAAATTTGTTATGCACAAATGATCTTAGGAGTTTATACTTCTCTTTTCTTATATACATGTGAAAATGATCTTAAATGATCTAAAGCCCATTCACAAATCTCTATATAAAAAATCACCACAAATTTGAAGATAGAAAGTTGTCAAAGATGTTTGGTTGTTAGGCTAACTTTCAAGCATCCAACCCATATTTATAATATAATATTTTCCTAAAAAAATTCTAACATCTATTATAAGCTTCTTATTAAAATTTAATAATATTTATTAAAATATTTTAAATCAAATTTAAATTGTAAATTTAGAAATAACTAAAATCAAATATATTTGTTTTGAAAAATAGTTTTTCTTTTTAATTTAGGCATTGTCTAATTTATAGTCGAAATGACATTTTTTCACGATATATATATATATATATATATATATATATATATATATATATTTTTTTTTTTTTTCCTGGTAAATTGTAACCAAATTCCGACAGAGATTTTTAAAAACTTGAGTTTAAGTTGTTTAATTTGTAGAATTTGAGTGCCCCAAGGGGTTTTTCAGGGTGCTCAATCCATTTATGCATTCAAAAATGCATTTTAAATAACAAAAAATCACATTCTTTCTTGAAATTGTTTTGTTGGATTGCAGTAAAAAATTTGTTTTCGTCTATAAGTTAGACGATGTCATATATATATATATATAATATATTAAATTGATTTATATCATTAACTCTTTTTTCGTAAAAAATTATATAATTTTATATAATAAAAAGATAATTTTGTGAAAAATTATATTATTTATGGGGTGGCAGGAGCAAGAGGGGTATTATTCAGCCCCGACGACCATCTGGAATGTACTTTCGCGTGGGGACTCAGACAAGAAACTAATAACCAGGCGGAGTTTTGGGCATTATGGAAAGCCTTAGAGCTAGCAAAGGAGAGAAACTTGAAAATAATGATGATAATGGGAGATTCATTGTTGGTTATTCAACAGGTTTCGAATGCCATCCCAGGATCATGACATGGTTTTCTTCACATTGTCCGGAGAATAGCCAAGTTGGTGGACCACTTGGAGGATATCCAGTTTGTCCACCTACACAGACAACACAATGCAATGGCGGACACTATGGCAAAACATGGCACGCACCTGGAGCAAGGGGAGTTAATACTGTAGAATGGAGAAAGGAGTTGGGCGCCTACTCCATAATCCAAAGCATTAGATGGAAAATCTCGGTAACTCTATCAAGTTGGATTCACTGACAAGGGAATTAAAGGGAAAAAAATCAAGGATCAATGGGAAGCAATCCCAAGAGGACAGTGCATATCCCAAGTTGTCCTACACTTGGGGCATTACATGCAGGGACAAGAATACATTTGGAGCGACGACATAGAAAGATGGTAGGGATTAAAATCTCGACAGCTCTTGAAAGGATGTCATTTGAGGGAGTGGAAGATCTCATAATCACTGTACATTAATGTGAAAGAGAGTTCGGTGTCGGGGAAATCAGAAATGGGGCCTCTCCCTCCCTCAGAATTTTTTTTTTTTTTTGCTTGTTAAGACTAACCTACGCACCCACGGGGATTTGAACCGGTGACCTATCGCAAGGAGTGCCTTAACAACGCACCCATTCACCGTCAATCCAAAGCCCCGTGGGCTCTCCCTCCCTCAGAATTAATGTTGATAGAGAGAGGAATTTTTACCATAGAACAAGGTATGACTATAAAGCCAGGAAGACAACTAGTGACAAACTTAACGAAATTATTTGAAAGTTGGAGACTCTTGCTGTGGAGGTGAGCATTGGTAGAAATGGCGGGTAATGAGGTACTAGATGAATTCTATCGGGTGAGGAAAATGTCAGAAAAAATCTTCAAAATTTTGTTTGGAATGTACGAAATGATGGACAAAAGATTTGCTTGGTGGAGTAGGAGAAGAATGATAGAGTAGCGGCAACAGAGCACAACGTGGAGTGGTTGAGTGCTAGAACATAACGTCATTTACCTCGCTTAGAGTCTCATGTGGTAATGATGAAAACTAAGGGGAAATTAGCTAAGTGGGACACTGAGCAGGAGTTGGAGCATGGCGCGAAGCAGACGGGCTTGAAATTACAGGTAGTAGAGCTTAGCAAGGAGGATGGCGAGTTCGTCAACGTGGCAATCAAGAAGGTACCCCTGAAAGGAAATCCAGACTTAGATCCTGGCCCCTCTGGGGCAAATTAAAAAAGGTTTTCATGATGTATTGTAAATATATATTACTCCAGGGCAAATTTTGTAGAATCTATGCTCGGTCTCAAAAGAATAGGATAAATAAGAATGCATGTGGAAATAGGAATCCCAAAGAAAGGCTAGTATGGTTTTTGAGAATGACTGATGGAAACCGTGGCTATACATGGTGTTGCCCATGATTTTCCAATCTTTTAATACAAAGTCTAAATACTCGTTCTATTTTAAAAAAAAAATATATTATTTCTAAAAAAGAAATTAAAATTTATATTATTTTAAATAAAATTGTTAGTTTATAAAATATAAAGTATGTTTTATTTTTTTCATTTTTTTATTTTTGTGGGTTAATTATTCATAGTTTTAAATTAAATAATCATAAACAAAAGAATACCCTTACAATACACTCAATTACCATTTATTATTTAAAAAAATACAATCTAAATATTATTTATAATGTTTATATTGTTGCACATAAAATTTTAAAAAAAATTACAAAATATGAACTACCTTTGTCTAATTATCATAATCTAAATTTTCCATATCTTACATCAATTTAAATTTTTACGTGATATTATGTGAAACAAAATCAAGAGAATTTAGAATAACATACACAAAGTTGTTTTACTAAGAAAGGATAAAGTTTAAATTACATTGCATATATGATATTTTACATCAATTCCGTTAATATTATTAACGGTTTAACCTATTTTTTAAGGAAAAATAAATAATTACAATTTAATAAATTTTATATTTAACAACATACTATTTAATTGTCATATTCTAAAATTATATTATAGATTTTTATAAAATTTTAGGTGAATTTATAATATTACTATATATAAATAAATAATTGGATTTTATTTTTTTCCATTTATTATGTGTAGAATAGAGGGAATTCATGCTCATGGTTACCTATTTCTGTACACAAGTATTTTAATAATAACAATGATATTATCTAAGAAAAAATGTCATTATTATATGAAATGATTATATTTCATCACAAGTATTTTTATGTTTTGTTAATAACATAACATCATCCACCTAAATTAATAACAATCACAAAGCATAACTTCTTATATGCATACTTTACTTTTTATGATTCAAAATTTTAACTAATTTATATATAAGTTTATAAGTCAAATAGAATCACTTTACGCTTTACATCTTTTTTTTATAGAAAAGGAGGTTGTTGGCAACTGGAAATATTTTTTGTTTTTCCTTAATCATATAAAGTAAATTAAATTAGACAATTATTAAACAATATTATTAAATTAAATAATTAAATAGATATGTTGTATATAAAAGGTGTATGATTAGCTGAAGGCTTCCCTATTTCAACCTGGGGTGGAAGAGCCAATGTTGAATTTTTTTAATAAAAAAAATTGAACGACAAAGATTAATTTTGGAGAGGATATGCTTAGAATATCCTTCTTCTGAGAAGCATATCTATGGCTCTGCTTGGGAGGGAGCATGAAGCAAACTGCAGAAAATATTAAATATCATTTTTTTAATTAAACACAAATCCTATTTTTCTTAACTTAATCTTCTCTTATTAGTATAAAACATAAATTAACGCACATTTCTAACTCAAAATATTATTCCTTAGAAATTTCATAATAGTTTTAATTGATTATTTCCATTGAATTAAAGTTGGAAGTGGTCTGCACATTCCATGTGAGTGTATAACAATCTTTATTATATATATAGGAGATTTTGTTTTCAACATAAAATATTAACTACTCATTAAATGCTTCTCCCACTAAAATAAATGGCAAATGAAGGTAGGGCCACATCAATGAATATCCATGATTTATGGGCTTAAACTACAAGTGGGTAATTCAACTTCCTACTTTTTTCTTACGTGACACGAAGTATTTTTAATTTTTGGTCAAATAGTGACTAATTAAGTAGTCAATAACTTATCCAATGCCTTATACCTGTCATGCAACAATACTAATAATCATAATATATTATTAAATATAATTTAAGTGTTTAAAATTTGTATATATATATATATATATACGAATTTTATTTAAAATCATATTAAAATTTGAAACCATAAATAAATTTGAATGATGAAATCTTTACCAATTAAATTACCACTTAATTTTATATATATAAAATCATCAATCCATCGTTTAATGGAATTTGTTAAAACCCCAAATTGTATTATCTTCAATGGTTGCTTGTGGATCCCAAGGTGAGCCAATGTTATGACTTCCAAAAGTTCTTCTAATTCACATAACATCTTGTCACGCATTGGCAGGATGGCTACAAAGCCTCATAAAAGTTTGTCGTACATAGAGCATATAAATACCTTTGATATTTTAAGAGAAAATTATGGCTTAGCTGGTCAGATTAGGATTTCAAGATTAAGAATTTTAATAAAAATTACAAAACTTATAAATTACTACCTTGCTTTCATGCACATTTCAGATCGCTTTCATTTCTTCAACAACTGCATGATGTTACAATGAGTATGAGCATTAATGTTGCACAAGTGTATTGAGATGGAGGTAGGACCACGTCAATAGATATCCATGATATACAAACTTAAAATTGCAGGCAGGTAACTCAGCGCATAGGGCCCTACTTTTCCTTACCAGACAGCGACCCTCTAGCGTCAATGTTAGTGTAAGTCATGTATATCATCATAGTGAAACCATTGCAAAATAAAAACATAACTAATAAAATACTAGAAAAATAATAAGAAAATATTTTTAAAAATAAATATTTTTACTTTTATAATATTAACTTTAGATAATAATAATAATAAAAATTTAGTCAAACAATTACTCATTAGTAATCAATAACTTACCGTATACATTATACCTGCCATGCGCAGGGATAATAATTGAAATATGCTTAACCCAATGTGTTTGCATATAAATATTTCCTTGTGTCCTCTCAGAAGGAAAAAAGTTTGAAGTCATTTATAAATAAAAAATAAAATAAAAGTATTATAGTATAATAATGTTGATAATGATGTAAGAATATACATAATTTGAATCATAAAAATTAGGTGTCATATACTCATTATAAAATATATAATTTAATGTAACATGTGGTAAGTTTTTTGGGGATGGCATCTCGTAGAATTTCATCTTTACATTCACTAATGTTAAAGTATAGCTTACATTGGTTTGTAAGTATTCATTCATAACTATACTAAAATTAAAATATTTTGAATGACTTTTGGTGCTTTTGTCATGCTAGCGTTAATTTCTCTACCATCTCTACTATAACCATATTTTAGCATATATGTAGACAGATATTATTTTGCAACATTTAGAATCTAGAGTTTGCAGCATATATGTAGACACACATTATTTTGCAACACTTAGAATCTAGAGTTTGCAGCATATATGTAGACACACATTATTTTGCAACACTTAGAATCTAGAGTTTGCATTTTTTTTATTGATTTTGATTTTCAATTGTTTGTCTTCTTTGTCTACTTGTTGTTACTCTTTTGGTAGGATCATTTTTTGTGCATCATTAAAAAATTTCCATGTTTTTGTTAATAACTTGATTACTACTCATTTTAAAGCTTGATTATTTGTCATTTTAACACATTTTTTAAGGCTAATTATGTTCTTGGTTCACTTGGATATGACTTTCTCTTTAAGGACATCAAAGTTTTTATATCAATAATTATAACAATATATAATCTCTTTCTTATAATCACTAAACACTTCTTGCTATCTTTTGAACCTTCATAGTCTCACCTTGGCCTTTCCTTTGTGCATTATTCTCATTTATCCTCTCAAAATTTTCAATGTTTGCATCTTCTTTCTTCTATATGGCATTGTGATATCATTGTGACCATATCTTTCTCTATGAATTCTATTTTTATTGTCCTTGTGCACTAACTTATCTTCCAATTTCAATGATAACTAATGTGCCTCTTCAACATAATGAATTTTATGTAGACCACTATCATGTTGAATAACATTTTTCAAACAATATCCATGCCTTGGCACTTGCTAATCTTCATCTCTTCATGTCCCATGCATATTATAATATCATAAATATGTATTCTAACACATTGTAAAATTTATATCTAGGATTTAATAATTGCTTGAACTAGTAAAAATACATGTTAGATTACTCTTTTTAAGAGCTTCAAACCCATCTTACTCCAGCTTTGAATATTGTTTTTTCCCTTTTTAATTCTCTAATACTTCACAAAAGCACAACATATTACATGTTCTTTCAACTTCTTAAATAAAATTTCATTATTTGTGAGGTTTACATTATCCTTAATTAAAATTAGAACTCCATCTTCCTTAGCTAATTTATAACTATTTTTTTTGGCTTTCATTATAGCAAAAACCCCCGACCTTCACTCCCCTTTTGTTCTTCAAAATATTCATTAGTTGTTGAGATTCAATATGTCCAACTTTAACCTTGCATGCTTCCGCCTTCTTTGTGTACACTTATATTATTCACATTTGACACCATTTGTTCAAACTTAGAAATAGATAGAGAGTACCCCTTATTAGCTCTTAGTAAAAGGAGGGAAATCAAAGTTTCTCGTATGGGTTCATTCATTGAATCCAAACAAGCCAATCACGTCCTCATTTTCCATTTAATGAATCGATACAATATAAGTGTGTCTAAAACTTAATATACACGAGATGTGTCACATAGATAACCCTTATAAATCAAAATGGAAAAATCTCAAAATTTCTTAAATCTAAAAAGTAATTTTAAAAATATTATAATATAAACGCATGCATGCGCACACACAATAATAATAATAATGTAAAAAAATATAGAATTACCTCTAGATAAGCTAAGTAAGCTATACGACCCACTAAGTACAACACTAATAAACCAAAATAATTTAAGATTTTTATTTTAAAAAATGACGATGAACCAAAATAATAATTAAAAAAATATAATAATAAAGTAAATCAATCTATATTTATATTAATTTGGATCCTTTAAACACCTTGAAAAAATAATTGTTACCCTATTTTAGCAAACAACAACCCCCATTTCATATATTCACCATAATAAAAAATGGAGACCTTTTTAAATTTTTAGCCATTTACTTGTCTTTAGTATTTCTTTTAAAAATTCAAAAACCTTTTAATTTTATATTTTTATTAATATTCTTAGCCTTAAGTTTATTAATATTCTTAGCATTGTTTTTCATTGTAACATGTATGCTTCATCATCCCATATCTAATCACCCCAACCATTTCTTAAACGTGCACCCTTTGTTCCTTTCGGGCTTTAGCTCCCAGATTGATGTAATCAAACATGACGTTTGATAATTCACAAGCCCTTCAAATCAAGCCACACTGTCTATCATTTGGATACGACGAATTGGAAAAACACGCCCATATTAAATTTTCGATACTTACCACCTTTTGGTTTATTTACTCCTGCATGCGGAATTTGAAGTTTTTACGACTACCTGTAGTTTTACTAACTTACGAGTTTTATTGTAATAACTTAGTGAATAACACTTTAACCCTGGTTTTCTTTTGTAACAGTAGAAGGCCTCTGTATGCTCTGTATCAAATGTCTGGATGGTGAAACCAAAGAAGAAGACGTCGATGTAGCAACCAACTGGGCCATTCTGGGAAATAATAATTGAAAATTTGGGAGATTATTTCCTCTTTTCAAATACTATTTGCACAATGGATTCAGACGTTTCATCTTGGAATGAAATGTACAAGCTATTGGAGGAGGAATTAGTAGTAGAAGACTATGTAAGGCTGAATGGTAACTGCAGAGCAAGGGGGCAACAAAACTTCAGAAGCAACACTTCAAGATGCTGTTAAATCCCATCTGCATAGAATTGTTTCCCGTCCAGGACTTCTACCATATACTGATATGATTAGTTGGGTGGTTGAAAACGTGAACATCACTGAAAGGGAATTTGTCACCTTATGTGAGACAATTATTGATTCCTTCAAGCCAACTCACCTCCATGGTATGTATAAGTTGCTCGAGCCACAACTTGTCTATAATTTGTTGAAAATAATACTGAGAGGGGGGGGGGGTGAATCAATATTATCAAGTTCTTTTAACAAATCTTCCTTATTTACACTTTGAATTATTTTTGCATATCAGTACCATAAAATAATGAGCATGAACAAGAAAAACAGATAGTCACACCAAAGAACACCAGATATAAGGTGGAAACCCAATGTGGGTGAAAACCACCTGCTGCAATATGTCTCTATCTTCTTTCAAATTAGAAACAACTGTTACAATGATTTTGTACTGGTGCAGTCCTTTACCAGTACGCAGGCTGCAACCTGCAGAGAGCTACAACTCTCTCTCGTTTTCCAGTCTCTCCTGGAAGGGAGCTACAACCCCCTACTTCTTTTCTTTCAAGGACCACTTTTCATAAATTTTCAAACTGGATCCAACAACAACATTGAAGCTCATAATCAAACAACCTTCTGAATCACCCAATCACCAGATCCATACATATACAATGATATTATGAGAGTTATCAACGAGATCTAGTACATAAAGATAAGTCATTAATCATGCTGTTATCTGAACTCAATACCAGTAACCAAACATCAGTTATGCACCCAAAACCCTGCAGAATAGTCAAAGGCAGTTAAAACAAATTTTAAGCAGGGATCGCAACTTCACTGGTATAGATCTGCGGATATCTGTACTACCTCCGCACCTGCGCCTTCTGTGGCGCTGCGACCACCACACCTGCGCCTTCTGTGGCGCCTCCACACTACGCCTTCTGTGGCGCCTCCGCACTGCGCCTTCTGTGGCGCCTCCGTGGCGTCTCCGCACTGCGTCTTCTGTGGCGCCTCCGCACTGCGCCTTCTGTGGCGCCTCCGCACTGCACCTTCTGTGGCGCCTCTGTGGCGTCTCTGCACTGCGTCTTCTGTGGCGCCTCCGCACTGCGCCTTCTGTGGCGCCTCCGCACTGCGCCTTCTGTGGCGTCTCCGCACTACGCCTTCTGTGGCGCCTCCGCACTGCGCCTTCTGTGGCGCCTCCGCACTGCGCCTTCTGTGGTGCCTCTATGGCGTCTCCGCACTGCGCCTTCTGTGGCGCCTCCGCACTGTGCCTTCTGTGGCATCTCCACATTGCGCCTTCTGTGGCGTCTCCGCACTGCGACTTCTGTGGCGCCTCCGCACTGCGCCTTCTGTGGCGCCTCCGCACTGCACCTTCTGTGGCGCCTCCGCACTTCCGCAGCTGCAGCGCTCGAGAGATCACCCTTCACAGATTCGCTTTCAACTTCCCTTTCATAGATCAAACTTTTAAAACAATAACCCAATATTTCAGATCTTAAGATATTCGATTTGCAAGAATGAATTAGCCAAGTGATCTCCTTTGCTTTATATAGGCAAGCTTCTTCCTAAAATCATGGATCAATACCATAGATAACCAATACAAGGGGCCCAAAAACATGGGACTCAATAATACCAAGGACTAACCACCATGGACCAAAGGTAAGTTCTCCAACATATACACACTTTTGACGAGGTACCATGGTCCAAAACCACAGGTTCAAATACCAAGGACTAACTACCATGGACCAAAGGTAAGTTCTCCAACATGAAAGTGCGTGAACTTTTTCTCTACATGAAATAAACTTTTCTCTACATGAAATAAACTTTTCTCTGCATAAAAGTGCGTGAACTTTTCTCTACATTAAATAAACTTTTCTCTACATATAAGTGCGTGAACTTTTCTCTACATAGAATAAGATTTTCTCTGCATATAAGTGCGTGAACTTTTCTGCACTATAATTTATCATCTGAGATGAGTGGGTTGCCATCAAGTACAACGTATGTATCATAAAGCCATACCAGAATCACAATGCCAACAATCTCCCCCCTTTGGACTTGATGGCAACCTCAAAACCTTCAGCTCATTCTCCCCCTTTGACATCAAGGGCAAAGGGTTATGCTCCCCCTAAGAGCATGCTCCCCCTGAATATGAACCAGATCTGTAAAGAAGAAACATAATCCACCAAACACCATAAATGACCATGAAAGAGATAGAGACATATTGCAGTAATATTCAGATCAACATCCATGATCGCCTTCTGTACATCCTCCATAATGCCAACAATGCATTATAAGCTCCCCCTAAACCAGTGCTATTTGATCTTCAACCAATCCGCAACCCAGCACATGTACGCATATTCCCGTACAACCAACAATCAGAAGAGATTCAACAACAAGATGATGCATCAACAACCCCCAGCTTTTGCCTGAGGTATTCAAAAGTCTCCCTGGGCAATGGTTTGATGAGTATATCAGCAACTTGTTCCTTAGAAGGAACATACTCCAACTTGACCTTCTGTTCAAGCACTTGTTCCCGAAGAAAATGATACTTGATTGGTATGTGCTTGGTTTTTGAATGCATGACTGGGTTCTTTGAGATGTTGATTGCACTTGTGTTATCACATAAGATGGAGATAGGTGGTGTACAAGTGATTTGAAAATCCTGCAAGGTCTGCATCATCCAAAGGAGTTGAGTGCAGCAAGATGCAGCAACAACATATTCTGCTTCAGTTGTAGATAAGGCAATCGAACTTTGTTTCTTGCTGAACCAAGATACTAGTCTGGAACCCATAAAGAATGTGCCACCACTTGTGCTCTTCCTGTCATCCACGCTTCCGGCCCAATCGGCATCTGTATAAGCATGAAGTGTGAGATTTGTATCTCTAGGATACCATAAACCATAATTTTGAGTCCCTTGAAGATATTTGAAAATTCTCTTCACTGCCTGAAGATGAGTCTCCTTCGGATTTGCCTGAAATCTTCCAACTATTCCAACTGCATGCATGATGTCCGGTCGGGTACCTGTCAGATAAAGTAGACTTCCAATGATAGATCTGTAGGTTGGTTGATGTACTGCTGCAGATTCATCATTTGCACTGAGGCTACATCCTGTGACCATGGGTGTACATACTGGTTTTGCATCTTCCATGCCATATTTCTTCAAAATCTGTTTGAGATACTTGGTTTGAGACAAAAAGATTCCTCCTTCCTTTTGTTGGATTTGCAAACCAAGGAAATATGTCAGTTCTCCCAGCAAGGACATTTCAAATTCTTTCTGCATGACCAAGGCAAAGCTTTGACTCATATCTTCTTCATTGTTGCCAAAGATAATGTCATCTACATACACAACAAGTATTAGCAATTTGTCATTTTCAACTTTTATATAAAGATTGCTATCTGCCGATCCTTTTGAAAAACCTTGTTGATGAAGATATTTGTCCAAACGATAGTACCAAGCCCTTGGAGCTTGTTTGAGACCATAGGGAGCCTTTTTCAATCTGCATACAAGATTTGGATCATTTCCAAGAATGAAACCATCTGGCTGCTCAATATATACTTCTTCTTCTAAGTCTCCATTCAGAAAGGCTGATTTCACGTCCATTTGAAATACTTTGAAGTTTTGAAAGCTTGAGAGAGCAAGGAACATTTGGATGGCCTCAAGTCTTGCAACATGAGCAAAGGTTTCTTCAAAATCTATTCCTTCTTGCTGCGTATACCCTTTACAAACAAGTCTGGCCTTGTTTCTAATTACTTCTCCATTTTCATTCAATTTATTTTTGAAGACCCATTTGTTCCTATAACATTCTTATCTTTTGGTCTAGGAACCAACTCCCAAGTGTTGTTCTTTTCGATCTGCTCAAGTTCTTCATCCATTGCTTTGACCCAACATTCATCTTTGCATGCCTCTTTCACATTTTGTGGTTCAGTGGAAGAGAGTAATGCCAAATAGCTTGAAGCTTCTGCAATTGTTCTTCTTGTTTGTACACCTGCTTCTTTCTGCCCCACAATCTGAGATTCTGGATGATTCTTTTGAACATATCTGGATGGAGTCTTCTCTTCTATTCTTGTCTGCTCCTATGGTTCTTCTTGAGGTTCTTCTTCTTCATCATTCTGTCTTTGAGGGTAGCCTTCATCTTCTTCGATGTCTTCATGATGTACTTGCCTAGGAATGTATCCCTTCTCATCAACCACTACATCAATGCTGTCAACAATTCTGCCAAGTCTTTTATTGTAGCACTTGTATGCTTTGCTATGTGGAGAATAACCAAGAAGAATGCCTTCATATGCTCTAGGTTCAAGTTTGCCAAGTTGTTCATCAGTATTCTTAATATAACATTTGCTCCCAAAGATTTTGAAGTGCTTCACCGAAGTTTAAGTTAGATAGTATTCCTATAAAGCCACATGATCCTTCCAAGTTGGTTAATAATTTAACTGTTGATTAAGATATTAGGAAATATGTTTATGAGGCCAACCATTATGATGAACTATTTTGTGGAGCTTCTTCTTATTTATGTGTATGAAATAAAGCTAAACAACTATCCCCATAAAACCATCAACATTTTTTAGTTTTTAGAGACTCTAGAAGGTCTACCTTACCTTCATATTTGCTCAAACTGCGAGAAAAGAAGGTATATCAGAGAAAATTGCGAGTTCTTCAACACAGAGAGTCAATCAAATTACCTCTCCTATTCAAATTTGTTCAGTGGATTCTCGAAAAGAAACTACTTCAGAAAACCAACTACTTAATGATCTCATTAAATATTGGCACACATTTGTGGAAATTACTTTAGAACTAGTCAAACTAGTGGAAGAATCAGCAATGCTTGAAACAAATGTTACAACCATTTTTGGACAACAATCAATGATTTTTTCTCCTAATTCCTCAAAGGTTGCTCTTACAAAACCAAGTGTTATTTCTAAAACACTAATTATTTCTCGGCTTAGCATGGAGAGAATTCCAACATATCCAACTACTACAGTTCAATTGAACATTGAGGAAATTCCACCAATAGAGGTATTATATAGCCCTCAACATAAGGCCATTCTGAAGAAGAGCAAGAAGAAGAGAAAGGTTGCTGAGAATCAGGTCTTAAAAAAACACTGCTTTGCAAGCACCCTCACTAGAAGTAGTTTGGAAAGGAACATCAACATCTCTTGATGAAGAGCTTGAAGAATTGACTCAATATGCAAGAGCTTATGCTACTGCTAGTGTAGATAAAGCAACTAAATACAACAGTTGAAAAAGGAATATTCACAGGTTCAAGCACAAGTGCAAGATAAGGTTTCCCAAGTTGGAGGTGAATGTGTTGACAGTGTTGGAAATTCGTTAACCAAGGGGGTCTCCCCAATGTGAAGTCCCAATTAGACCTCACACCATTTGGAATAGGATCCCCATCCCGAGTATCGACCTAATTGCAATATATTCTTACAGATTTGCCTTGGCTTTAGCTATCAACAAGAGGGAGAAGCATGTATGTGTCTTTGAAAAAGAAAGTGAGTGTGCCTCATGAATGTTTGGTTGCAGGTGTACCAAGGTTCTCCTACTACAGGGGGGAGAAAAGTGAGCCTCTAAGAGAGAGGTAATAGCACCACCCTTGTAGAGACACACACATATAGGAAAGACTAGTCTAACATTAAGTGGAATAGTCAACACAAATACGACAATTGTTATAACCATTATAACACATTCTCATTGTGATAAGCACTAAAATGACAAAAATAGTTCAACTACTTTAGTATAGGTGAAAGGAAACATGAACCATATGTTAGTTTTTGGTAGCATCGGAAGTGCTCTAGCCTTGAAAATTGGTGGAGAGGCTAAGGCACATGAGTTCTAAGTAACCCAGAAACCGTTTTGTGAAATTCCACCCGGATTGTATTTTATTAAAATAATTAATATTTTTAATGGAGTTCCTAAGTCTAAACTTAGGGAAATTAAAATATTAATTCGTATTAATCAAAATATGGGTGAGAATGTTCTAGAAGGTGGATCAAGTCATGTTTTAATCTTATTTGTTGATTAGAGACTTAATCTCGATCGTTGAAGACTCGAGAGGAAAAGTATAAAATGGAGGCTTGGGATTCATTTGGAAACACACATAGGGAGATTGAGGAAATCGATTTTCTGAGGTGAGAAGTTCTCAGGAGGAAAATCTATTGGGGAGATCAGGCAGCTGAGGGGTAAAGAGAATACAGGAGAAGGACTTTCCGGAAAATACAGAACAAAGAGGCGGAGGGAGCTTGCAAAGAGGCAGCGCAATAGCCGGGAGAGCTGATGCAAAAAAGTTGTCTGTCATACAAAATCCAGAACTACTGGAACAACCAACATTGTCGGAACTGCCGCGAGAGTTGACACAAAAAATATGTTTGTCATGCAAAATCCAGAACTCCCAGAACAACTGAAACTACCAAGAATTGTTGGAATTGTTGAGAACTGTTGGAACAACAGGAACTGCAGAGAACTGTTGGAACAGCCGGGAGAGATGACGCAAAGGGAAAAGTAGGTGACGCAGGGCTGACACAGAGCCAGCACAAAAATAGTTGGGGTTAACCAATCTTGGGTCGGATTAGCTGAAATTCTGTCGGGTGAAGTGAGGTAAAACTCACTCATATTTTCCGCCAGTATTTTCTCTGTAAAGGATTACTAGATGAGCATCCTATATCTGTATTCAAATATTTCTCCTACATAATAATAAACCCTCAGATCTATTGCACTGGTTTTCCCGCATTGGGTTTTTCCGGGGACTATTGTGTCCAAAAATAAGTGTGTGCTATGTATCTTGTTCTTTGCTCTGTTTTTTGTTTCATGAGATCAAATATTTAATTAGTGTAGGTTGCAGAAGTAATTTGCTTTAGTATTTAGAAGAATAACTTGGTTAATTTATATTAAAAATCAAGTAGGTGAAGTAGATTCAGATTTTCTATAGTAGGGGTTCCTTCGAGTCTAGGAATTTTCACATGGTACCAGAGGATTGATTTTGAAATAGGAAGAGCAGATCCAGTGCTGAGTAGTGAGGCCGAAAGCTGCACTTGGCATAAATTTGAATCCCCTTGAAGGGATTGCACAATCCTTGTCGGGAAGCAAATCTGAGGAAATCTCTCTCTGAGTGATACGACAGAGAGGTACTATTTCCAGTTGTCAGTTTGCAAAGGTAGGGGGAGTGACACCAAGCCTCAACACGCTTCTTGAAGGGCGTAGTTTCTGTTGGGATAGAAATCCGCTGGAAAATAACGAAGACACGTAGAAGGGGAATTTTCTCCTCAGAGAACTTTCTGCTATAAAGTTTGAAATTTTCACTTGTTGAGCAGCTGAGCAGTGCTAAGCAGTGACTAGAGGAGTCAGTTCGACAGTTGGGTGAAATGGCATCGCATGGGTTCAGAGATTAGGACAGGTTGGAAGGAGCCTCCAACTATGTCATATGGAAGACCAGAATCTTAGTTGTTATGGAGGAATATGAACTAGAGGCCTACGTAAATAGTGGTGTATATGTTCCTACTGACAATGATAAAAAGAAGAAGTACAAGGTCGAGCAAGGGAAGGCAAAGAGGCTCATTCTCGATGGTGTTTGAGATCATGTGGTCTCACACTTGCAGGGCAGGGATACATCCTGAGAGATGAGGGAAGCCTTGTCTTCTCTATATGAAGGCTCTCACGAATAACGAAAGATGTATTTGGAGTAGAAGTTGCCGCGAACTTTGATGCAGAAAGGAGGAGTGAACCTCTATCTTCAGCGTCTTCAGGACACTAGAGACCATCTTGTTGAAGTGGGGTCCACCCCTCAACCAAACGCGATGGTGAGGATAACCCTAAATGGAGTCTCGAATAAAAGGCAAGTTCTCATCCAAAGCATATTGGGTAGGGAAAAACTACCTTCATGGGAGGAGATATGGGCAACTCTTTAACATGAGGAGTTAAGGAGGAACCTAGTGAAGGTCAACCTTAGTGGAAGCAGTGGGAGTGGCACAAAGACGAAGGAGGAGGAGGAGAACGCAACTCTAGCATCGAAGGGATAGCAGAAGCCAAAGCAGAAGAAGGACATTTCGAAGATGAAATATTTCAGTTGTGGAAAGTTAGGCCATTATGCATCCCAATGTCCTTTGAAGAAAAAGGACAAGGATTAGAAACATGATCTTAAGGTTGCTTCAACAAAGATTGACGAGGATGAGTTTGCCATGAGTGCCCACGCATCTCCAGGCAGGAGATGGGGCGATATTGAGCTGTAGTTAGGAGGACTACATATGGGTAGGATCCTTGAGGAGTCCACCTCTTGGATCAATTCCTTTCTACGAGAACCCAAGATTCAACAGTTGCGAGATGGACTTAGTGTCAGACGATGCAGTGGATTGTTTGGAGGACAGATGCAGTAGCTTGGGACTAGAGACTGATCAACACAGAGCAAGGTTGGCAGCAATGCAAAAGTCAGTAGCAGTGCAGAAGATTCATAGGGTCAACAATAGTCAGATTCTAACATTCATTGTATTATGTTGAACATGATTAAGTTCAACTAATTTTAGATGTTTTTTAGTTGCTTCTCTCAGCAACTGAGTTGTTGTACGGATGCAGTGTTAGCAGCATAGTGGATGTAGCGTTTGAGAGGGAGTTGTAGTACATATGCAACAGTGGCAGTGGTAGTGTCATGGAAAGCACTACAATACCAACAACAACACAGTGTTGGTGGTAGCAACAATGCAGAAAGGAAGTGCTTCAAAAACATAACAGCATGCAGGTTTCTAAAGCACTTTCCTCGCTAAGAGGGAGTGTTATTTTTTATTAGCATCGGAAGTGATCTAGCATTGAAAATTGGTGGAGAGGCTAAGGCACATGAGTTCTAAAGAACCTAGAAACTGTTTGGTGAAATTCCATCCGGATGGTATTTTATTAAAATAATTAATATTTTTAATGAAGTTCCTAAGTCTAAACTTATGGAAATTAAAATATTAATGGGTATTAATCAAAATATGTGTGAGAATGATCTAGAAGGAGGATCAAGTCATGTTTTAATATTAGTCGTTGATTAACAACTTAATCTTGGCCGTTAAAGACTCAACATGAAAAGTATAAAATGGAGGCTTAGGGTTCATTTGGAAACACACACAAAGAGATTGAGGAAATCGATTTTTTGAGGTGAGAATTTCTGAGGAGGAAAATCTATTGGGGAGATCAAGCAACTGAGGGGCAAAGAGAATCCGAGAGAAGGACTTTCTAGAAAATACATAACAAAGAGGCGGAGAGAGATTGTAGAGAGGTAACACGTTAGTTGGGAGAGCTGATGCAAAGAAGTTGCCTGTCACGCAGAATCCTTAACTGTCGGAACATTCGAGACTGTCGAAATTGCCATAACAGCTAGGAGAGTTGACACAGAAACAACACAGTAGCCAGGAGAGATGACGCATAAAAGTTGCCCATCACGTAGAATCTAGAACTGTCGGGAGAGTTGACATAGAGGCAACGCAGTAGTCAGGAGAGATGACGCATAAAAGTTGCATGTCACGCAGAATCTAGAATTTCAGAACAGCCAGAACTGTCGGGAGAGCTGATGTAGAGGGCAGAGAAGGTGAAGTAGGGTTGACGTAGAGCTAGCGCAGAAATAGCTGGGTTAACCAATCTTGTGTCGTATGAACCGGAATTCTGTCCGGTGAAGTGAGATAAAACTCACTCAGATTTTCCTCCAGTATTTTCTATGTAAAGGATTTCTAGATGAGCATCCTAGATTTCTATTCAGATATTTCTCTTGCATAATACTAAACTCTCAAAATTGTTGCACCAGTTTTCTCGCATTGGGTTTTTCTGGGGACTATTGTGTCCAAAAATAAGTGTGTCCTATGTATCTTGTTATTTGCTTAGTTTTTTGTTTCATGAGATCAAATATTTAATTAGTGTAGGCTGCAGAAGTAATTTGCTTCAGTATTCAAATGAATAACTTGGTTAATGTATATTAAAAATCAAGTAGGTGAAGTACATTCAGATTTGTTGTAGTAGGGGTTCCTTTGAGTCTAGGAATTTTCACATCATAAATATTCACAAAACAATCTGAGAAATATCCACAACTCATTCATGAAAATGTGTTGGCCATCAGAATTCAATTATTAAGTAAAATTCCCAAGATACATGAATATAACGAACATCACTAGCTCCAGTAGTGGAGCATTCGAGCCACTACTTGCTCCCCAAAAGTACTAACTCTGTCTCTCTGATGCCATATTGGAGAAGCCAAGGTGAAAATTTATTTTCTTGTACAATGAGGGTGTATATATAACAAATGGGGTGATCCTTCACCTCCCTTGTGACTTTTGGACTATCCTCATGATTGTTTTACTTCTTTATGACTTTTCGACTCTTACATGACTCTTCACATTCTATACATGTCTCTTGGACTTTTGCTTTACAATGAATTTACATAATCCACAAAATTATGTGGCACATGAAGACTCATGAAATGACACTGATGACATGGACTGCATGATGACATGGCAATGTCAAGCCATCCTTTGCTGCTTCTTCCTTTGTGTCCTCTTGAAAGATAGAACATGGTTTTTTCTCTCTCCTCCTCATGACTTGAAGATAAGGAGTCTTCAATGTGGTTTTGATCTTTTGTCTTCTATTGTAATCTTGTATTCCTTCATCTTCTGGCATGATGATCATCCAGTCTCTTCAGCCCCATAGGTGTCTTCTAGCATGTTCTCCTTCTCGATTTTCCTCCATCATCATCCTATCATGATAAGATAGAGTAATTGCAACTGGAAACCATTAATGACAAGACAACATCAATCCAAAAATATCTAATATAACATGTTTCAATAAATCACTTGTTAGGGCTAGAACTAGTGACTGATTGACTTAGGGATTGTGCAATTCCAGAGGCCAAAGTCTAGGACTGAGGCTTGAGACTGCACAATGCATAGTTCATGATGGTCAGGGTCAAGGGATTGCGTAGTTGATGGGCTCAAGAGCTCAAGGTTGGGGCTTGAGGCTTGAGGTTTCCCAATGCACAGTTTTGGAGGGAGAACAATCTCATGGATTGCGCAGTTGCGCAACTCAAGGTGTTAGCCTGGAACCTTGAGGCTTGACACTATGTAGTGTGTAGTTGTGGCTAACTGGGAGGAAAAAATTGTGGAGTTGGGGAACTCAAGTGGTCAGGCCGAGGGCTTGAGAACTAAGCTTGATCACTACGAACTTTTTGGGAATAAGAGGCCAATGATTACACATTTTTGTAGTTCAAAATCTCAAGGCTAATGCTTTAGGACTGAGAATGCATAATACGCAGTGAAGGACTGGTTGGAGAGGAAAACTATGCAGTTCTGGAGCTCAGGGGTTGGGCTTGAGAACTGAGATTGCGCAGTGCATAGTTCTGGGAGGCAGAGACTATCCATTGCGCAATGCCAAGAGGCAAAAGTGTTGCTTGAGGACTGAGATTGCGCAGTGCATAGTTCAGGAGGACTGGATGAGGCTGAGTGGCCTGGTCAGGGAGTTTCCCAGTTTTGACTAATTGTGGGATCAATGAAATCAAGTTGAACAAGAACAAGACTTGAGCATCATTACACACTTAGATCACTTGACGAAACAACCCAGGACACTCAGAACACATCATGAACACACTTTCCTCAATGCGACAACTTTGTAACAACTCACTCCATGTACGACACTAAAGATACACTTTGCAAGGACAATGACGACACTTATGCGACAATGCTTGAAACTTTGGGAATGAGTGTGATACATGTTTACATGATAAGAAAAAATCATTAACACAAATATTACCCATTGAAACAAACTAAAACTACTTTTATATGATGTACGACACTTGCCATGCTAAAATATGACATTTTCGATATGAAAAGAAAAGTGCGAATGACACTTGTGATATGTGAACGATAGTGAAAGCGACACATGCCAGAGTAAAGATAACATGAAAACGATAGTAATTAAAGTGAAAGTGATCAAAAGTGATAGTCAAAAACATGAAAATTACACTTGCAAAAGTGAAGGTGCGCAAAATTGACAGTTTGAAAAACTCATCGAAAAAGAAGCACAAATGCAGCTAAAAGTGAGACATTGTCAATAACCGTGCACACTGACTATCGACATGGGTTGAATATTTCACATGCACTATCTTAATGGACTATGCTATGCCTGTTCAAGCTTGTGTGAAGGAATGCACTCATGAATTCATTATGGACTGAGCATGTGTGGGCAGGTGAATTTAACACTTATAATCCAAGAAGGGAGGTCAAAGACAAGAGAATATCAACCGACCAAGAAGTGACTATGGAACGATTGATCACAAGATCCATAATAGGCTCCAATATTCAAGTTTAGGAAAAATTTTGAAGGGTGTTTGTCACAACGACAACACTTGGCATCACATTGGTAGAACTCTAGCTTCTATGCCTTGGTAAATTCTTTATGGAGGGCCTAATTCTTTATGGAGTATTGATTCATCATTCATATCACTCCAGATTCTGCACTTAGTCTGTATGTACTCACAATCCCCTTCGTTCCTTCTCAGTTGAACACAAACATATGACCAACAATATCACAATGTTTTGAAATAGGAAAGGGTAATGTAGTTTGCGAGCTTTAGATTTTCATATCTAGTGTTGCTCCACTACCAATAAGCTTGGAAATTTCCCCGATGGAGTCGCTTAAGGAACACAAACATTGCTCCACTTCCAACGAGCCTGTACAATACGCCGACAGAGTTGCTTGCTTCACCTCCCTACGCAGGAAGTCGTTCTCTTCTTTCACCCTTATTTATTTATCTTATAGGATTGTGCATCAACACTTATTCATTTCATGGGTAGAAGAGGGATATCGACTTATTGAGAGTAGAAGATGTTTTTCCTTCAAAGAAGAATATGTAACACCTATGATATTATTTTTCACGTTTTTATTTTCCCCTTGTCCTGCTCTACTTGACTGAATAAGCATGGATATCACCAAAACATAAAGAATTGACTGTACGCATGAAGTTTCCAGAGTAGACACAGATGTAATCTTTTGACACATAGATTTCCTCACTCAAGGATCGTATTTTTCGTTAGAACGTCATCGACCAAAGGATAACGAAGACGAAGAAGAAGGACAGATGGTTAGCCAAATGTTGCAGTGTCACAAAGCTCTTTTCTATTTTTCCACGTTATCTTTGAGCCAAAGGGAACATCCTTCGTGGGAAGTCTTATTAAAGAAAATATGAAAGAAGAGACAAGAGATGACAAGGAAACAAAAATCAAAAGGACAAAGCAAATGGGGGTAGCCGAAAAAAGGATGAAAAACAAAAGTTAAAAAACACAATAGAGACTACAAAAAATGAGTGCAAGATGAGTGCAAAAGGGGGAAACTAAAACGCAGCTAGACCTACTTCTAACCTAACTAGCTTGAAGGTTAGGGTCAAGTGTAATGAAACTTCTGGTGAATGCACAGTAATTGTTCCCGACCTGTAATCTCAAATATACGACCAATTAAAACTGATATAAAGAAATGTGCAACAAAAAATCTAAGAGCTTGATGAACTTGCACAACAAATGGAAGGTCTTTCCTCTTGGAAAACAGATGTGTCATAGCCACTACTTCTAACTAGTTCACATTCTTACCTTTTCGACAAAGACCACAGTTAAACAAACCTCGGAAAATTCTTGCGAACATATCTTCATCTGCATTGTAATTCTTAGCGAGCATGAGGAAAGATCAAAACTTATTATTTGAAATGGAGCTTGCCAAGTAGGATTGCTCCAACCATTATGTGATTGGATCATAACATTCGAAACAGTCTTCTTGAGAACCCTGAAATTCTTGAAAATATGGATTTTCAATTAAATGTGCGTGGTCATGATGAGAATCTTGTGAGGGAAAATGGATATGATCATATTCAGCAGGCATGCCAAGATAGTTAGGACCTGACATAAACATCAATGAAGGCTAAATTGCCTCAACTACTTGAAAAGTACCCGAATAGTGAGATGTGAAGCCATAAATATCAAAGGATGTAAAACAACTATCAAGTGATGTGCTAATGAGAAAATGGTAAGATGAATGACACTCATCAGAGCCAGAATCATGATCACATGGGCTAATTAAAGCATCAAATTTCTAATTTGTAGTCAACAAAGATAAATAAGATTAAACAACTCTTCAAATGCTCTGAACAATAGAATTAACTTCCTCACATGCCAAATGTGACAAACCATTTTCCTATAACTGGTGACAAACTATACAAGCATCACAATCATCGAAAGAATTGAAAAGGAGTGCTACTATAGCTAACATACCAAATGAATCAGGATGTAATGCATGAAAAAGAGGAACTCGATTCAAAAAATAACTCAAGAACTTCCTAATACTCAAGAGGATTTTTGGTGTCATCAAGACATTCACAAGAGAGACTAGGAACTGATTATTCACCATAACACTAAATAGATATGAATTCTTCAGCCAAAGGTAATCTTTAAATTGATCTACTTTGCAATTTTGCGCATTCACAAAATGTATACACTCCAAGCCCAATTTGATACAAGAGATTTGCATGAAGATGAGTTCACTACCGCAATATGATTAGAAACCTAATCTCAAGAAATAGGAAAATTTTAATGAGAAATCCCAAAATCTATCAAGAATGAGTTTGCATCCAGTGAAACAATATGAATGAAATAATTTTGCGAGAAAATTTAGATATTACATGGTTCGGGAATTTTACCAGGATCGCGAGAACTTGACATAACCATCAACGAGATTTGAAGTTCCTTGACTTCCTGAGAAGTTACAGAACTTTGAAAAAACATATAAGAACATTTTACAAATTGAGTCAGATCACAAATTGCATGTGGATAATTGTTATCGATTAATTAACTCAATGCATGTAGAATACACCAGAAAAACAAAGGACCAACATAGTTTACAAATGCATGAAGGAAATTAGAGCATTGTTAGTGATTTCTAAGTAATCACACATTCATACCACTGTGGATAATAGGAATAGAACGATACAAGACATTCAAAGTATCAAATTCCTTCTGATTCCTAAGAAGCAAAGCCAAAGTACTGTATTACTAAAAACATAGTCTTTACATAAAGCACAATATGAGAGTTTCTCTGAAAAAGCTTCCAACCCTTTGTACATCAGCTTTTATGCTATATATAGAGCTCTTTACATAACTGAGATTCCTCCTCCAGCATGAGGGGAACTCGAATTCTTCCTATGATGACACCTATTAACACTTAAAACTAACTAATAAATGCAACTGACTGCTAACTAGCAGTTTTAGAGACCTAAAACAATTAGGATTCTAACTCTTCATCATGTTGGTAGTAGCATTAAATACAATCCAAATTCATTCTCTAACAGATGGCCTTCTTCAGTTTAGCTTTGGTGGATGTTTGAAATTGCTTGCTGGCCCTTAATGTCTCATCTCTTAACTGCTCCTGGAAAGTAGGAAACTGTCCCTGTTTTTCTGCTTTTGGTCTCCACAAGGATATTCGAAATCAATTATCCCTGCTGTTCTTCTTTGATTACACAAAAATGTTTTGGACTATCATGTTTTTCATGCACTGTAGACCTTGCCCATGCACCTGTATGAAGATAAAACCTCTTTAATGCTGCCTGAAGTATGATGAACAATACTAGTTGTGATCACTTTTATAACAAATGGCTTATGGTTCATATATGCTTTTCCTTTGCTCGTTTTGCCCTTGCTGGATGCTTGTATTGTGTAAATGATCTTTCTTCAGAAACTCCTTTTCAAAAAAGTTTCCCTTTTGTCCCTCAAAATTGGTCAACTTCATCAAAATATGTAGCTACAGCAGTTTCGTAGCGCGCTACGAAACTGTTGTGTATTAGGCATCATCTTCAACAGTTTCATAGCGCGCTACGAAACTGCTGTGTAATCACAAAAACACAGTTTTTAATGCCAAAATTTGATTGTCTTGAGCTTTCCTTTTCTTAAAATATCTTTTTCATCTACCCTGAAGTTATTCAAAACTGAATGCAAAGATACCATTCTTTCAAAAAGGTAAATTATCAAAAATTTGGACTTAGCCTTTTTTTTGCTGTGTGATTTTTTTTTTTTTAACTAAGGAAGTCCTTCTCGCTGGCTTAGTTTTTCTTCAAATCCTCGATTTTCCTCTTCATGATTCTGATCCCATCTCTCAGTCTTATATTGATATTTCTGATGTATTTGGCTTCCTTTATTATAGGGACTGACCAGGTGTAGTATTGAGCATGACAGTCGACCACCTCGGGTATTGAAATTGTTTTGTCTTCCCACAGAGCCTCCATTTTGTTAAAATGAGCTTTCTTAATTTCATGTTTCCTCGATGCTTTCTTCAATTTAGCAATGTCAAGGTTTGCTAATTTCAACTTCTTTTTCAACTCTTCCACACTATATTCCTCTTGAGGGATAACTGCCTTACCTTTATTGTTTTTATGCAGCTGAGATGGTGTTTCTGATGTAGTCACAGGTTCTTCATGAGCTTTTGCTAACTCCTCTGTTTCACTTGACTCTGGCAGCTCCTCTTGTACCTCCTTTGAACGCCTCGTCACAGGTCTTCTTGGTTTAAAGACAAATTTAGAAACCTGATCATCAAATTTGAGCTTTTTCGAGGCTTTGACCCCTTTGGTTCTGTTTTTACCTGATTCTATCAAGTCTGCTCGAACCAGGGGAGATTCTTCAATATCAATAGCTTGCAACAAGTCATTCAAACTTCCCTTTGAGATCGGGCTTTCCTCAACAACCACTTTCTTTCCTTTTTCTTTAGCTAATTGACTCCTGGTTATTCTTCTATGGACTGCTTCACCTGTAGATGATTCATGTCCACCTTCTTTGATCTGAGTTTTCTCTTTCTGGGACTGTTGGGGTGTGTCTTGGATAACCATTGGTCTGGTGGGCTCCTTTACCTGTTTCCTAGCCTTCAATTTTATGAATCTCCTGGATCTTGTTTCTGCACGATGACTAATTTCTGGTGGAGAACTCTTCGTAGCCTGAGGGCTGAGACCGGTTTCATTCTTGAAGCCAGACATGAACATGAACACGGACCATTCCCTATCTACTTTCTGGAGCTCATGCAAAATGATCAATTTGACTAAGCCGTGATGAAACAACAAGGTCTCACAAGCTTCCTTTTTTAACTGATCCTAGTCACACATTTTGCCTAGGCTACAAAACAAGTAAAAAGGCAAATCAAGCGATATCTTCCTAGTGAAATGGAGCAGAAGCTTGAAGTGATAAGAATATACCTTATGATACCTCCCTTCGCAGGTGAAGTACCTCTGTATGCAGGTAAGTAGGTTAGCATATGAATCTTTGACAAAACTTCTTGGTACTGACTTGTTTAAGTCTGAATCAATGAACTCCGGTTTCAGAAATTCCTTGCAGGGGGTCATATCAAACTTAAAATTTTTAAACCATCGTTCCTGTCCTCTTGGAATCTCAGTGACTGTGGATATAATCTCTGGAGAGATTTGCAATTCAAGTACCCCAACTTTCGAATTCAGTCCTGTGAAATTTAAGGCAAATTCCTTGGTGACTTGCATATGACCTCCTTGAAGTTTTTCGCAAAACCTCCAACAGCCAACCTGTTTGAAAGCTTGTTCAACCTCATCGTTCTTCAGGATGACATCTAAACCCTCAGGTTCATTCCTCAGGCATCTGCCTGACCTATGCTCTTTTCTTTCTGCAGACCCCTCCATGAAATTCCAGCGGAATGAGAATTTGAAAGACTGGCACTGTCTCAATCTTCGATCACTGCCTCGCTTGATCACTGAATTCAAATTGAACGCTTGCCAATTTGCTCCTCATGCATGAACCCAAACATAGTTATGAATATCTTTTTGAAACTTGCAATCTGAGCGTACCAAGACATTTAACGACCCTAATGATGAGGATAAGCGGTTGAATGTGATAGGCAAAGTGCACGGACTGACCACTAATGATGTAAGGATAACTGATTTTTGACAGATTTGACAGCTGGATGAGATTTGCTACGGATCTGCACGAATCCTCGATTTCGTAGCGCAGCCAATGTAAATTCTGGGTTTTGCGCTACGAAAACACCTAGACTAGGTTTCTGCGCTACGAAAACTCCTAGACTGGGTTTCTGCGCTACGAAAACTCCTAGACTGTTTCGTAGCACATAAGAACCTTGAAACAACTTTGATACATGGAACCTACATGAGTTGTGGGAGCAGTGATGAGTGAGAATGGATTGTTTACCTTTATTTAACCATACCAGTAAGACTCCTAGGACTTAGACACTAAAGTAAAAATGGAAAAGATTGAACTCGGACTAACACCTAACCTTTACAATCAAACTGATGTGAACAATTTAAAAAATTGCTTCTTAAGTGATAACAGTGGCTCCACTTGGGATAGTGTGCTCTTGTAGTACACTAAGAACTCGCAGGTCCAGTGCTTTATCCTCTTATGCCAAAAGTAAATTTGCTTGACAAGCATCCCCTTTAAGCTTCTTGGGCCTTCACATCGGGCTTATGTTGGCATTGTGATGCATATGTTGTACTTGATGGCAACCCTCTCATAGAAGAACATCTCACTTACATATAACTAGATCAATCTACAGATGTGACTAAATGCATGGGATGCAGGGCAGCTCAAAGGAATAAGAAGATCAAGTTCTAAGTATGACAAGTTAGCTTTGCCATCAAGTCCAAAGGGGGGATTTTTGGCATTATGAGACAAGTGTTGTCCTTGATGGCAACTCACACAGATGGTAGATCATAGTGCAGCAGATCAGTAGCAAAGAATTGATGATCAGACTACAAAGAATGAAGAAAGAAGAGTGTATACGCAGGTTCACTATATACCAAGTAGGGTATATACGCAGGTTCACTATATACCAAGTCGCGTATACGCAGGTTAACTATATACCAAGTAGGGTATACACACAGGTTCACTATATACCAAGTAGCGTATACGCAGGCTCGTTATATACCAAGTAGGGTATACACACAGTTTCATGCACGGAAAAGCGCGTACATGTCGGAAAGCTTATTTTTGGGTCCGTGGTATTTAGACCTATGGTTTTGGTCCGTGGTATTGCAGCCATAAGTGTTGATCCCAAGTATTGCGTCGATGGTATTGTTTTATTATGGTTTTGGTCCGTGGTATTGAGCAAGGCCTAAGACTATAAAAGGAGAGGAAGATCATTAGGCAAAGGCATTCAGAAAGTCTTGAATATCTGATAAAGTATGAGATCTAGTATGCTGGTTATTGGTTGATGATGCATTGCTTGATCTGAGCTAAGGAGGGATCTCACCGATTGATGGAGAACAAGATCTAAGGAGAGATCGGGATCAAATGGTTTGAAATGAACTATCTTTATATGGTTGAATATGCTTATTCTAGATCTGCATACTGATGCAAGTAATGTTCTATAATTGTTATGAGTATGACTGAAGTCTGGTACAGCTGCAAAGTTATAAGAAAATATTTTTAGATCTGTACATGGGTTGGCCTTGGAAAAAGCGTGTATGTACGCAGGTTTGATTCATTGTAATAGCGTATACATTTTGAAGTTTGATGTTTGATGTTTGAAGTTGCAGTTGGGTCTGAGTGATTTTGCAGAGTTCTGTGTCTGCTCTGTGTTCTGGTGACTGTGTTGTTGACAGGGTTTCAGTGTTTCAGTGATTCAGAAATTGATGATGCTAGTAGTGATTGTTTTGAGCTTCAATGATAGTTATGGGTCCAGTATGAAAATTTGATGAAACGTGGCATTCAGATTATAGTGTTATGCTTCAGGAGTATCCAGTATGAAAATGTATGAAACGTGTTACCCGGAAGAGAGAAGATTGTAGGCAGGTGCCTACGTACTAGTATCTTAGCTAGTACAAGAGCAAAGGGGGTTGGAGCTCCCTTCCAGGTGAGTCTGGAGAACGAGAGAAGGTTGTAGCCTGCATGCTGGTAAAGGACTGCACCGGTACATTGTAAAAGAAGTTTCTTAATAAAGGAAGATAGAAACGAATTGCAGCAGGTGGTTTTCACCCACATTGGGTTTCCACCTTATATCATGGTGTTCATGTGTGTTGCTTGTGTGTATTGATCTATTTTTTTACTGCTACTGTTGACTATTAATATGGCTAATAATGTTCTGATGCACCCATTGAAGATCACATAACTAAATCATGAGTTTAATGGTTATACGCTAGTTGCTATAGACACAGTCGCGTATATACGCGGGTATACTTAATTGAAGTAGCGTATATGAATCTGAGTATGAAAATGAAAAAGTTTTATTGATTAGATAATACTGATTCACCCCCCCCCCCCCCCTCTCAGTATTAATTCCAACAGCTTAAGCCTTCTACTTCAACTTGTCATTATTTGCAACAAAAAGAAAAAACTAATAAAACAGATATATACAATGTTATGAGAAACTGATAGTATTTCAACAATGATAATGCTTTAGGAACCTGCCATTAACAGGTCCTCCAGCATATGGTTCTCCATCAATTTATTACAAAATGTAAGTGTTGTTTCCATGGAAAGCAACAATCTGATATGGGCCTTTCCACAAATTTTCAAACTTACCGTGTTTACCCTTTTCTTCGATTCTGGCCTCCCATTTCAGCACTTTGTCATTGATCTGGAAACTGATTTCTTTGATCTTCTTATCAAATGTATTCTTGATTCTATTCTGACTATGCTGATGGCTATCATACACTTCATTTCTCTTCTCCTGCAGGGCTATCAGCTGATTGATTCTCCTTTGTACAACGTTTGGTTCCTCTTCTAATCCTTGAATTAGTTTCATTACAGGTACCCAAAGTGATGTTGGAAATATAGCTTCAACACCATACACTAATTCATATGGCGTGGTGCCAATAGATCTCTTTGTACAAATCCTATCAGCCCACAAAGCATACTTCAATTTCAAATGCCAAGCTTTCTTGTTTTCCTACAACAGCTTCTTAATGATCCTCACAATGCTTTTGTTTGATGATTCAGCAAGGCCATTTCCTTGTGGATAGTAAGCAGTGGAATGTGCAAGAGTGATGTGATATTGGTGACAAAAATTAATCATTTTCTTGGACTTAAAAGCTTGAGCAATGTCAGTTATAATCTTCATTGGGCAACCAAATCTAGATAATATATTATTTTCTAGGAAACAGATAATCACTGAATCATTTGCTTGCCTTGTTGGAACTGCTTCTATCCATTTGGTAAAGTAATCGGTGGTTGTGAGAATCCAGCGATGCTAACCTGATGAAGGAAGATGAATTTCCCTTATAAAATCCAATCCCCATTGCTAGAAGGGCGCTTCAACATATATAGGAACCAAAGGCAAGGGTACAAGCTTCCTCTTTCCTTCAAATATTTGACATTCATGACATGTAGCTACCCTTTTATAAATGTCTCTGAACATGGTTGGCCAAAAATATCCAGCTCTTAGGACCTTGTTTGCAGTAGCTTTCCAATAGTGGTGTCCTCCACAATCTCCTCTATGAAATTCTTCAATCACTTTATCAGCTTCTTCTTCAAGGAGATAGTTTAACAAAATCCCTCCTGCATCTTTCCAAAACAAATTTTGGTCATATACAAAATATCTTAAAGATTTCAGCTTGACAAACCAAGATTTTGACTTTGTTAAATGGGCAGGAGCCTTATTATGCTGAAGAACAAAAGCTACATCCTTGTACCATTCTGAAACCAAGAATTTCTCATTGATTTGGACCAATTCCTCCTCATTTTCAGAGAATTCTGCAATTTGGGCATCCAAATTAATATCAAGACAGTCCAGATTTGACTGAGTCATCAGCTTTTCCAAGCCTTGACCCTTCACCAATTTGGTAGGCTTAATGTCAATATCATACTCCAACAACTTTGCTATCCATTTGCCTCTTTTTCCATCAGGATCTGCTTGTGTTAAGATGTCCTTTATTACAACACTTGGAACATAAGCAACAATATGAGAATGTAGAACATAGATTCTGAAATCTTTTATGGCTTTCACCAAGGCGTAAGCTTGCTTTTCTAAAATGTTGTACTTCAATTTGGCATTTGCTAATGTCTTACTAAAGAAAGAAATAGGCTGTTCTATACCTTGCTTCCCTTTTTGCAACAAAACTCCAACAATTGTATCTTCAGAAGCAAATGTGAAAATAAGAAATTCCTTGGTAAAATCAGGGCTGATAAGTACCGGTGCTTGTGTAAGTGCCTTCTTGATTTCCTCAAAAGATTTCTTTGCTTCAGCTGTCCATTTGAAGTCCACTCCTTTCTTCAACATCTTTGTTATATTCTTGACAACTTCAGCAAAGTTAGGGATAAAGCGTCTAACAAAATTCACTTTCCCAAGAAAAGATTGAATCTCTTTCCTACTTCTTGGCAGATCTAGCTTTTGAATTGCAATAACTCTATTAGGATCAATCCTAATTCCTTCTTCAGAAATGATGTGTCCAAGAAGTTTGCCTGATGTTAAAGCAAAGATACTTTTAGTGGGATTAAGAGAAATACCAAACCTTCTACATTTCAGCAAAATTCTTTCAAGGTGTTTCAAATGATCTTCTTCTCTCTTTGAAAAAACTGTGATATCATCGAGATAAACCACCACTGATTTGTCCTTCTCTTCAACAAAGGAAATATCCATTGCTCTTTGGAAAGTGGCCCCTGCATTCATGAGACCGAAAGGCATTTTGGCGTACATGAACGTTCCCCATGGCGTTGTGAAGGTTGTCTTCTCTTGATCATCTGGATGCACAAGAATCTGATTGTACCCTGAGAAACCATCAAGCATAGACATCCTTTGTGAACCAACAATATTTTGCAGAATTAAATCCATCTTGGGAAGAGGATAGTTATCTTTCAATGAAGCTTTATTCAAATTTCTGAAGTCTATACAAATCCTGATCTCTCCATTCTTTTTTCTAACTGGAACCAAATTAGCAAGCCAATTTGAGAATCTGATTGGAACAATAATTTTAGCATCAAAAAGTTTCTTCACTTCTTTTTCAATCAATGGCATAAGGAGAGGATTAATTCTTCTTAACTTCTGCTTGAAAGGTTTTTCATTCTCCTTAATAGGAATGGTATGCTGGATAATAGAAGAATCATATTGTTTCAAATCAGCATAGCTCCATGCAAAAACATCAATAAACCTTTTCATCATCTCAACATATTTAGCCTTCATATCAGCTGAAAGAAATTTCGAAATCTTAACCATCTTAGGTACAACTGAATCCCCTAAATTGCAGCTTTCTACTTCCTCCTCATCAGCCTGTAATTTTGGAGCTTTGAACACATCATTTTGATCAAACAATTTCTCAAGAGGAATGAGACCTTTAGGTATTAAGTTATTTTTTAATTGTAAGACCTCAGACTTTTCCTTTGACTCCACAAACATATTTTGTTGATCCATTTGAGTACTTTCAAACTCTTCTTTTAATTCAATGAAATTCCTTACCTGTTGATCATCTTCAAAAACCTGCCAATTAGTGATGTTATCTGGTATAACTGGTTGATGACGAACCTCCACCTCATACTTTTCAGAAGAATGAATAGGAATAACAAATAAACTGGCGGAAACAGCAAGGGAATTTGCAATGGAGTTCTGATCTCTAGTTTTGATAGTGAAAGAATATGCATGAAACTTTTCCAACATATCTAACACTAAATTTTTGTATGCTCTCATCCTTACATCCTTTGTTTGATAAGCACCTTCCACTTGTTTAATCACCAATTCAGAATCTCCAAAAACAGAAATGTTTCTAGCCTTCAACTTTAACAAAGCTTCTAAGCCCAAAATCAGAGATTCGTATTCAACCATATTATTTGTGCAATCAAAGTTCAGTTTGTAGGATAAAAACTTACTTTCATCATTTGGACTTGTGATCCAAATTCTAGCTCCTGCCCCTTCTCTTCCTGCTGATCCATCAAAGTACAATGACCACCAGCTCATTGTCTCTTTTTCATCTTCTTGCTGATTTCCTTGGCCTTGATTTTCTGAAAGCATCTCCTCCGATTCATCTCCAACTGACTCATTGAAAAGGATGGCTGATCCAAGCCCAGTATCAAATGAATAAATGGGAAAATTTTGAGGTTTGTCTTTGCTGCTTACCATATAAGCCATCCTGGTCTCCCGATACAACCTCCTTTGCTCACCAAAAACAGGGATAGTAGCATAGGTAAGGTCCATCTGCATTGTGCCTTTAATTTTTGTTGCCCACGATCTTGACAACAACATCCCAAACTTGGGCGGAATGTCAGCTACAACAATGTCCATGACAATTGTCTTTGCTGGAATTTGTGTTAGACCCACAACAACATCTTTAATCAAACCAATGCATTGAACTCTTTTTGAATCAAACGAGAATAAATCCTTATATGGTCTTGTTACCTGTAATCCCAACCTTTCCATGATTACCTTGGGCATAAGATTATGAGATGCCCCTGAATCCAACATAGCATTATGTAAGGTCATATCATGAATACTAATGCTTATGTAGAAAGGAGGAAATTCATCATTCTGATCATCTTCAAGTCTTGGACCCAAGTATATGATAGGATTATCTTCTTGTACATTTAAGATATCAGCCACTCCTGGTTGTGAATTAAGCATCTCTACAATCTTACTTCTGTATTTATCTACCTTGAGAATTTCGCTGAATGGGACTGATATTTTGATTTTCGCAATTTCATTCTCAAGGTTGAAAACAGAAACAATTTTCTCAATTTCTTTAGTAGGAGATGGAGTTTGAACATCCTTTTTGCCAAGTGAAGAATCATTTTTACCTTCAGCAGCCTTTGAGTTGTCTTTCTTGTCTTCAACAGCCTTTGGAGCATCCTTCTTGGGCTGTGTTTTATTTGCTGTAAGATTGATAACCTACTTTAACTAATGATACATCTTATATAATCATAACAATGAATATTAATCCATTAGAGAAATTTTGAGGTAAAAAATGGGTCTCAAAACAAAAATGTACAACCAAAATCCACTTTATAAGAACCAATAGAATTGAAGATGACGATGTCAACCATGGGGGATGATTCATCATTTTTGGAGTAAAAAGGTAAAATGAAGAAAAAATTGAAAAAACTACTTTTGCCACTTAACTCCTTATGGTTTTACTGAAATTTCGAGCGAGAGCACTCATTGGATGTGGAATTTAATTTTTCATCCAATGAGTTCCCATGTTGAATACTTTCGATGGAGACCGCTACATGAAAAATGAGAAATAAATGAAAAACATGATAGCAATCACATTTTTCCATTTTTTTTTTTTGGTAGCAGGATCCATTGAAAATATTCAACATGGATACTCCTTGGATGTGAAATTAAATTCGACATCCAACCAGTGCTCTTGCATAACATCTAAGTACAATTGTATGAAGATAAGTTGAAAAAGTAGTTTTTTTTTTCATTGCAAAATTTGATGAGTTAATATAATCTTATTTTATTATTTCCACTATTATTTTATAATTTTCCTTAGGAGATCCATTTTAGACCTCAAAATTTCTCTAATGCATTACCTTGTTTCTTGGCCTACCTTCGCTACCTAAAATCCCTATATAAAGAACATTCAACATTACAATATATTACAATTTCCAAACATTCAATTGATGCCAATAAATGGAATTTGAATGTGCTCATCTAATGTCATTAAATGCATTATGTACGATAGCTATATGGTTAGAGACTTATGACTTATAAAATAGATAACCTGTTTTAATTAAGGATCCATCTCATATTATCATAAAAAAGAATATTAATAGTTGTCTTGTTCCTCACCTACCTAAGCGTCCCTATATAAAAAACACTGCACATTACAAGATACTATAATTTCCAAAAAATCAATTGATGTCTTTAAATGGAATTTGAATGTGTTCACCTAATGTCAGTCAATGCATTATGTATGATAGTTAGATGGCTTTGTTTTTCGAGGAATACAAAATATTTGACAAAAATGATCTTATCATGAGGGTACTTCCCTGTAAGCTTGTGATTTCTAGTGATTTTGTGAACTTCCCATCCTATCTTCCTCCTATTGCAAGACACCACATAAAACAAAAAATCCTTCCAAATGAAATACCAGTGCTTAATTTTGCTTGTCTAGTCTATTAATGCCTTATTTTTTTATCATTTCAAGCTTCCATTATAAAAAGCAACCTCGAATTTCACTTGCTTTTTATTTTTTAAAACTTTCATTAGTTGAGCTACAATATGTACATAATTAACCTCACATTATTTTTTGTTTTCTAATTCTAAGTTGCTCAATTCATCTTCTACCTTCCTCTCTTTTCTTTCAATCTTTGATTGTTCTTTGTAGTAGCCTTGATTCTCCATTCACCATTCTTCCTTTTTTTTCTCACCATTTCCATTAGCTCCTACTTATGAATTTCATGTCATCTTCTTAGAGCCTTCCTCTTGCATCCTTATCTCATAAATCTTCTCAAACCCTAGTTTAGTACCAAGTGGTAGTGTGAGAGGAAAATGGGCTAATTCACCATAGTATAATATCTCTAACTCTATAAATTAGACACAAGAATTGACAAAAAAAAAATTGGAATTAAAGTACACTAAAAGAACATAAATGGTAAAAAAACACTTAGGAAACATAAGAACCAAAATTTCATAGTCATAAGAGGAAATTTCTACTCATTCTTACTAGCAGAGATCAATATACAATTATAGATTTATCGCATGTTCCTTGGTTCTTTACTTTGGCTCTTACTAAGTCTTACTAGCTCCAAGCCTCTATCTCACAAGACTAGCTATGGACTCACCAAATTGACACTAAATATAACAATCCTTTTTATTTCCTTGGTCAATTCATTATCTATCTTATGTTGAAATAACATCTTCCTCCTACACCTCTTTGTGTGTTTGATGTAGATCTTCAACTTCCAATTTGAAATTATTCAAATATATTTCTTTCACTTTAGCTTCCATCATAACCTTTAGCTTTATTTATATCTCTTGAGCTTGCATCGTGACCTTCAAGTTTGTTTAGTATCACTTTGTCTTCCACTTTGACCTTTTTTATTTCATGGTGTACTCTCTATCGCATGTGCTCATTATGCACACTTCCTAACGTTTTCTAATTATTGTTACATTTCTCTATGCTATTGATGATTTTAGCATCTTGTGCACTCCTTTCCTCGTAGAGAACATGCACACTTCATTTTTATACACTTAAAATATACAATACACAAGTTCTATGCTATTCACAGGATTTAACTTCTATTGTGCTCATTTATTCCATGCTTTTAATGTCATGCTCTTTTGAAGCACTCATATACTTAGTAGTTTCAAGTGTGCTCATGCATCAACAATTGTGAGAAATTCAAATCTCGTGGGACCACATCTTAAAAGTGCTTCCTCATTCTATTATCATTATGAAATACTTTATGTAGAGAAGAATGGGTTGAGTCTAATGTTGTTCAAAAAAGCTATCAAGATTATTGTTTCTCATACTTTTGAGAATGAACACTTTATTGAAATGAATGAGTTTAAAAAGAGAATTGAAGAGTTAAAATAATCATTCTTAAAGGTTTTGGATAATGAGTTAAAGTGGTCAATTGAAGGCATTATGGGACTACTATCGAGCAATTATTGGAGGGGCCAAAATAGGGATAGTTCTTCTAGAGACAAATAATCTTCTAGACAAATTAGAAGAGTACATGTTTAATTGTAATATTCATGCTTCAAGTACTATTGGGATGGCGAAAATCATTATCTTCAAGCATTTGGAACCCACATCACCTAAAATTAACATGAACAATTAATTAATTATTAGTACCCTAGTCAAACACTTACATTACAGATGGGTGCTTGATTTGGCATATTTTTGGAACCCATCCAACACCATTTTTCCCTTTTTTCCTGATTATATAATGTTTCCTCACTTTCCATTCACAAACGCATATTTTTGATAAAGGGATTATTATCACCTCGATATTCCATTTCTATGCTTATTATTTTGCATTATTGGAAAATTATTATATTTTCGTAACGACTACGATGAAAAGGGAATAAGAGCATACATGCACTCATCAATAGTTGTTGCAATTCACAAATGTTACATAAACTCTAGATGTGTTGTGGTCACAACTTCAATTCACAATTGATGTTGCAACTCTCGTTCGTGCAATTACTACAACTCTTGCTCTGTCTCATTACTACAACTCCTCCTCAGGACTGTTACTGCAACTCCTACCCAAGATTGTTGTTGCAACTCCTACTTAGGACTGTTGTTGCAACTCCTACTTAGGACTGTTGTTGCAACTCCTACTCAAGGCCGTTGTTTCAACTCTTGCTCTCACCCATTGTTGTAACTCCTTCTTGGATCTGTGGACTCCATACCAATGTTGCTGCAACTATAGACTATGTCGTTGTTGTAACTCCAAATGGATGATGCTATAACTCAGCTACAATGTTCCAGCTCAACAATCAAACAAACAATTGTTAACTTTGGATTAGTTAGACACATAACTACCGATCTTCTCATGAATGAAAATGAAAATAAGTAAGTTGGCGATCAAGAAAGAAAGATGACCTATCTTTCAACTGATTAAGTCAACATTTACCCGAATTCATGCTATCTGTGGGAAAGCGATGTATTGGGATGGAACAACCTAATTCTCATGAATGTCCATCCTTCTTAGTAATTTCAATAAGATAAATTGTACTATGCATAAAAAGGGAGAAAATAATAAGAATTTAGGAAACACAAATTAGAGATTGTATTAAGTTGTTAGAGAGGGAAAGTTTCTATAACTCCATTTCTATTATAATTTCAAGTTCATTTTCTTCTTGAATGGCGTGCTAAGCGTTTGAATTTATCTACCTTCTTAACCCAGTGCTAGAATAAGGAGGTTATGTCCCCTCCATATTCAAGTACTATTGATATTAATAGATAGTTGTAGTTTACATTATTTCTTTCGTTCTATTTTTTCAGTTGTAATTCAATTTATTTACGTCACTGCAAATTCAATTACTTTATCTTGTGGGTTTGAGTAATTCACATTGTTGTAATTCCATTTGTTTATGTTACTGCAATTCCTATGGATTGTATTCTGTTATGTGTTGCAATTCCATTTAATTAGTTTTATCATGATTTTTTTTCTTTCTACTTTGTTGCAACCCGTGGGTTTATATTGTTGCAATTCAACATTAACCTTCAATACTTTATTTTCAATATTCAATCTAATCCGGACTTATGCAGGAACACAAAAAAATACAGATATACACATAAACACAAAGATGCAACATAAATAAAACTTCATTTCATTAATATTGAAGAATTGAAATATGCTTACATACAAAATGGAAATAAAATAGCTCGGGTGATGGTAGCTTATCTCTAAGAAGATATGTGCCCACTACACGTCTCTGAACTATGTTACAATAAGGCTCAAGGGCCTTTTTATTATTGAAAAATAAGGGAAAACCCTGAAAAACTGAAACCCTAACCCCAAGAGCTGAAACACCAAGAGTTTGTGGGCCCTGTTGGGGTTAGTTGGGTAACCAACTTCTAGGGGTCATAACTTGGTCATATTATCTCCGTTTGGTGCGTAGGATACCTCATTGGAAATATCTCTCCAAGTAATAAAGGATTTTCCATAGGCCCTTGCCTATGGCTGTGGGCCTGCTACAGACCTAAAAAATGCCGTTTAGGGGGTCAAAACAACTGCGTAAGTTCAGGACCCGAAAAAATGATAAAAATAGTCAATGTTGTTATAATTAAGGAAATAAACGAAAATGACTGGAGGTCTAGGTGGAATAGGCGGGTGGCCACCAATATCCACTTAGATCAGTCCTCCCCCATGTTAGTGTCAGTCAGTTCAACCTGTCACCAGTGATCAAATATGCTCTTACAAGATGTTGTTAGGGTGTCAAGTCAAATTTTTGTCATTTCAACGAATATTCAAATAAAAATTTGGTCACTGGCTGTTGTGCCTAGGTCATTTTTGATCCCTTCACTTATTCATGGTCTTCATCACTCATCATGGTCATTGTCTTCTTCGAGGTATCATATCTTCATTTAAATATCTTGGGTCATGAAATGGTTAAATTCCTCATTTTAGGTCATGGTCTAGGGTTTCACTCCATGTGTCATCATGATAACATATGTCAAAACAAAAACATGACCATCATGTGATTTAGTGGGTAAAGGGAGTTATCAGCTTAGGGAAAGCAAAATAAAGGTAAAGATAATGTTTTATTTCAAATAAGACAATGTTGCAGTACACTACCTCGTCTCATCATAGGGACATTTTCGCTTCAAAATATGGTTTTTCCCAAATGGAGAAAAAATTTACAAAAGTGAAAGAGGTTTTTTTTTAAGTTATAGTCCAAGGAACAAAAACCTTCTTCAGTTTATGCACAGGTCTTATGATTTTAGAGAAATGCCCAAACTACACTTACTACAAGAGAGTTGCTGCACTTCTGAACAATTTGACTTCAAGATAGTTTTTAAGGGATTTGGAGCAGGCGTTGGTAGTGGTTAAGGACTCTATTGTGTAGACATCAATATAATATTTCCAAACATACCACTTTCATCCCAAAAATCCTCCTAGGAAGGCAGTCAAAAGTGCTCTACAAGTTGGCAGTGCTCTTTTGTCAGAAACACTCTGTGTTTTTGGAGCGACCTTGGGAAAATTCATTTTTCTCAGCCTTGGAGAGGCCATTTTACATGCTTAAATACTCAATGGACAACTAGAAATCCTAAGATTTCCAATGGTAGAGATCATGATTTGGATTAGTGGAAGGCATCCAAAATTTCTCTGCAAGTTGGTGCTGCGCTTTTGTCAGAGACACCCTGCGTTTTTGGAGTGACCTTGGGAAAATCAAAGTTTCTCCTTGTTGGAGTGTCCAAATTACATAATCCATATTGTAGAATACTTCAGGAGATTTCCAAGGAGCTATAAAGTTCATGATTTGGAGTAGTTTAAGGCCTCCAAAAGCGGGTTTCAAGTTGGCGCTGCGTTTCTCGGAGAGGCAACGCGCTTCTGTGAACTGCACTGCGCACAGGGCAGAGTATCCCAAAACTCACAGAAAATAATCCAAATTCAAAATTTAAGCTTGTATTCAAATTTATTCATGCTCTAAGCCTTATAAGAAGTAAGTACAATCATACCACTCCCTATTTCCTTTTGGCAAATAAAATGAATGATGGTTAGTTTAATCATTTAGGGTTTGGATGAATTTCATGTTTTAAAACTTACTAATGGTGAGTTTAGTCAGTTGGAAACATTCAAAGCCCTAGAGATTGATATCCCATAACTCTGTTTGCATACAAATTACCATTCCATCCACCAAACAAATATTTTCCTTTCAGTTTACTCCATCTTCCTACAAACCCTAGCTCTTACCTATCAAAATGAGCAGATTTCCTAGCTAGGATTGTTTTTTTAATTTTCCTTGCTTCTCTTCCCTCATTCATTTCCCTCCATTTTAACTTCCTAAAATTTATAAAACCCCTACCCATCTCTCAAAATTTCCCTATCACCATTTCCCTTACCTAACTCCCTCATTTCACCATTTCACTAATTCCTCACTGTTTTTTCCATTTTCTTGTTATATAGGGTTTTCATAATGGAGGGCGACTCTTCGCCATCAGAAAAGAGAAAACATCATAAACGAGGGAGGATTCTGAGATATGATGTTAGCTCCCTATACTACTAGTGTAACCCCTTATTGTTATTAGTACAACCCCCTTATTATATTGTTGTGCCCATGTAGTCCCATATTATTATTATTGTGCTCCATAGAAGCCCACTATTGTTATTATTGTGCCCTTACATTATTATTGTTATGTCGGCTTTGATTATATTACGACCCCTTAGACTCCTATATATAGCAAGGAGGTCCTGTCATTTGTATCATCAAATAATTGTTCATTTGTGTAATGTAAAGGAGGTTTCCCCCTCGAAGAGGCTTATTTCTAAGGCATTGATCTATATTTTCTATCTTTTTGTGAGCTGGTTTCATAACATTTGGTATCAGAGCTTTGGATTCTAGGGTTTTGCTGCTCCAAATAGGCCATCGTGGCATTTTCGCTATAACTTTTTCACTATGAAGTTTCAGAAGCTAAAAAAAAAACCCATTTGAGAAGAAATTGGTTTGAACCTCATTTCCAAATTTCAGATCTTTTCTCACTATATTTTCAGAGCTATGATATGAGGAAGTTAGGGTTTTTGCAAGCTCCAAAATTTCATTTCAAACTGGTTATCGTGGAAGTTTCGCTATAATTTTATTTCTACAAAGATTCAGACTCTGAAATTAAAACCCATTTGAGTCGAAATCTTGATGAAGCTTGTGTCCAAATTTTGGATCTTGTCTCGCTATATTTTCAGAGATATAATATGAGGAAGTTAGGGTTTGTGTAGATTCCCGAATTACATTCTAAACAGGTGACCTTGGGAAAATCATCATAACTTTCTCTCTAAGCATCAGATTGAAATTTATTAAGAAGTTACAGAAATGAAATGGAGTGTAGTTTGTTGTGTTTATTTTTCAGATCCGAAGATCGAAATAGTGACACGTGGCACATCATACAAGTTTGCTCTATTGAAACATTATATAATCGGGTCATCTTAGGAGAATGGACATAACTATTTCTTGGAGAATCAAATTCTGATCAGACTTACAGGGTTAGAAAGAGGACTTCGAGGGATACTGCAGGAGACAATTTCAGAAATCGGAGATCTGAAAGTGCATAGTTATAGTCGTTTCAATATCGAGCTCCTAAAATCAAGAAAAGTCGATATGAGGAAGTTTGATGGAAAGGATCCTGTAAATTGGATACTTTTGATTTAGTTTCCGTAGAATCCACAGTAAGAACCATTTTCTGCCAACATTTCAAATCCCAACCGGGATCCATCATCAGGAATTCTTGAATGCTTGATAGAAGAAGATACTACAGATGGAGCGATATTTTGATCTACATGAAGTGAAACTGTTACAAAAGGTACGTATTGCATCTTCATATTTAGAACAAAATCAATTTTTATGGTATAAAGGGCTTTGTTCTCGTAAACCACTTGTTACGTGGTCAATTTTCATGGAGGAAATGATAGCACATTATGAGGATACAAAGAGACACATTTTCATTAGCGAATTGATAAATCTCAAACAAAAGTGTTCAATGGTAGAGCACATTGAGGACTTTAAAAAATTGAATATAAGTGAAAATGATTTTCCAGAGAAGCAAAGGGCTGATGTCTCCATAGGGACTTTAAAGGATAACATTGAACATGAGGTTCGTCTTTGGGAACATGATTCATTGGAGAATGCATTCAGGTTGGCACGAAAAGTGGAAAGCAAAATTATGGCAACAAGGAAGTCTACCCATCACAACTATAAAGATGGAAGTGTTGTTTCTCCTAGCGTTCCAGAACCTACAAGGTTGACATCACAACAATTGGAAGAAAAAAGAGAAAAAGGGCTTTGTTACAATTGTGATAACAAATACATTAAAGTTCATAAGTGTGCCGAGAAGAAATTATTTTACATTGATTGTGAAGAGGAGGAAGAAAAGGATCAAGAAACATCAAAAGAAGAGGATATACAACAAGAACCAACCCCAGAGAAATAAGAAATGAATCCGACCATATCTTGTAAACCATTGGCAAGAATAACCACTCCTCAAACTCTCAAGATAGAAGGACATATGAAGAAGAAAAAGGTTCAAGAAGCGAAAGATCACATCGAGAAAGAAGAAATGAATCCGACCATATATTGTAATGCATTGGTCGGAATTACTACTCCTCAAACTATCAATATAGAAGGACATATCAAGAAGAAAAATCTTCAAGAAGTGAAACATCACATCGAGCATCAAGAAATGTATCCGACCATATCTTGTAATGCATTGGAAGAAATTACCACTCCTCAAATGCTCAAGATAGAAGGAAATATCAAGAAGAAAAAGATTCAAGCAGTGAAAGATCACATCGAGCATCAACAACAAGTTCTCCAACTTTTAAATGATAACGCCACTTTGGTGCAGAATTGAATGAAATAACAGACAAATTAACATCGCAGTGAAAGAAGTTTTATGTAGGCGATTTGGTATTTTTACGGCTACATCTCAAGGAAGCTATTTATGAGAAGGAAATATTGACAATACTACATGCACTTAAGAAATGGCGACCTTATCTAATGGGAAGACACTTCAAAATAAAAATGGATCATGATATTCTTAAATACTTTTTAGAACAAATATTATCTTTAGAAGAACAAAAAAAATGGGTCACAAATATGTTGGGTTATGACTTTGAAATCATCTACAAAAAAGGGAAACAAAATGTTGTTGCAGATGCACTCTCAAGAAAGGATAAGAATGTGGAAGCATTGTTTTGTGCTATTTCTTTTATCCAACTAGATTGGATAAACAAAGCAAGGGATGAATGGAAGAAGGATGAAGTGTTGCTACTCATTCAAAAGTTGCAGAAGATACCAATTCAAACAATATTTCCAGAAATTGATGAAGGAAAAATGATATTGGAACCTGGAGCAGTCACAGACAAAAGAACCCGACAGCTACGAAATTGATCAATTTTAGAGTATCTCATCAAGTGGAAGAACTTACCTATTGACGATTCCACATGGGAGGACAAGAATTTTATATAGAAGCATCAAGAAATACTCAAGCGTTGAGGACAACACTTTTTGAAGGAGAGGGGCATGTTAGGTCCCTATACTACTAGTGTAACCCCTTATTGTTATTAGTACAACCCCCTTATTATATTGTTGTGCCCATGTAGTCCCCATATTATCATTATTGTGCCCCATAGAAGTCCACTATTGCTATTTTTGTGCCCTTACATTATTATTGTTATGTCAGCTCTGATTATAATATGACCCATTAGACTCCTATATATAGAAAGGAGGTATTGTCATTTGTATCATCCAAGAATTGTTCATTTGTGTAATGTATAGGAGGTTTCCCCCTCGAAGAGGATGAATTCTAAGGCGCCGATCTTTCTTTTCTATCTTTTTTTGAGTTGGTTTCATAACATATGAACCTACAAAGTGCAATGAAATCAACTCTTCACCATTCATTAAACAATGCTTTGAAGATGTCAGCTGCCTAGGGTTTTGTCAAAGGGTGGGTGAAGTAGGTTTTCATGAGCAACTCACTAATTGGATTGCCACCAATTTGAAGGGGAAAAAAGCCATCATAGCAGGGATTGAATTTACATTCTCAGTAGCTGCCATCTCTCTTGCCACAAAGATACCTAATCATGGGGAATATTGGTTCAAAGGCATGAGCGTAGATCTTGAGCAATATAAACATTTATTAAAATCACCCTATAGAGAGGTTTATTCACACATCATTCCATTCAGCTACCTCTTGGAAAAGTATGTGCCACTGATGAATATTGTAATGAAGTTTTTCACCTGTGAGGGGAGATTTTCCATATTATATGGATACCACATTAGGATGCTAATGCATTTCATAGCTCTGAAACCTCTCAACATGTGTAATTACTTGTGTATAAGTCTTGTCAAAATGTTTGAAAAGGTGCAAATGAAAAGTAAAGAGCATTACCCAAGCCTTTTTCATCATAGTTTGATAAAGGTTGTAGTCCTCCATCAGTTGGTAGAAAAGAACATGGCATGGGATACCTTCATAGAAACAACTTTGTAGTGGCATGAAACTACTTCATCAAGCCATCATCAAGACACATCAACACAACATATGGAGGTAGGGTCATCAAGAAAATTAGAGGAGGTTCCCAAGGCACCTAGACCTGAGGTGACTAAAATATATCAGAGAGGAAAAAGGCTTGTGTTTACTTCTCAAGTGGAGAAAAGGGCCAAGCCTTCTACATCAACACAACATGGATCACATTTACAGGATGAGGAGCTAACTTAACGTGAACCTTAAAACTTGCAACAAGTTATCAAAGAGAAGGATTCCCAAATCAGAGAGCTCATGGACAATTTGGCGAGGGACAGATTCATCATTTCCTTCCTTGAGAAAGAAAACAGTCAGCTCAAGGCCAAACAACTAATCATGGAGAAAGAGCAATCCAAGATGTTGCAGCAAGGAGACAAAGGTAAATTAGTGTTAGAGCATGATGAATATGATGATCAGGAAAATCATTTTGGAAAGAAGAAGCCAAGAACAAAGGGTCTCAAAAGGGCATTGAAGAAAGAAAAATAACAAAACCTACTGGATGAAGACTTGGACATTGAAGACATAATTGCTTTAGAAATTAGTGAAGACAAAAAGTATTGGTTAGTTAAGTTCAATGGACATCTAGAGCAACTTCTTGACAAGGCTAACATAGACAGCCATCTATTGAGGCACATGGCCCACCACTACCAACCCAACAACATGATTTGCGACATCAAGCTCAAGCAAATGAAAAACAAGCTAAAGGAAACCCTAAAAGACAAAAATGAGAGGGATAGCTTGGATATTCTTGCTGAAGCATCCATGAGAGCATAACATACCTCATTTTTCACTTTTGGACCAATTTTGGAAGTTTTCTAAGCATTTTGGTTTTTGATGAATTTTGGTGCAAAACTCAGAAATTGCACTGGTCACAGAAACGCAACGCTTTGGTGCTGCTATTTTTCCTGAGGGCTCCAAATGACAAGTGGCTTACATTTTTGGAAATATGGTGGCCTCCTCTCAAAACAAATTTCATCATATTTCTCAGACAGGGCTCATATTTTGAGAAAAAATGAGAAGAAGGGGTCAAAAATCAACATTATGCCCCTCTTTTTGACAGTCGTTGCGCTTTTGGAGACACCTTGAGAGAGTCAATTTTTGAAGGCCTTCCCATGGGTCATTTTAAAAAATTAAAGATTATATGGTAACTAGTCAGGCAAGGATAGTTGGTTGTTCTCTCATATTTAAAATTTGACTTCAGAAAGGCACCTAAAAGTGGCCTCAAAGTTGGCGTCGTGCTTCTGCAATTTTATGAGTTTTCAGTTAAAATTTCCACTATGTAATTTCTCAGTTTTCTAGTTTGACTTGGTCAAAGGTAACTTAATGACATAGCTTCAGTAGTTTGAAGTCCATATGATGTAATCATGAATAAATAGGCATGATAGGTTGTTTTTATGGTTAATTAGGCCTCATAAATGAAGCAAAAATTAAATCAAAGTCTAAGAGAAGAGTTTGTTTTTGACCTTCTCACTCTCACTTGTTGGTTGAGAGATTCTTGGAAACTATTCCACCACTTAGGGATTCGACCCCTAAAGGTGGGGAAGCTGTTTGTTTGAGTATATATATATATATATATATATATATATATATATATATATATATATATATATATATATATATATATATATAATTTCTCATTCATAGATAAGGGTTGGACTTCAGAGGAGAGAACTTGTATCTTATGCTTTCACACAGTTAATCGAAGGAGTAGTTGCAACTATTTTTCAGGAATACATGCGCAGTGAGTTTGTGATGTTGTTTTATTTCTATGTGAGTTTCTTATGAATGAATCCGTCTTTCTTAACATGTTTTTCTTTTCCTCAGTGATTTTCCTTACAGTTATATAGGCAAAATTCTTTATATTCAAAGCTCTGTTTATGTGGAAAATCATGTATATGTAGTTCCTCTTCTAGATTAATGAATTCATGGTAACATGATCATTATGATCTTCTAAGCTTTTCAGACCCTACACTACATCAACCAAATTCTTAGATTCATCACAAGGCACTGCTATCTTTCTCCTCCTTATGCCTGCTACTGCAACCCTATGAGACCTTGACCTAATTGCTTTTTCTCATCCTTGGTCCAACAACCCAAAAACCCCATTCTTTCAAAAAATCATCTAAAACTATTTCATCTAGCCTAAAATCCATTTCTCTTCCAGTCATTGACCGTGAAAACTTTAAATAGATCCCTCTCTGGTTTAGCAGGGTTAGCTACTGAACTGCAAGTGGTTTGAAGTTACCTCTTTCGATCTCCTCCTCAGCCTCGGACATTGTGGGGGATAACATTTTGGCGCCGTTGCCAGGGAACGAAAGATCATATCTTCCCTGGGAAAGAATGATAAGGATAAGATATGATTGCTGATGATGAACAATGATCAGACACAAGAAAGGTTGTGCATCTTTCACTTGGCAACTCTAGTGTTAAAGAATCCAAAGGTTCAAAATTTTCACAACGACTCCATTGTTAAAAAATCGGTAGTTTGAAGGACTTCTTGGTGACTTAACTGTTTTCAAGATGGATTCAACTACTCGAAGGTATGCTCCTTTGAATCGAGCTCATGTTCCTAGTTTTCTGAACCATATTCCTTGTATAGATTAGCAGAAAGGGCTACCAAAGTTTAAAGGTCGGGATGGAGAAGATGCTAGTTTGCATTTGGTCAAATTTCATTTTCATATTCACAGATTAAATACTAAGTTTCCTGAAGATTGTCTAATGAAAATCTTCATGGCGAGGAAATGGTATGAGAGTCTACCATCTACTAGTTTATATTCTCTAAAGGATTTTCATTCAATTTTCTTTCAACATTATCAAAGTTGCAATTTTTCCTTATCAATAATGGATAGATGTTGTGAGATTTATGAAAATTTCATTAAATTCCTTGAAAATTCATATGGGGATGAAGAATGTATGGAAGAAGATATATTAGATGCCCTATATGATTTTTCCTCCCAACATGAATCAACAACTTCCTCCTTGGATGAAGCAGACTGGGATCAAAATAGAGAAAGGCCTACTCCTGATCTTGAAAATGAAAATCATCAAGCCAATGTTGATCTCTATAAAAATCAGTGTTCTCCTATGTCTGAAGATGAAATATATCAGCTCCTCAAAAGACATGTTACAACCCAAGTTAAGGCAGGTTTGCAATGTTCACACAGTCAAGAATGCGTGAGTGAAATTTCTTCTATTATTGAAAATGAAAATGTGGGTTTAAATGATGCAATCATGAGATTGATGAAACTATAGAGGAATTTGTTGTGAGTAAGCCAATTTGTGATGTAGATTTCCTGCAAGGAGATAAGCTAACAGGGACTGTTTCCTTTCATGAAGAGGATAGGGTTGTCATGTTTAATAATCTTGAAGAATGTGTTTTGTTCAAGGATGATTTAGACTATGAATTGGAAGAGTATGAGTCTGAGATAGACAATATGCAAGATATAGAATCATAGTTGCTCATGCTTGAGGAATTTGTAGCCAACACTCAGGTAGCAGAAAGTCATACTTCCCTATGCCTTCCTATGGATCAACAACCAATACAAGGTAACATTTTAGAATTTTAAGGATCTTACACTGATTTGTTGCATCCATCTGGGAAGATGAATTTTCTTGTATTTATGGATCATGAGCACATGTTAAGTGGACACTTGGGGTGGCCAATCTTTTGTTTTTTCTGCCTGCTCAAGGAAAGTACGAGCATGATTCAAATAAGTAGCCATTTGCTGGATTGGTTACACTAGAGGGATCATTTCAAATGATTGTATATATATCTTTAACAGGTGGGCGATTATCATTAGGATTTGAAGCCTGAGGTGAAGGCCCTAAAATCCCGATGGTCTGCTGCCATAAGTAAGTTCAATCAGTATGTTTTTTTTCTTTTTTCTCTTTATAGTCAAGTCATTTCAAATAGTCAGTCAGTTCTTAGTTTGAGTTTGGTATTTTTCATTTTGACTCCATGCCCAATGGACAAGTCTACTTGTTCTACGGTGTTCTTGACACCTCCAAGGAGTTGCCATCCCCAGCTGGAGCTGATGTTAGTGTCAGCTAATTCAGCCTGTTACTAGTGATCAAATATGCTCTTACAAGGTGTTGTTAGGGTGTCAAGTCAATTTTTTTTCATTTTAGTGAATCTTCAAATAAAAATTTGGTCACTGGCTGTTGTGTCTAGGTCATTGCTGCTCCATTCACTTACTCATGGTCTTCATCACTCATCATGGTCATTATCTTCTTCGAGGTATCATATCTTCATTTAAATGTCTTGGGTCATGAAATGGTTAAATTCCTCATTTTAGGTCATGGTCTAGGGTTTCACTCCATGTGTCATCATGATACCATATGTCAAAACAAAAACATGTCCATCATGTGATTTAGTGGGTAAAGGGAGTTAGCATCTTAGGGAAAGAAAAATAAAGGTAAAAGTAATGTTTTATTTCAAATAAGACAATGCTGTAGTACACTACCTCATCTCATCATTTCTCATAAGGACATTTTTGCTTCAAAATATGTTTCTGACCAAATGGAGAAGAATTTTACAAAAGTGAAAGAGGTTTTTGTCAATTATAGTCCAAGGAACAAAAAAATCCTTCAATTTATGCACAGGTATTATGATTTGAGAGAAATGCCCAAACTACACTTGCTACAGGAGAGTTGTTGCACTTTTGGACAGTTTGACTTCAAGACATTTTTTCAGGGATTTGGAGCAGGTGTTGGCAGTGTTTAGGATTCTATTGTGTAGAAAACATAATAATATTTCCAACCATACCACTTTCTGCCCAAAAATCCTCCAAGAAGGCAATCAAAAGTGCTCTGCAAGTTGGCGCTATGGTATTATGAGAAGCACACTGTGTTTTTGTAGTGACCTTGGGAAAATTCATTTTTCTCAGCCTTGGAGACGCCATTTTACATGCTTAAATACTCTATGGACAACTAGACATACTAATATTTCCAATGGTACCTTAAGATCATGATTTGTATTAGTGGAAGGCATCTAAAAGTGCTCTGCAATTTGGCGCTGCACTTTTGTCAGAGACACCCTACGTTTTTGGAGCGACATTGGGAAAATCAAAATTTTCTCCCTGATGGAGTGTCCAAATTACGTTATTGATGAGTCCATATTGTAGAATACTTCAAGAAATTTCCAACTACCTATCAAGTTCACAAATTGGAGCAGTTGAAGTCCTCCAAAAGCAAGTTTCAAGTTGGAATTACATTTCTGGGAGAGGCGATGCGCTTCTGTGAACTACGTTGTGCTTCTGTGGATTGCACTACGCACAAGGCAGCGTATCCCAAAACTAACAGAAAATAACCCAAATTCAAAATTTAAGCTTGCATTCCAGTTTCTTAATGCTCTAAGCCTCATAAGAAGTAAGTACAATCATCTCACTCCCTCTTTCCTTTTGGAAAAATCAAATGAATGATGGATAGTTTAATCATTTAGGGCTTGGATGAATTTCATGTTTTTAAACTTACGAATGGTGAGTTTAGTTAAATGGAAACATTCAAAAGCCTAGAGATTGATATACCATTCTATATTTTTATACAAATTACCATTCCATTCACCAAACAAATCCTTTCCTTTCAGTTTACTCCATCTTCCTACAAACCCTAGCTCTTACCTATCAAAATGATATGTTTTCCTAGCTAGGACTATTTTTAAATTTTTCTTGCTTCTATTCCCTCATTAATTTCCATCCATTTTAACTTCCTAAGATTTCTAAAAGCCCTACCCATTTCTCAAAATTTCCCTATCACCATTTCCCTTCCCTAACTCCCTCATTTCACCATTTCACTCATTCCTCACTATTTTTTCCATTTTCCTGTTATCTAGGGTTTTCATAATGGAGGGAGACTCTTCACCATCAAAAAAGAGAAAACATAATAAAGGAGGGAGGCTTATGAGATATGAGCCGACAAATTGCAATGAAATCAACTCTTCACCATTCACTAAAAAATGCTTTGAAGATGCCAGCTGCGTAGGGTTTTGTCAAAGGGTGGGTGAAGTAGGTTTTCATGAGCAACTCACTAATTGGATTGCCACCAATTTGAAGGGAGAAAAATCCATCATAGCAGGGATTGAATTTACATTCTCAGTAGCTTCCATCTCTCTTTCCATAGGGATACCTAATCATGGGGAGTATTGGTTCAAAGGCACGAGCCTAGAACTTGAGCAATGCAAGCCTTTCTTAAAATCACCTTACAGAGAGGCTCATTCACACATCATTCCATTCAGATACCTATTGGAAAAGCATGGCCCACTGATGAAGGTTGTAATGAAGTTTTTTCACCTGTGAAGGGAGATTTTCCAGATTGTATGGATACCACATTAGGCTGATAATGCATTTCACAACTCTGAAACCTATTAACATGTGTAATTACTTGTGTAGAAGTCTTGTCAAAATGTCTAAAAAGGTGAAAATGAAAAGTAAAGAGCATTACCCAAACCTTTTTCATCATAGTTTGACAAAGGTTGTATTCCTCCATCGATTGGCAGAAAAGAACATGGCATGGGATACCTTCATATAAACAACTTTGCAGTGGCATGAAACTAATTCATCAAGCCATCATCAAGACACATCAGCACAACATATGGAGGTAAGGTCATCAAGAAAATTAGAGGAGGTTCCCAAGGCACCTAGACCCGAGGTTACTAAAATATATGCGAGAGGAAAAAGGCTTGTGTTTACTTCTCAAGTGGAGAAAAGGGCCAAGCCTTCTACATCAGCACAACAAGAATCACATTTACAGGATGAGGAGCTAATTGAACATGATTTTGAACTAGTTGACTTGGAGGCGGCAGATGAAAATTCAAATTTGCAGCAAGTTATCAAAGAGAAGGATTCCCAAATCAGAGAGCTCATGGACAATTTGGCAAGGGCCATATTCATCATTTCCTTCCTTGAGCAAGAAAACAGTCAGCTCAAGGCCAAACCATTAATCATGGAAAAAGAGAAATCCAAGATGTTGCAGCAAGGAGACAAAGGTACAGAAGTGCTAAATCACGATGAACATGATGGACAGGAAAATCAGGCTGGAAAGAAGAAGCCAAGAACAAAGGGTCTAAAAAGGGCATTGAAGAAAGAAAAAGAACAAAACCTACTGGATGAAGACTTGGACATTGAAGACATAATTGCTTTAGAAATTAGTGAAGACAAAAAGTATTGATTAGGTAATGTCAATGGCCATCTAGATAAGCTTCTTAACAAGGCTAACAGAGATAACCAACTATTGAGGCACATGGCCCACCACTACCAAACTGAAAACATGATTTGGAACATCAAGCTCAAGCAAATGGAAAATAAGTTAAAGGAAACCCTAAAAGACAAAGATGAGAGGGATAACTTGGAGATGCTTGGTGAAGCATCCATGAGAGAATAACATACCTCATTTTTCACTTCTGGACCAATTTTGGGAGGTTTCTAATCATTTTTGTTTTTTGATGAATTTTGGTGCAAAACTCAGAAATTGCACTAGTCATAGAAACACAACGCTTTGGCATTGCACTTTTTCCCCAAGGTTCCAAATGACAAGTGGCTTACATTTCTGGAAAGATGGTGGCCTCCTCTCAAAACCCATTTCATAATATTTCTGAGACAGGGCTCATGTTTTGAGAAAAATGCGAAAAGGGGTCAAAAATCAACATTATGCCCCTCTTTTTGACAGGTGCTGCGCTTTTGGAGAGACCTTCGTAGAATAAATTTTTGAAGGCCTTCCCATAGGTAATGTTAAAAAATTCAAGATGTTCTAGAAACTAAATAGGAAAGGCTAGTTGGCCGTTCTCTCAAATTTCATATTTGACTTCAGAAAGGCACGTAAAAGTGGCCTCAAAGTTGGCGCTACGCTTCTGCAATTTTCTGAGTTTTCAATTAAAATTTCCACTATGTAATTTCTCTGTTTTCTAGTTTGACTTGGTCAAAGGTAACTTAATGACGTAACTTCAGTAGTTTGAAGTATAGATGATGTAATTATGAATAAATAGGCATTATAGGTTGTTTTTATGGTTAATTAGGCCTCATAAATGAAGCAAAACTCAAATCAAAGTCTAAGGGAAGAGTTTGTTTTTGACCTTATCACTCTCACTTGTTGGTTGAGAGATTCTTGGAAACTGTTCCACCACTTAGGGATTCAACCCCTGAAGTTGGAGAAGATGTTTGTTTGAGTTTATACGTATCATTTCTCATTCAGAGAGAAGTGTTGGACTTCAGAGGTGAGAACTTGTATCTTATTCTTTCACACAGTTAATCAAAGGAGCAGTTGCAGCTATTTTTCAGGAATACATGTGTAGTGAGTTTGTGATGTTTTTTTCTTTCTATGTTAGTTTCTTATGAATGAATCCATCTTTCTTAACATGTTTTTCTTTTCCTCAGTGATTTTCCTTACAGTTATATAGGCAAAATTCTTTATTTCAAAGCTCTGTTTATGTGGAAAATCATGTCTGTGTATTTCCTCTTCTAGATTAATGAATTCATGGTAGCATGCTCATTATGACCTTCTAAGCTTTTCACACCCTACACTACAGCGACCAAATTCTTAGATTCATCACAAGGCACTGCTATCTTGCTCCTCCTTATGCTTACTACTGCAACCCTATGAGACCTTGACCTAATTATTTTTTCTCATCCTTGGTCTAGCAACCAAAAACCCTAAATTTTCAAAAACGCATCTAAAACTATTTCATCTAGCCTAAAATCCATTTCTCTTCTAGTCACTGACTGTGAAAACTTTAGAGAGATCCCTCTCTGGTTTAGCAGGGCTAGCTGCTGAACTGTATGTGTTTTGACTTTACCTCATTCGATCTCCTCCTTAGCCTAGGACATTGTGGGGGATAACACCCTATCAGGAAGCAATGGTCCCCATTGCGTGCAAAGCCTCCATGAGGTGAGGAAATTTCTAGTGAGCCTGGTCCTTGGTGAACCACTTGCCCCGGTGAAGGAGTTGGCCTGCTTTGACAATTCAATACAGCTGGATCCTCTACCGGTGAGTGTTCTTAATCTATGTGTCCATGATCCTGTCAGTTGTGTCCTACTCAATGAAATTTGGGTTGAGATTTGTTGGTGTCAGCTGCTCCATGACGTCGGATGTGTCCAATAATGGAGGAAAGTATGGTCACAATCGGTTCACATTAAATACTGGGTGTAGACCAAGGAATAGTGGAATGATGAGCTCAAATGAATTGTCCCCTATAGGCTTGGTGATGGTGTACGACCAATATCAGAGTGGTTGAAGGTTGCGGTGGGGCCCAACAAGGTGCTCCTTCTACAAATGTAACCAAATCGTATTGCCCACTTAGAACTTGTGTGGCAGTCGATGCTGATCATCACGCTGCTTGTACTTAACACTGTTTGTGTCCAATATGTCATGGACCTGCTAGACAATGTGTTGAATGCGCTCAATGAAGCTGTTAGCCTAGTCAAATTCGGACTGGAAATGAGCCGAATTTGATTGAGTCACTGCAAATAGTATGGTCATATCAATGGGACAAAGTGGATGGAATCCCAACCCCACCTTAAAAGGATTGTGGCCAGTGGAGCTTTGGAGAGATATGTTGTAGCTGTGATGGACATATGGGAGGCTTTCATCCCATGTGCATGGATGCTTTGAGTTGTACATTCACAAATGTGCACGATCATCCTGTTGATGCCCTCTGTTTGGCCATCAGTTTGAGGGTGGAAGGCCATGGACTTAGTGAGCTTGGTATCCAACATTGACCAGAGCCTTGACCAAAATGTATTGAGGAATATGCTGTCCTTGATATGAGATAATGAACTATGGGATCCAAAATGTACCCACACTTGTTGAAAGAAGAGCTTAGCAATGGCTTCTGCTGTGATACTCTTCTTGCAGGCCTCCAAAATGGCCATCTTAGAGAATATGTCGATGACTACGAACACACAATTGTTGCCATGCTTAGTAGAAGGAAGGCCCAACATGTAATCCATGGAGATGGATTTCTAAGGCCGAATAGGAGTATATAGGCCTTGCTCCTTGATTGTTGGTTTGGAAATGGCATAAGAAGTGCAGGATCTGATGTACTTCCAAACATCCTGTTGAAGGTTTGGCCAATAAAAACACTTCTACAACACTGCCACTATTTTCTCTACCGCGAAGAGTCTAACGACTCGACTGTAGTGTGCATCCAAAATCATCTTGGCACACTCACTTGTAGGAACACAGAGGTGTCCCATGTGGCATAATAGTGTGCCTTGGAGGTGAAAATATGGAACTTGCTTGACTTCTAGAAGCATCTAGTAGGTTTTGCCAAATTCTGGATCTCTCTTATAAAAATGCAGCCACCTCGATGTCTCATGTCCACAAGAGTCAATCACAGTGGTCAATGCCATGAATGGTGGTAAGCTAAGATAGTCTACAACATTATTGGTGCTAAATTTTTCGTACTTGATGTTAAAATGGAACTGTTACAGATATGTGGACCATTTCTAATGGCAATTGTTCTGCAACTTCCCTTATGTATTTATGAATTGCAGGGGTTGGTGATATGTGTGGATGACCTTTTACTTCCCAAAAATGTAATGATTCCATTGTCGACAGACCTGCATAATAGAATACATTTATTTGTCATGGGTGGGATACTTTTGGAATGTATATGAAACTGTCTCACTGTGATATGCCACTGGATTCCCCTGCTAGGTAAGAACTACACCAATAGCATAATCAGAGGCATCTGTCTCAATTTCAAATGGTTGTTGCAAGTATGGTAATGTGAGCATTGGTGCAAAGCAGAGGTAATGCTCCAAATCGAAAAATGCCTTCTATTGGGATTCAAACCAAAAGAAATTTGCTTTTTCTCCACCCTTGGTGAACTGACTCAAAGGCCCAGTGATATGAGAGAATCCCAACATGAACCTATGATAGAAATTGGAAATACCCAGAAATCTGTGAAGCTCTGTTAGAGTGGTTGGGGCTGTCCAATATTGAATAACTTGTATCTTGGCTGGGTCCACATGCACACCCTACTCATTAATTATGTACCCCAGATATTGAACCTGGGTCATACCAAAAGTGCATTTCTCAAAATTGGCACACAATTTGTGCTGTTGTAGGGTTCGGAGGACCTGTCGGATATGGTGTATGTTCTTTTCCCCTACTCTGATTGAAGATTAGGATGTCGTCGAGGTACACTACCACAAAAAAGCTGGTAAAGGGCCACAATATGTCGTCCATCAACCATATGAAGGTTGCAGGGGAATTCGTCAACTCTAAAGGCAAGACCTACTATTCGAAAATCCCCTCAGATTTGAAGGAAGTCTTCCACACATTAGAGAGTTAAATTGGTACCTAGTGGTACCCAGACATCAAGTCAATCTTTCTAACCCTTGAGCTGGTCCATAAGGTCATCAATCCATGGGATTGGATACCTATTCCCGACAATGATCTTATTCAACGTCTGATAGTTAATACAGAGTCTCCAAGTGCCATATTTCTTCTGTACCAACATGATTGAGCTTCCATAGGGTGATGAACTTGGCTTGATGTTCCCATTCTTCAACAACTCCTGAATTTGCCTCTTAATTTCATCGTTCTCTAGGATAGAGCATTAGTAGATCGGTCTGTTGGGTAGCGATGCACCCAGGGTTAGATCGATGGAGTGCTTGACCTGATAGTGTAGGGGTACCTGTGGGTGATGTGAAGATGTCCTTGTACTCTTCCATGGCATTTTCCATCTGCTGCTCTATGAGGAGGAGCCCTGTTTAGAGGTTGTGAATGTGGCCACAATCTTCTTCTTTCCTCGAGGACGAATCATAAGGAAGAAAAATTTTATGGTCTGGGAAATGACCTTACTGCATTGCTTCACAGAGATCAAAGAGATGGCGGTAGATAGTGCTACCTATGGTATCCTGTATAACTTATTGCCCAAAGAAATAATGACAGTGTGAGGCCTAGACTCATACACAACATGACGCTTCCACAAGTATGTTTGGCCTAATAATACATCATAAACTTCAAGAGGAGAAACATCACACAATAGCTCATCTGTGAAGGGCTTGATGCTGTAGGGAAAATGACACTGTTGGTTGATGTGGAGAGATTGCCCTTGGTGAAGGCACCCGATGGTGTATGGATGTGGGTGTGGTGTGGTTGGTAGGCCCAACCGTTTCATGCCCTCTATTTAAATGAGGTTATTTTGTCTCCTGTTATCTACAATGAATTCCAGCGAAGAACCCTTCACCCACATCTGTGAGTCGAAGAGCCGCTCCCCCTCCTTTGGATTTTTGGGCTCAACCTTATGGATCTTGGTGTTAGCAACGGTGGCATTAGGCTCCGCATCGATAATATTCCTCCCTTTGTCATTCCCCTTTTCAGTTTTTGACTCAGATTCAGAACATGCATCTGATTCAGAAGCCTTCAGCTCGACCACTAGTGATTGGTTGGCTCGACACTCACTTGTGTTATGAGTGGGGATCTTATGGAACTCACACCATTTTCCTATGTCCTTCTTTGCCTTTATGGTGTTGTTCTTTGATTGTGGATTCGGCAGGTTGTCTTGGGTTTCCCTGCCTTGTCTTTGTCCTTTTTTCTATGGTTTTGGGCCCCTTTCCCTTACTTCAGATTCATAGATCCAAATTCTTGATTCTTCTATTTAAATTCTGCTCGATCTTGACAACATATCGATAGGTGGCGCCAAACGAGGAGATGTCCAGGAAATATGTCTTGTCCTGGATGTACTTATGTAGACAATTGTGGTACTTGAGTACCAAATGCCGCTAAGAATCCTTGATACCCAACTTCGTGTGAAGGCTATTGAAAATATTTGTGAACTTCGACACATCTTGGTCCCTTCCCTGCCGCAACATGGCCCACTTAATGTATTTAACTTCATAGCTCCCGATAGGGTAATGTTGTTCCTTGATGGCGCCTCAAAAAGAATTCCAAGTGGCCATAGTTGAAAAGTAGTGAGGATTTCCTTTTATCCTTTTGTTCACAGTAGGTTCCCCACCATTCCTTGACATGTGGGGTGGATTTGAGGAGTGAAAAAGTAATCTTTTCCTGGTTGGAAATGTCATGAACCAAAAAATATCGTTCCAACAGATTTAACCATCTATCTACGATGTTTGCATCTATATGGCCTTAAAATATGGGAATGTCAAAGTTAATTTGTACCTTAAAAGGAGTGGCACCTCTAGAGTGGCTTCTGGATGAAGATGTGTCGCCTGTGGGTAGCTGCAGAAGGATTTGGGCAAAGTTATCCATCATCACAACTTCCCTTGTGTCTGTGTGAATTGCATGGGTCGGTGATCTATGTGGATGACCATTTCCTTCCCAAAAACTTAATGCTTCCATTGTCGGTAGGCCTGCACAATATAATACATTTCTTTGTCATAAGTGGGATACTTTCGGACTGTATTTGAAAGTGTCTCACTGTGATATGCAACCGGATGCCCCTATTGGGTAATAACTACACCAATAACATAGTTGAAGGTGTCTGTCTCAATTTCATATGGTTGTTGCAGGCTGGTAATGTGAGCACTGATGCAGAGCAAAGGTGATGCTTCAACTCGACAAACACCTTCTGTTAGGGTTTAGACCAAATGAATTTTTCTTTCGCTCCGCTCTTGGCGACTTGACTCAAAGGCCAAGTGATATGAGATAATCCAAACAAGAACCTGCGATAGAAATTGGAAAGACCCAGAAAGGTGCAGAGCTTTGTTAGAGTGGTTGGGGTTGGCCAATCTCGAATAACTTGTATCTTGGCTGTGTCCAAATGCACACCTTGCTCATTAATGATGTACCCTAGATATTGAACATGGGTTATACCAAAAGTGCATTTCTCCAAATTGGCACACACTTTGTTTTATCATAGGGTTTGGAGGATCTATCAGATATGGTGCATGTGCTCTTCCCAACTACGACTGAAGATCAGGATGTCGTCCAAGTACACTACCACGAACAAGTTGGTAAAGGGCCATAATATGTCATCCAATAGCCACATGAAGGTTGCAAGGGCATTTATTAACCCGAAAGGCATGACTAACCATTCAAAAAGTCCCTTCTTGGATATGAAGGCAATCTTCCACACATCAGAGAGTTCAATTGGTACCTGGTGGTACCCAGACTTCAAGTCAATTTTGCTGAAATATTTGGCCACCTTGATGCGGTCCAGAAGGTCATAAATCCGTGGGATTGAATACCTATTCTGGACAATGATCTTATTCACCACCTGATAGTCAATATAAGGTCTCCAGGTTCCTTCTTTCTTCTATACCAACAAAATCGGGCTTCTACAAGGTGATGAACTTGGCTCGATGTGCCCTTTCTGCAACAACTCCTAAATCAACCTCTTCATTTCATCATTCTCCAGAACAAAGCATCGGTAGATCGGTTTGTTGGGTGGTGATGCATTCGGGTCAGATCAATGGAGTGATTGACTTAATAGTGTAGGGGTACCTCGATGGGTGAGGTGAAGATGTCCCTATTCTCTTCCACGTCCTTGTACATCTGTTGTTGAGTGTGGAGGAGCCATGTCTAGAGGTTGTGGATGTGTCCATAATCTTATTCTTGCCTTGAGGATGAATCATAAGGAAGACAAATTTCCCGGTCTAGGAAATGATCTTACTACATTTCTTCATAGAGATCAAAGAGATGGCAGTAGGCGGTGCTACCTCCGGTATCCTATATAACTTATTGCCCAAAGAAATAATGATAGTGCAAGGCTTAGAATCATACACAACATGATGCTTCCACAAGTATGGTTGGCCTAATAATACATCACAAACTTCTAGAGGAGCAACATCACACAATAACTCATTTGTGAAGGGCTTGATTCTATAGGGAAGGTGACATTATTGGCTGACGTGGAGATATCTCCTTGGTGAAGCCACTTGATGGTGTATGAATGTGGATGTGGTGTGGTTAGTAGGCCCAACTGCTTCACAGCCTTTACTAAAATTAGGCTCTTTTAGATCCCATTATCGATAATGAACTACAACATAGAACCCTTCACCACATCTCTAAGTGGAAGAGCCTCTCCCCCTCCTCTAGATATTTAGGCTCAACCTTTTGGATCTTGATGGTGGAAATGGTGGCACTAGAATCCGCATCGATAATCTAATTCCCTTTGTCATTCCCCTTGTCATTTTTTGACTCAGAGTTAAAACATGCATCTGATTCGGAAGCCTTCAGCTCGGCCACCAGTGATTTCTTGGCTCGACACTCACTTGTGTTGTGAGTGGGGCTCTTACGGAACTCACACCATTTCCCTGTGTCCTTCTTTGTCTTCATGGTGTTGTTCTTTTCTTGCGGCTTCAACAGGTTGCCTTGGGTTGTCCCGCCTTGGATTTTTCCTTTGTTCTGTGGTTTTGGGGCACCTTTCCCTTGTTGTGGATTCACAAATCCAAAGTCTCGCTTCTTCTGTTTAAATTTCTGCTCAATCTTGATAGCGTATCAATAGGCGGCGCTAAGCGAGGATACGTGTAGGAACTCCATGTCATCCTGGATGTACTTTTGTAGAAAACTATGGTATTTGAGTACCAAATGACACTCATAATCCTTGATACCCAGCTTCATGCGAAGGGTATTGTGAACTCCCACACATCTTGGTCCCTTCCCTATCACAACGTGGTCCACTTTATGTATTTATCTTCGTAGCTCCTGACATGGTAATATTATTCCTTGATGGCATCTCAGAAATAATTCAAAGTGGGTGCAACTAAAAACAATGAGGACTTCCTCTCGTCCTTTTGTTCAAAGTAGGTTTCCCACCGGTCCCTGACATGTGGGGCGACTTTAAGGAGTGAAAAAGTAATATTTTCCTGATTAGAAAATTCATGAACCAAAAATATCCTTAAAACAAATTTAACCATCTATCTAGGAAATCTGCATCTATACAGCCTTCAAATATGGGAATGTAAAAGTTAACTTGTACCTTAAAAGGAGTGGCTCCTCTAGAGTGGCTGTTGGATGAAGATGCATCACCTGTGGGTAGCCATCGAAGGATTTGGGAAAAATTATCCATCATAGCATTTCTCTGTTGCTCAAGAGCTTTCTCGAGAAATATTTTGAAAGGATATCTTGCCCCCTCGTCTTTCTTTTCTTCCACCATGGGAGGCCGTTAAGGTTTATGAGGTTGGTCTTGTGAAGGTTCAAATAATTCAAGCCTAAATCCTTATACCCTGACCTCATTGGGGACATGCAAATAAAACAGAGAAAGAGAAGCCCGCTCTGATACTACTAATCCAGACTTATGTAGAAACATAACAAAATACAGATATACACATAAACACATAGATGCAACATCAATAAAACTTCATTTCATTAATATCAAAGAACTGAAATATGCTTACATACAGAATGGAAATAAACTAGCTCGGGTGATGGTAGCTTATCTCCGAGAAGAGATGTGGCAACTACATGCCTCTGAACAATGTTACAATGAGGCTCAAGGGCCTTTTTATTATTGAACAATAAGGGAAAACCCTAAAAAACCAAAACCCTAACTCCAGGAGATGAAACACTAAGAGTTTGTGGGCCCTATTGGGGTTAGTTCGGCAACCAACTTCCAGGGGTTGTAAATTAGCCATATGATCTCTGTTTGGCGCGTACAATACATCGTTGGAAAGATTTATCCGAATACTACAAAACTTGTTCCACTTTAGACCTCAAAAAAATTCTATTTAGGGGGTCAAAACAACTCTCGAAGTCCAGCACCCAAAAAACAGCTAAAAATAGTAAATGCTGCTATAATTAAGGAAATAGATGAAACTGACTGGAGCTCTAGGTGGAATAGGCGTGTGGCCACCAATATCCACTTGGATCACAATCATATTATTTAATATTTTCAACAACTGAGTTATATTTTGTTTCTTTCATAAGTAAGGAGTAAATTGATAAGTTTATATTTCATTGCATCTCATCATCAATGCAAATACAACTCTATTATGACATACAAGATTACTTTATTACTTCATCAAGTCACATTTTGGTTTATGTGTGGTTCATTTTCTACAAAGAGTGAATTTTCTTTTCTATAATTTAGATTGAGCTTGGTGTGGAATTAGTTGGTGACTTGATGATGCATTATAAATCTTGAATTGTGACAAACATATATATTACTACAACTACATTTACACAAACATAATTGTACTAAGCATATATGGTGCACAACAATTCATAAGTTCTATACATTGACAATAAATGAACATCCCTTTTGTTGTAACATGCATCTTCATTGTTTATAATTTTAATTTTTCATTTACAAGTCATTTAAAAATAGATAAAGCACAACAGGGGCGATGCAATAATTACGCATTGAAATAAAAAGAAAAAAGTATAAAAGAATCGACCCCGAAGTAGCCAAGGTTGCTATACAAATTACTATATAAATGGTTATATGGAGCTAGGCCCGATATATATATATATATATATATATATATATATATATATATATATATATATATATATATATATATATATATATATATATATATATATATATGAAAGAAGAAAGAAACAAAGTAACATAGCGGAATTGCTAAAGGAACAATTATAAAAGAATCAGACCCGATATATATATATATATATAGATATACTATGTTTAAAAGTCTCATCGGGTCCGCTGTATCGCAAAGCACTAAACAGCCGGACCCGAAAACATATATATATCGCGTTTATAATTCCGCCGTATCGCAAATCATTAAGGTTTGAGTATATGGGTTCTGTCGATTGTGATATGCAATGGCCGAACCCGATATAACATATATTATGTTTGATTCTCCCGTTGAGTCCGCGATCGTCGCATAACGTTTATGACTTATGCCAATTGCAATTTGCGAAGGCGAACCGGACCCAATATTACATATACCATGTTTTATATTTCCAGCGGGTCTGCTAATCACAGTTTGTTAAGGTTTTGGGTTAATACCCCAATTGAAAGCGTCGATTGCGATTGCGATGGGTTACGGACCCGATGAATTATTAAATACAGATCTATGTATAATCAAGTCCGTAAAGGTATTAAGGCATATTTAAAAGGTGAATGGGCGGATCCGATAGTTTATGCAACATATTTAATTCATTTTAAGTTCCACAATTACCAAAGGTTTGCATTAATTCCGCTGAATAAAGGGAAAATTAGTGTTGAAGCCGAATTCGAAGAAAAGGTGATTGGTCGAGTTATTTGGTGTTCTCGCCAATCAGATCATTCTCGACATATATATATGGACCTCTTTCAAAGCTTTTGGCACAGTTTATATATGTTCCGAGTCTTAATATTGTATATATAATAAAGTTGAATAATTTCAAAGAGAAAATAGTTTTATAACTGCTATAAAGCAGTTTATTAGCTGTTCCAAGAAATTAGTTCCAAAACTATTTTGATAGAAGAGATAAAAGCCCGAAAAGGGAATTGTAATGGTTGTGGTTCGAAATTTGGAGACCCGGAGACTAGGCCACTGTATTCCTGATATCATCGTTGATTAATGAAAGAATCAGAAGTTTCCATGAGTTGTTGGGTATAATTTTGTAACCTTCTCTGTCATGTGTCATGTTATGTTTTCTTCTTTCAAGCATAGTAATGAAGCTGCAGGTCTTTATTTGCTTATGTAAATAAAGTTAAAATTCCTTAAAAGAGTGCTCCTATACTTGAAGTTTCCACCTTCTTTTCTAAGTTATAGATAATAGTTTCTGTGAAAGACCAACATATTATCTTTAACTTCTCCAAGAGTCACAGATAGTAGTTTCTATGTTAAGCAACATATTGTCTATAATTCAGTTCTCATTTTCATAATTCTTCTAAGTTACAAATAGTAGTTTCTGTGAAAAATCAACATATTATCTTTAACTTCTCTTTCAAGATTTTTTCACTCATCATTTATATCTAGCAACAAATGGCATTCTGAAATGTTCCAGTCATACATGTATTAAGGGTTAAAGACCAAGTTTTCCAGGTCCTTCATTTGAGAACACAACAAACAATAAGTGATAGTAAATAATATTTATTAATGTCTTAAGCACAAGTTCCCTACAACTAGGAAATTGGTTTCTTGAGGTACAACATTAATTGGCACCGCTGCCGGGGAGAGAAGACACGAACACTTTTCCCTGGGTTTTCACTATTTTCCTCTGGTTTTTCAGTGAGGAGGAAATACTTCGTTGTTTCGAATAAAAGCAATAAAAGGCGACTCCATTGTAACAAAGACCACAGACTGCAAAGCAATAGAATAAGAACACTTTTTCATAGATTTATTAAGTTTGAAGCTGATCCTTGAGAGTGACAAGTTTCATCAGTTGGTTGTACATTCACACATGTCATTTTCACTTACAACATTGATTGGCAATTCCACTGGACTTTGAAGTTTTCTTCTTTAGGTTTTAATGGCTCTCCCTGCATTCTTAGTCCATAAATTTGATCCATTTGATTTTACTGGGATCACTGGCTATCCTCATGATATGCCTGCATTTTCTGCGTGGAATGAGTATCTTCCAAAATTTAGTAGAAAGGAATATGAAGATCCGGCTCAGCATCTCCAAGAGTTTCATGAATGCATGGAGCAACATGGCATCATTCATGAAGATGTAAAGATGAAGTTGTTTTTGTTTTCTTTGGACCAAGAAGCTAGGGCTTGGTTCAAGTCTCTGCCTTGTTCAAGAATTTCATCTTTGAAAGATTTCCATTCAGTATTCAATTCTTCTTGTAGAATTTATTATCCACACAGGTTTCTTTTTGAAGGTTGTTGTGAATATTATGATTTTAAAGAAACTTTAAAAGCTCAAGATAATCCTGTTAAGGAAACTAATGATCTTGTTGATAATATATCAAGCATTCGGAGAAGTTATAGCCAGATTAACTATGAGAAAGTCTCTGAAAGCGAGGAACTATCATTTTCTCAAAATGATGCGGAGAAGTTTATAAAACATTCCTCTTCAATAGTATCTCAAGCAAAGAATTGGTTGACTATGTTCCAAGCAGATCGAGCATCATTTTCTCAAAATGAGGTGGAGAAGTTTATAAAACATTTCTCTCCAATAATCTCCCAAGTAGAGAATTGGTTAACTCTGTTCCAAGCAAATCAAGAGAGTATTCATATGGAAGAAAGTTCAAACATGCATCAAGAGTCTCTGCTCAACAGTCGAGAAGAGGAAGAAATGATTGAGTTACAAATAAATCCCCAGAGTTCCTATTTTGTTAAATTTGATGATCCTCCTATATAACGAAAATGGTTTAAATGGGGAGCAGGATGAAGCTCTTCAAGTTCATCAGTTGGGTGTTGAACATACAGGAAGAAACCAACAAGAGGGATATGTTGGACAACAATATATTGAGCCATCTATCATAGCAAAAGAGGCTATCTCATGTAAAAAGGAAGCTGATAAAGAGGTTGTATATCAATGCATTGAAGAACATAATGATGCCCATGAATCAGAGGTAAACAATCTATTTGAAGTTGATGTGAAAAAATTTCTTTTTCTTCCTAAGGTTATAATTACAAATTATTTTCAATCAAGCTTAAAGATGAAAAGTGGAGACATGAAAGTGACATAGATAATTTTCTTAAAGATGTTGCTGATTGTTCTGTCGAACATATTATCCCAATAGAAGGTTTAATCGAGCAGGAACCTTCATACATAGAGAATTTCTTTTTTGGAGCTGATCAAGAACATATTTTTTCTTATACTTTTGAAGATCTTGTGGCAGATTACATGGAAGAATTTATCAGTAGTCTACACATATCATTTTGTGGATATACTCCTAATTTTTATTGTGAGCTGCCTTCATACATAGTTTATTGTTCGTTCAAGATGAATTGTTTTTTAAAGATTCACTGGCAGAATGGTTCTAGATTAAGCACTCAAATGCTAACCTGGTACCATTGGAAGATTGACTTCACCTGATGGAGATCAATCATGTACATATGTAGGAACTTGTACATAAATAAGCTCATGTGTTGAGCATTTGGTTTTCAGTTGCAGTTCTTCAGTTTAATCATTAGTTGATGAATAAGGGTGACTTTTCCAGTTGGAAACTGGTTTGCAGGGGTGTTAGACTTCAAGATTGTTAGGTTTCAGTTGTCATATTTCAAAGTTTTCACAATTTTTGACTCCATGCCCAACTAAGGCTACTAATCTACGATTCCCAATATTTTGTTATCAAAGCGCAAGCATTTTATCACTGCAGATATCGGCGTGGGTTCACTGTACAAAAGTTTCACACAGTTAAGTTTGGTGAAGCAATATATGACTCCATGCCCAATGGATAAGGCACTAATCTACGGTTCTTAGTGCTTCTGTGGCAAAAACACTATCCCTAGGTGGAGCCAGATGTTGTAACATGCATCTTCATTGTTTATAATTTTCGTTTTTCATTTAAAAGTCATTGAAAAATAGATAAAGCACAAAAGGGGCGATGCAATAATTGCACATTGAAATAAAAAGAAAACAAGTATAAAAGAATCAACCCCGAAGTAGCCAAGTTTTCTATACAAATTACTATATAAATGGTTATATAGAGCTAGACTCAATATATATATGTGTGTGTGTGTGTGTGAGCGTGCGTGCATATTGAAACAAGAAAGAAACAAAGTAACATAGCAGAATCGCTAAAGGAACAATTATAAAAGAATCGGACCCGATATATATATATATATATATATATATATATATATATATATATATATATATATATAGATATATATTGTGTTTAAAAGTCTCATCGGGTCCGCTGTAACACAAAGCACTGAATAGCTAGACCCGAAAACATACATACATACACACACACACACACACACACATATATATATATATCGTATTTATAATTCTGGTAGGTCCGCCGTGTCGCAAATCGTTAAGGTTTGAGTATATGGGTTCCGCCGATTGCGATATGCGATGGCCGGACCCGATATACCATATATTATGTTTGATTCTCCCATCAGGTCCGCGATCATCGCATAACGTTTATGACTTATGCCGATTGCGATTTGCAACGACGAACCGGACCCGATATTACATATACCATGTTTTATATTTGCGGCGGGTCCACTAATCGTAGTTTGTTAAAGTTTTGGGTTAATACCCCAATTGAAAGCGCCAATTGCGATTGCGATGGGTTACGAACCTAATGAATTATTAAATACATATCTATGTATAATCAAGTCCGTAAAGGTATTAAGGCATATTTAAAAGGCGAATGGGCGGATCTGATAGTTTATGCAACATATTTAATTCATTTTAAGTTCCACAATTACCAAAGGTTTGCATTAATTCCGCTGAATAAAGGGAAAATTAGTGTTAAAGCCGAAACCGAAGAAAAGATGATTGGTCGGGTTATTTGGTGTTCTCACCAATCAAATTATTCCCGACATTTATATATATATATATATATATATATATATATATGGACCTCTTTCAAAGCTTTTGGCGTAGTTTATATATTTTTTGAGTCTTAATATTGTATATATAATAAAGTTGAATAATTTCAAAGAGAAAATAGTTTTATAACTGCTATAAAGCAGTTTATTAGCTGTTCCAAGAAATTAGTTCCAAAACTGATTTGATAGAAGAGATAAAAGCCCAAAAAGGGAATTGTAATGGTTGTGGTTCGAATTTTGGAGAACCCGGAGACTAGGCCACTGTATTCCTGATATCATCGTTGATTAATGAAAGAATCAGAAGTTTCCATGAGTTGTTGGGTATAATTTTGTAACCTTCTCTGTCATGTGTCATGTTATGTTTTCTTCTTTCAAGCATAGTAATGAAGCTGCAGGTCTTTATTTGCTTATGTAGATAAAGTTAAAATTCCTTAAAAGAGCGCTCCTATACTTGAAGTTTCCACCTTCCTTTCTAAGTTATAGATAATAGTTTCTGTGAAAGACTAGCATATTATCTTTAACTTCTCCAAGAGTCACAGATAGTAGTTTCTATGTTAAGCAGCATATTGTCTATGATTCAGTTCTCATTTTCATAATTCTTCTAAGTTACAGATAGTAGTTTCTGTGAAAAACAACATATTATCTTTAACTTCTCCTTCAAGCTTTCTTCACTCATCATTTATATCTAGCAACAAATGGCATTCTAAAATGTTTCGGTCATACATGTGTTAAGGGTTAAAGACCAAGTTTTCCAGGTCCTTCATTTGAGAACACAACAAACAATAAGTGACAATAAATAATATTTATTAATGTCTTAAGCACAATTTCCCTACAACCAGGAAATTGGTTTCTTAAGGTACAACACCTTCCATTGTCTGACAAGTAATTCAAGGATAATTGAAAGGCCCTTCATTTTTGGTGTTTTTGTTGGGGAACTGTCATTAGTACAATAATTATTCTATTTTTTTTTCCTTTCTAGATGAATTATCTTTCTTTTATCCATTTGAAGAGTGATTTGTTAAATTCCAACAAGTAGGGATCAATTAGGTAGATTTATTAGCACTTCAAAAGACCCCCTTAAAACTAGCAATGCATGCACATGTCAAGAGAGAAATGAGTGCTACTAACCACATTATTTAACACCTACAACTAGCTCCCTTGCTAAGCAGAAAGTTGAATCTTCTACCTTGGAGTTAGATACTATATAAGGTCCCGAGCAACCATAAATCTTGTCCCCTGAATATTTGATCAGAGATTAGTACTACTTGGGAGGAATCCTCTTTCCTAAATCTCCCAAGGAACTTCCACAACAAGAGGAAAAGGAAACGACAGATGAGGAGGCTTCTACTTGCGAATTCCCAATACTATAGACAAATGTAGAGACTAAAATGAAGAACATCCCTCACTTTGTTCTCCCTAATTTCCATGGTTGGTTACAAGAAGATCCTGACACCTTCCTTTTCAAGTTCGATGTACTCTACCACAATTATGATTATGTGATTGTTGCTCAGAAATTGAAATTATTTCCTTCCTCTCTTGAGACTCCAACCCTACATTGTTTCATGAGCCTTGGTAAAGGTAGCATCAAATCATGGCATCAAATGAAGAAAAATATTTTGAAAAAGTACCAAGACTATTGCAAGGATAAGAAAAGGAGGGAAGAAGTATTTAGAATGCTTCAAAATGAGAACCAAAGCCCATGCAACCACCAATGCAAATCCTTCCACCTCCTCAATTGCAAGTCCTCATTACTAAATACTTTGATCTTAATAACCTAGTGGCTAGTGTGCAAGTCAATACCACCCTTATCCCAAACATGCTAATCGACCTAAGTGTTTTTATAAATGTTATGAATCGAGAGAGCATGGAAGCCCTAGGGCTCTGCGGCCTAAGAAAAACTCCCATCGTACTTCAACTCATTGATAGGTTGACAATCAAAATAGAGGGAATTTTGGAGGATGTTGTTATCTACGTAGAATCATGGGAATATCTTGCTGATTTTATGGTACTCTAACCAAAATCATCCCTACGGTATACCCACTCATCCTTGGACAACCATGGATATCCACTTTAGATGCATATGCTGGTTGTAGATATAGGAATATGGCAATCTCCCATAACATATCTACTATACAACTAATCCTATACCCTCCTGCCAAGCCAAGTATAGACCCTGAAACACCTTTTTGGGCACTACAAAAGGGACTAAATCTAAAGCTCCTGACAAAGGAAATGGATCTGATGATGTTTCTTCTGTAGAGGCAAAAACCACCTCAGATGAAGGTGGGGATGTGTACTTTGCTTCTTCAAGTACACATGTAGATCATGAGGCATGGTTCATTGACTCAGGTGCATCCTTTCACTTCACTCCCCATAGAGAGTGGTTCTGCGAGTATGAGAAATATGATGGTGGTGATGTCTTCTTGGGGGATGAAAGGAAGGCTAGAATCGTTGGTCGTGGAAAAGTCAATTTGAAGTTGCAAGGTGGAAGGATTAGAACACTTCTGGGTGTTCTACATATTCTTGCATTATCTAGAAATCTGATTTCTGTAAGCAAGCTGGATGATGCAGGTGTAAAAATAGTGTTCGAGAAAGATACCTGCAAGATGGTTCGGGGAGCACTGGTATTGATGCGGGGAGTTCGGCTGTACAAGCTGCAAGGTAGCACTTTTGTTGATGGGTGCAACGGTTCTGTGGTTCCTAAAAGTGGAGCAAAAAATCTTGTGTTCTCTGGATAAAATACCATGCTATGGCATCAAAGGCTTGGACATATTGGAGAGAAGGGCCTTCAAATACTTCATGGTAAAGGTATGGTAGAAGGTATGACTAATATCTCTCTAGATTTTGATTTCTGTGAAAATTGTGTATATGGGAAGCAGAATCGGGTGAGTTTCCCCTCTGGTGGTAAGAGTGTGAAACATATATTAGAGCTTATGCACAGTGATGTGTTTGGACCTGCGAAGGTTCCATCATTGGGTAAGTATGTGTACTATGTATAATTTATAGATTACTTCTCAAGGAATACATGGATATATTTCCTCTAGAATAAATCTGAAGAAATATGACAGGTTTAAAGAATTTAAGGCTCTGGTGGAAAACCAGACAGAGAATAAGATAAAGGTGTTGAGGAAAGATAACGATGGAGAGTTTTGAAAGAAGGAATTTGAAGAATTCTCTAAGAAGTGTGGTATAGCATGGCAGAAGACTACTTCATACACACCCGAGAAAAATGGAGCTGCAGAAAGAATGAACAAGATGTTGATGGAAAGGGCAAGAAGCATGCTCAGTGGTGCCAGGTTAGTACAGGAATTCTGGGCAAAGGCAGTGGAGACAACATGTTACCTGGTCAACAGATCACCTTCATCAGCGTTGGAGGATAAGACTCCACAAGAGGTATGGAATAGTACAAAACTCTCTCTTTCAAATCTGAGGGTATTTGGATGTGATGCATATGTACATGTTCCAAAGGAGAAAAGAACAAAGTTGGATAGTAAATCTGAAAAGTGCATCGTTATTGGGTATAAGGATGGTTTAAAAAGTTATAAGCTTTGGAACCCAGTAACAAGGAAGGTTGTGTACAACCGAAATGTCGTGTTTAGAGAGATGAAATATGTTATTTAACATGAAGTCCCTTCAAAGGAACCTAAGAAGATAGAGTTTGAGCCAAAGGAGGAAGAATCATACTCTATAACAGAAGAGGAATCAGAAGATGAAGAGCCACAAACTCCGGTTGTGAGAATATTAGTTCGAGAAAGAAGGCAGCCAGAAAGGTATAGTCCATCTGCTTTCCATTCAAATTTTGCTTTATCTATTATTGATGATGATCCCAGAACTATGAAGGAAGCAGTAGATTCAGAGGATGGCAAACTCTGGAAAGAGGCCATGATTGATGAAATAGAATATTTGCACAAAAATGAGGCTTGGGATCTGGTGGAGTTGTCGGCTGGAAGGAAACCCATTGGCAGCAAATGGGTGCTCAAGAAGAAGACAAATGCAGAAGGAAAGGTGGAGAAATACAAAGCTTGGTTGGTAGAAAAAGGTTATTCCCAGGTGCTGAGAATTGATTTTGGTGATATTTTTTCTCTTGTTGCCAAGGTAGCTTCTATTAGATTACTTTTATCTGTTGATGCTATTTTTGATTTTAAGGTAGAACAAATGGATGTGAAGACAACATTTCTTCATGGGGATCTGGAAGAAGAGATCTACATGAAGCAGCCTGAAGGCTTTGCAGTGAAGGGTAAGAAAGAGATGGTATGCAAGTTAAAACAGTCTCTGTATGGGTTAAAACAATCGCCAAGGATGTGGTATTAGAAATTTGATACATTTATACCGGGACTTGGCTTCACCAGAAGCAAAGAAGATCACTGTGTGTATTTTAAATTAATTAGTGACCGTGCTATTTATTTGGTCTTGTATGTGGATGATATGTTGTTGGTTGGAAATGACAAAGAAATTATCTAGGATTTGAAGACCCAATTGTCCTCCAAATTCGACATGAAAGATCTCGGTGCTGCAAAATATATTTTGGGCATGGAAATTAAAAGAGATTAGGCAAAGACAAAGCTCTGATTAAACCAGAGGAAATATGTTGAGACAATACTGCAGAGGTTTAATATGCAGGATAGTAAACCAGTGAAGGTTCCTATTCCTGTAGGTGTAAAGTTATATGTTGAACAGTGCCCCAAGACACAAGAAGAGGAAGATGACATGTTTCGTGTTCCATATGCTAGTGCAGTCGGTAGCCTGATGTATGCTATGGTTTGTACCAGACTAGATATTGCACATGAAATGGGAGTATTGAGCAGGTTTGTGTCAAAACCAGGGAAGGAGCACTGTGACATAGACTGTGGACAAATGATGTGGCAACCTACAACTAGAATAGTATTTGACTTGAAATAAAATGCATTGGCCTTTAATCAGATTAGGCACGTGGATTTCTTACTAAGGGTCTTGCTTACCCACCAATCTCCACCGGTCACACATTGACTTCCTCTTTTACTCCCCGAGATATTTAATCTCCACCCTTGATCTTGCTTACCCAAATCCAACGGATATCGCACGATATTGCGTGGTTTCTAGCACGATCGATATCAGATAGAGAGCACGCGAGATAAGTGGTTTCTCCGTGCTACATGTCAACACCTTAGGTTAATCACATGATTTAGAAAAATACCACTTACCATTTATTTTCCACGCGATATACCATTTCCTATTTCAAATACTGCCACGTTCCAGATACAGAACTTTGAATGAAATACTTTTATAATGGAAAAGGGTTTAGTGCTTAATCTTGAAATAAAACCCTTAATGCTAATTAACTGCAATTATCAATAAAATGCATAAATGAAAGAATAATACCCTGTTAGGGTCTAAACACGAATACGTAGATATGAAGGAACTTCCGCACCAGAATAATGCATAACACCACACTTGAATCAATTATTAAGTCAAATAGGAATTACAGAGTCTTGGCCCTCTCGGCTCGATTACATCGATTTGTCTAACTTCTGTTTCTTTTACTCTCAAGTCCTATCTCTCTCCCTCTCGCTCCTTTTCTCTCTTCTATCATTACATTTTTTCCTCTTTTATGGATCAAATCCTATCATAACTGCATTGACAATTCAATCTCTATTCTTATTAGTTCAACAATTAAATCCCCGTTCTTATTAGTTCAACAATTAAATCCCTATTCTCAAGCTTTGATACACACCTGTTCTAACAACTTATCGCCTATTCTAAAAATAATACAATGATCTAATTATTATAATAATTGAAGTAAAGATAAATTCAAGAGATCCAAACCTCTCTACTAAGAATTGATTTGACCACTCAGGTCAATGAAATTCACTTCATGTTAGCCACAACATGTGAACATACAATCACATTGCTGGCTAAGTCCGGATGCTCCTACATCAGACTCTCGGGGAAGAAAAGAATCATTCATCAAACTTTCAGGGTTTACTCCATACTTCTGTAATTCTACTGTTGTTAACCAACTGGCATCCTCCATTGGCTGTCCCTTCCATTTGACTAGATACTGAAAATAAACCTGTCCTCTGGTTCTTTTGGATACTCTTTTCTCCAGAATAGCTTCCACCTCTTTCTTAACTATCTTTGGCATTTGTTCTTCCCAATTTAAAGTCTGAACTTCATCTTGTGCAGGTTCATCTTGTAGTTCTGTCTCTGTCTCTTTATATGGATACAAATCTGCAACATTGAAGATAGGTGATATTCCAACCCCTTTTGGCAATTCAATTTCATAAGCATTAGTTGAAAACTTTCTCACAACTCTACATGGCCCTATATTTTTCATCTTTAGTTTATTGTAAGTCCCAACAGGAAATCTTTCTTTCCTCAAGTACACCATCACTAGATCACCCACTTGGAATTCTTTTTCTCTCCTCTTCATATCAGCTCTCTGTTTGTATTTGCCACTACTTTCCTACAATCTGTCTTTGACATCTTCCTGTAGTCTTTGCATCTGCTCTGCAAACTCTTCAGCCTTTTCACTTCTTGTCTCATGTTTGCCCAAATTTCTGAGCTCATACACCCCTCTGGGATTCATCCCAAAAACAATCTGGAATGGACTCATCCCAGTACTCCGGTTTGGAGTATCATTATAAGCAAACTCAGCCTGAGCAAGTGCTAAATCCCATTGCTTAGGATTTTTATACACTAAACTCCTCAATATGTTTCCCAGGCTTCTGTTTACTACCTCGGTCTGCCCATTTGTTTGAGGATGATATGCTGAACTGAAACTAAGGTTGGCACCTAGTTTCTTCCAAAGAGTTCTCCAGAAATGCCCAAAAAACTTTGTATCCCTATCAAACACAATACTTATAGGCAATCCATGTAACCTTACAACTTCTAAAAAAACAGATTAGCAATATGTGTTGCATCACTAGTCTTTTTACATGCAATGAAATGTGCCATTTTAGAAAATCTATCTACCACAACATAAATGGAATCATTTCCTCTTTGAGTTTTAGGTAATCCCAAAACAAAATCCATACTAACTGCATCCCATGGTCGGTCTGGTATTGGTAATGGCTGGTACAATCCTGTATTTTGGCTTCTCCCCTTAGCATGCTAACAAATCCTACACTTCTCAACAAATCTCTTAACACCAGTTTGCATCTTTGGCTAGTAGTAAAAAGCATTTACTTGAGCAAAGGTTTTGTCTTGTCGAAAGTGTTAAGATAACCCTCCACTGTGTTTCTCCTTGATTATGTTTTCCCTCATAGAACATTTGGGAATACACAGTTTGTTACTTTTAAATAGTAAACCTCCTTGGACAAGATAATCCAACCACTGGCTTCTATTATGAACTGATGGATTTTGTACAACTGCATAAATATCTTTGAATCCTACATCATCTTTATACACATCAACCATTTCTTCAAATCCTACAATCCCAACCTTTAATTCTTGCAAAATGAAATTTACCCTGCTTAAAGCATCAACAATTTTGTTCAAGTTACCACTTGTGTGTTTAATCACAAAAGTAAAACTCTGCAAAAAATCTACCCACTTGGAATGCTTCTGGTTCAATTTTGGCTGGTTATTTAAGAACTATAATGCATGATTATCAGAATACAATACAAACTCCTTTGGTAGCAAATAATGTCTCCATTTTTTTAAAGCTTTCACAATAGCATAAAATTCTTTGTCATAAGAGGAATATTTCTTCTTAGCTTCATTTAGTTTCTCACTAAAGTATGCTATTGGTCTCTATTCCTAACTTAAGACCGCTCCAATGCCACTCCACTAGCATTAGTTTCAACTTGAAAAACTTTTCCAAAATCAGGCAAAGCTAAAACTGGTTTTTCTGTAATTTTCTTCTTCAACAACTTAAAATTTTGGTCAGCTGCTTCTATCCACTTGAATGGATGATTAGTTTCTTTGATTGTTTAAATAATTGGTGCACAAATTTGACTAAAACTTCTGATAAGTTTTTCTATAGAAACTTACAAGACCATGGAAGCTTCTTACCTCAAATATGTTTCTTGGAGTTGGCCAGTTCCAAATTGCTTGGACTTTCTCTAGATCCATTTTCAGACCTTCTTTAGATACTACAAACCCCAAATAGATTAGCTATTCTTTCATAAAACTGCATTTCTTCAGATTTATTAGCAGTTTCTCTTTCTGTAAAGTTCTCAGAACCAACTTAAGATGCTCCAGATGTTCCTCTTTGCTTCGACTAAAAACTAGAATATCATCAAGGTAAACAATGACAAACTTTCTTGCATATTCCTTCAAGACTTCATTCATCAATCTCATGAATGTGCTTGGTGCATTTGTGAGTCCAAAAGGCATCACTAACCACTCATACAACCCATTGTTTGTTTTAAATGTAGTCTTCCATTCATCTCCTTCTCTAATCCTTATTTGATGCTATCCACTCTTCAGGTCTATTTTAGTAAAATATTTTGACCCACTTAAACAATCCATCAAATCATCCATGCGTGGTAAAGGAAATCTATACCTGATAGTAATTTTGTTTATGGCTCTGGAATCAGTACACATGCACCATTCACCACCTTTCTTTGGACTGAGTATTGTTGGTACAACACATGGACTAAGGCTTTCTCTGATTAATCCCTTATCCATCAATTCCTGCACTTGTCTCCCAACTTCTGCATTTTCTTGAGGAGTTAACCTGTACGCTGCTTTATTTGGTAAACTTGCTCCAGGTATTAGATCAATGTGATGACTAATACTCCTGATTGGTGGTAATGCATTTGGCAACTCATCCACAATAATATCAGCAAAATCATTCAACAGAGTTTTGATTTCTTCAGATAAATCATCTAAGTTTGTGGAAGTCAAAATTACCTTAGGTCTCCTTATGACAACAAAATGTATCTTTTCATCCTTCTTGACTTCTTGCAGCAATTCTTTCCCACTTATCAGCATAACATTGTTTCCAAGTGCTTCTTTGCCTGCTTCATCCTTCAATGGCAGCAATGTGTGTTTATTTCCATCCTTCTCTAGAGTGTAAGTGTTTCTTCTCCCATCATGTATAGCTTTCCGATCAAACTTCCAAGGTCTTCCCAACAATATATGACATATATCCATCAGCATTACATCACATAATATCACATCCTTATAAGTACCAATCTGGATCTCTATCTTGCATTGTTTTTTCACAATAAGCTAATGTCCTTTCTGCAGCCATGATACTTTGTAAGGAGTAGGGTGTATTGTTTTCACTAATCCTAACTTGTCCACCATTTTTGTAGAAACAAGGTTATTAGTACTTCCACTATCAATTATCACTTTACAACATTTTCCTTTGGACTTGCATGTAGTCCTGAATAGATTCTTCCTTTGAGCTGGTTCTCCTATCTCTTTTTCTGCTTTAAGTAATACCCTTTTCAATAACAAGGATTCTCATATTTCAGGTGATTCTTCCTTACTTACAATTTGAGGATTTCCTTCCTTTGCCTCAGGCACATTCACATTCCAATGATTTGTTGCTTTATTACGAGGACAGTCCCATGATCCATGTCCCCATTCCCCACATGTGTAACACCAAATTTCTCTTCCTCGGCCTCTTCCTCTGGGTGAAAATCTCCCTCTCCCAAAGTCTCCTTTCTGTGGTGGTCTACTACTTGAACCTCCTACTTCACCCTGAGGGTGCTGGAATCTTGATCTAGTAGTTCCTCTACCTCTTGCTGGACTCTTTCCTCTATTCCTCTGATTTTTATTTCTCAACATCTTCTCCTCTGCCTTCAAAACTGCTTGATAGGCATCTTCAATTGCCTTCAGACTCAACAAACTGATTTCATCCTATATGTCATATCTCAAGCCATTGATGTATCTGGCTACCTTTTCTACATCATCCTCTACATGTCCTACTTTAATGCTCAGCTTATAAAAATCTTCCATATATTCTTTGATATTCATTCCTTTTTGCCTCAAATTTTGTAACTGTCTGAAAAGATTTAGCTAATAATCTTTTGGCATGAATTTACCCTTCAATCTACTCACCATTTTGTCCCACTATTTGATCTTGGGCTTCCCCTTTCTCTCTTTGGATGTTTGTAGTTCATCCCACCAGATAGCTGCATGACCCTTCAATCTAGTAACTGTGAATTTCACCTTCTTTTTATCATCAACCTCCTCATAGTTGAAATACTTGTCTAACGAACTGATCCAGTCCATTAACTCTTCTACATTGAGGTTCCCATCATACAAAGGTATATCCACCTTTGGTCTTCCACTTGCTTTGGCCAATATTTTGAGAACTTTGGTAGCTTTGCTCTCATCCTCTTATTCTTCCTTAGAATATTCCTCTGCAGCACTAGCATCTCCTTCATCAGGTGCTCTCCTTTGAGCAATCTCCATTGTCTCCATCCTTGTACGCAGGTTTCAAATCTCTTCTAGTAAAACTGCATTGGCTACAGGTCTTCCCCGACCTATGCCATCTCCTCTCCTAGGTGGCATGTTTGCTGTAGCAGAACTTAATCCTTGACTTTGATACCAAATGATGCAGATTGTGGAAAAATGATGTGGCAACCCACAACTAAAATAGTATTTGACTTGAAATAAAATGCATTGGCCTTTAATCAGATTAGGCAAGTGGATTTCTTACTGAGGGTCCCGCTTACCCACCAATCTCTGCCGGTCACATGTTGACTTCCTCTTTTACTCCCTGAGATCTTTAATCTCCACCCTTGATCTTACTTACCCAAATCCAACGGATATCGCACGATATCGCGCAGTTGCTAGCACGATCGATATCAGATTGAGAGCGTGCAAGATAAGTGGTTTCTCCGTGCTACGTGTCAACACCTTGGGTTAATCGCGTGATTTAGAAAAATACCACTTACCACTTATTTTCCACGCGATATATCATTTCATGTTTCGAATACTGCCACGTTCCCGATACATAACTTTGAATGAAATACTTTTATAGGGGAAAAGAGTTTAGTGCTTAATCTTGAAATAAGACCCTTAATGCTAATTAACTGCAATTATCAATAAAATGTATAAATGAAAGAATAATACCCTGTTAGGGCCTAAACACAAATACGCAGATACGAAGGAACTTCCGCACCAGAATAATGCGTAACACCACACTTGAACCAATTATTCAGTCAAATAGGAATTACAGAGGCTTGGCCCTCTCGGCTCGATTACATCGATTTGTTTGACTTCTGTTTCTTTTACTCTCAAGTCCTATCTCTCTCCCTCTCACTCCTTTTCTCTCTTCTATCATTACATTTTTTCCTCTTTTATGGATCAAATCCTATCCTAACTGCATTGACAATTCAATCTCTATTCTTATCAGTTCAACAATTAAATCCCTATTCTCAAGCTTTGATACACACCTATCCTAACAACTTATCGCCTATTCTAAAAATAATACAGTGATCTAATTATTACAATAATTGAAGTAAAGATAAATTTGAGAGATCCAACCCTCTCTACTAAGAATTGATTTGACCACTCAGGTCAATGAAATTCACTTCATGTTAGCCACAACATGTGAACATACAATCACATTGCTGGCTAAGTCTGAATGCTCCTACATCACACTAAACAATAATGAAGCGGGTTTTTAGGTATTTGCATGGCACTAGTGATTATGGTTTGTGCTACCAAGGAAGACCAGGATTGGACATAGTGTTGAATATTCGTGGCTTTGTTGATGCAGACTGGGCTGGAGATCTAGATCAGAGAAGATCTACAAGTGGGTATGTGTTTAACCTATTTGGAGGTGCAGTCAGTTGGATGAGTAAGAAACAATCTGTAGTGGCACTATCAACTACAAAGGCAGAATACATGGCAGCCACTCATGTAAGCAAGGAAGTAGTTTGGTTGCAAAGATTGTGTTCAAGTATGGGGTTAGTACAGGGAGCTATAAGGATAGACTGTGACAGCCAAAGTGCAATTTTCTTGGCAAAGAACCCTGCTTATCATTCAACGACAAAGCACATTGATATTCAATATCATTTTGTGAGGGATATGATAGAAGACAAAAAGGTGTTGCTGGTAAAGGTGGATACTTTAAACAATACTACAGATGCATTGACAAAATCTATAAGCTTTGAGAAGTTCTCTTGGTGTAGAGAAACAATGGGAATTTCAGGGTTGGATAAATGACTAAGCTTTCCTATGGAAAGAAAACAATAAGTGGGATAATGTTGGGTTGTATTATATTCTTTCCATGAATAGCCTACCTAGTTTACTAGGGGGTTAGAGGGGGGGGGGGGAAGCCCCCCCTTTGTTGCGACGATTGCACAATGGGGTGGTCACAGGGGGTTTGAGGGGGGGCGGTTAGCCCCCCGCTACGGGATCCGAGGCAGTGCCCCGGGGAATTTTTTTTTGGACCCTATATTAGGTGGGTGGACCTGCCTATGGTTTTGTGCATGGTTTTCGCACACGGTTTTGGGCGCGATGGTTTTCGGTCCATGGTATTGGATGCTTCGGCATGTATATATATGTTTTGTAAAATTGAAAGGAAAATAATGAAAAATCAATCTGGTAGTCTCGGTTTTGGGATCTAGGGGAAAATATCTATGTATATTTGTTTTATGTGTTATGCTCTCGCTATTGTTTATTTTATGTGTTTTAGAATTCGTATGCAGGTAATTTCTGTACGGGGTTAAAACCTACACATCTTGCTATCAGAGAGAAGACTAAGGATGGAGAAATCAGTGATTTCATTTCTTCCTTCCTCTTCCTCCAACACACATGTTCTTTAATAGTTACTACATCCATAAATTCATGATTCTCTTACCTCTATAGATGATCCATATTTAGAACACAAGTATTCAACCAAAGAGAAACAATAATCTACCACAAAAGCCATCGAGTTTAGCCTCATGAAAAATTTGAACATCAATAAGGGGTTGACAGAGCAACACAAATAAAAATTGGTCGAGGTACTACAAAGGCACATTGATGCCTTCATTTGGGACTACTCCAATATGAAGGGGATCCATCCGTATATATATATATATATCTATATATATATATATATATATATATATATATATATATATATATATATATATCTATATATATATATATATATATATATCTCTCTATATATATATATATACTAAGGAAGGAATCGAGACCCATCCTCCAACCCCAATGCTAGATCAATCCAACATTGAAGGACATAGTCGAGGAGGAACTGTAAAATACTTGCAACTGATTTTGTTTATTTGAATTCTAACAGTCAATAGGTCTCCCATTTAGTTGTAATAAAAAATAATGGAAAATGGAGGATTTGTGTGGAATATAGAGAGCTCAATAAGGAGTTACATAAGGACCATTTCCCACTTTCATTTATGTACCAGGTCTTAGATACCTTAGCAAAGAAGAAATATTTTTATTTCCTTGATGGATTTAGTGGTTATTACCAGATCCAAATTACACATGAGGACCAAGACAAGATCACGTTCACTTGTCCACAGGAACATTCGCCTACCATGTTCTACCATTCAGATTGTGTAATTCTTTAACAACTTTTCAAAGAGATGTAATGGGTATATTTTTTGATTTAATTCATGATTGTGTGGAAATATATATGGATGATTTTACAACATATGGTCTTGGAAAAGACATTGATAAGGTGTAAGGAAACTAACGTTTCCCTCATTAATGTAAAATGTGCAATGATGTTAATTAATGACATCATTTTGGGGCATCATATAGTAGTGGGGGGGAAGCCCTGCGCCACCGCGACCCCCCCCCCCAAACAACACTTTCGTCAAGAGCTAGGATCCAAACATGCTAAAAATCAAGACCTTCAAATTAGGAAGATAATCAAGCTCCATAACCAACACTTCTAGTTCCATCTCCCTCACTTGGAAAATTGGTCAAAAAAAGTATATATATAGATAGTATCTTACATGATGACGATGTTTTAACATATTTTTTGTTTAGTATCATCAACACATTTTAGAGGGAAACTATTGGGATTGTTAGAGAAGTTATACCTCTTAAAGATAAAATGTTTTATTAAGATAAAATATATTGGCTCCATAAGAAGAGAGTTTCTAAGGAAGATGTTTATTATCTATTCATAATGTACTCATTATATATTGAAATGAATAATTGGGATATCCATATCATTCATATGGGTCATTGTAAGTGATCTGTGTGTTTAGTTATTCATTTAAACAAGTTGATATGCCGTATTAATGATGGTTTTACTTCTATATCGTGTATTGATGACATAGAAGAATTTAAATGTGGTAAATGTCCAAGTGAGCACGAATAAGGATATTTTGATGATGGAAGAGGCTTAAGATGAAGTTTGTTACAAGAAATGACAACAAAGATAAACAATCAATGCTCCAAATATTTTCCATTTCTTGTTGTTGAAAGTGTTATAATCATGTGCATTAATGATAAAATTCCATTCATATATTATGATTTGAACACTCATATGAAAACTCATATAACAATATATGATCCATCTATAACCATAAATCATCATCTCACATTACCAATAATCATTTAGTGCACTGATATTATTGCGCTCTCACACACACATGTATTTTATAGTTACTTTAAAGATGGATTCAATCCATAATATTTAACCATTATCTAACTTAATTCAATCTTAACGTAATATTAGAAAATATACTTAGATATATAAAATTTAAATGGCATACATCATCCATTAAATATAAAACATAAATTAGATATATCACCTACTAAAATAATATTTTAAAAATTATACTTACATCTATAAAATTTAAATGACACACATAATCCATTAAATATAAAAAATAAATGAACAAATAATATAATAAATATAAAATATATTCCCGATGGGAGTGAACCCCAAGACATATGACAGGACAAAAGGCGCTCCTCCCTCACATGGGGTAGCAAAAAATCATGGTATGGAGGAATTGCGTCTTGGGAGCCTGCTCGACGAAGTTTCTCGACACAAGATAGAGGTTATTAATTAGGGTAGCAAAATTGTTTGGTATTCTATTATGCAAAGAAACGAGTCTATGTACTGGGAGAAATAGATCTTGTGCTGAGGATAACTTCCTCGATTCTTTATCCCTCTTTAGTTGGAAAGACAAGCCTAGGAATCATGCCCTATTCACTTGCTGGTTCATTATAATTCTTAGTCTCTAGTGCATCAATTGTCTTGGGGTAGACATTAGGCGAATTGTGGTGAGGAGAGAAAAAACAAAGGCATTGTTGAAGAAGCTGGTGTAGCTCTCAACTTGACACAGGCTTCCTCTCAGGTAATTCCCTGTCCGATTGTTTCTTTTTAGGTGTTTCTTAACTATTTCTATGTGGAAAGGAGAACCTCCTGGCACTGGGTGTTCCCTGGCCTTTCACAGGTAGGGAAAAGGAATATATCCTCTTAACGCTCTCAGTGGAAAATGTTTTTAAACTCACCAGTGCTGTGGTTGGATCTCATTGAAGTTAGAGTCAAGCCCTCAATTCGAAACCTTGCTGAATGTGATGTAGTATGCTATAGCTCCTAGTTGGCTACTGACATAACAAAAGTCAGCCCTAAGTTCAACCTGGACAAGATATTTCCTTCTGGTGGCACGGTAAGAAGCTTGAGGAGAGGTGGGGTTCTTGTTGGGATGGGTTCCTATGTGGTAGCGAGGAAGGCCATATCGATGAGGTTTCAAGGAAGGTTTTTCCAAATGCTGCGACAACATCGAGAAGGGGTGGAGGAAATCAGGGAAGAGAGGATAATAAGGGGGATGGAGAATTGGATCCTCCAATCTGGAACTCACATGGTTGAGTGAATTTACCTGCCCATTTTGACTCTATCGAACCTCAAATTCACATGCTCCAACGCATAGTCGATCAACTATCAAAAGCTCATAATGAGGACAATGCCGAGCTGGTCGGTTCCTTGGCTGTCATCTGCTGGAATCAGCGTCGTGTCCTGGACCGACAAGCCACACTAAGAAGGAACCAGAGGCGTCTACAGGCCTACATGGATAACTTTGAGAGACACATGGATCACGTGGAATCTCACATCCACGAAGGCTTTCACCAACCAGAAAATTTTGCTCAAGCAACAGAGGTCAACCCCGCCCCTCCTCCTTAGATGCATGGATGATTACTGGTTGTCTATACTTTTTGGGTAATTTTTTTTCATGGTAGGCTATGGATGTAATGAGGCCTTGTTTTGTAAAGTTTCTCTCCCTTTTGTTTTGTTTTTATTTGAAGGCCAACAAATCTGGTTGGAGTGAGGCCAATTTTGCACTCTCTCAGAACTCCTCACGATGTAATATTCTCATGATATAATAAAAAAGGTTGACTTATAAAAAATTAAAATATACAATATATAATTTAATGTGACATTAATAAATGAAAATTAAAAAATAAAAATTCATTAAATGAATTTTTTTTTAGGCACTCTGCATTACGTAGATGAGGATTACTACTGGTCTGGGAAACTAGACCAAGAACATAAACTCAATGTCTTGAGGTTACTAAGACCATGTCTAACTAGAGAATATTGTAAATAGAAACTTATAAAAATAGGTTGGTTGTGCCAGAGTTTGACATGCATAAACATGAGAAAACAAAAAAGACTACAGTTGCTGGAAGCCAGCAACAAACCAATGAGCCATAACAACTTTTTGGCAGAATCTCCAGGAATCTATGCTAGCTAGTCACTACCCTCATTTGAGGAGAAGGAGATGATGGGTTATCTCTTGGCTAAAATGGTGACCTTTTAGACTATACTATCAAATTTTCCCTCCAGCTTTGACAATTTGATCGAATTCTCCTACTAAGTCCTCCTATACCTCCCTATGTTTCTTGCAATATTCAAATGATGTTTAACCTTGTGCTGGATTCATGTCATGATTGATGAAGTGACAAGAGTGCATGCAATGCACTGATTATAGTGGGAGCCAAGCTAACATCATGTCAAGGTGGGGAGAACACATGCTCTTGGGTAGGGCAAATTTTAAGGATGAAATTCTATGTTAAAGTTTAGAAACATTGACAAATGTTACTAGTGCAGATTATAAAAAGTTTGGTGATATTTTAGTAATAATATTTAAATTTATGATTTTATATATTCTCTATAAAAGTTTAGTGATTTTTAAGGTATACCATAAAATTTTGGTAAGTCATCTTTAAGAAAAATAGAAATTGGCAAATATTTTTTTTGAAAAAAATGGAAAATTAGCCCACCCCCTAAAATTTTCCATACTCGTGGGAACCCTCCTTAGGGGATTTTTTTTTTTTAATGTCACAAATGGGCCTGTTACAACATGTCCTTGGAGACTTGAACCTAAGAAGCTAGGGAAATGAATTTTTCACCAAATTACTTGAGCTAAGATCCTTTGAAAAATTAAAAAAATGTAATTAATTAAATTAACTTATATCTATATTACCATATATAATCTAAAATAAGCCTAAATTTAATAATTTTCATCCATTTGAGGCTCTACATATCTAAAATTAGTATAACTATATAAATTAAATGGCTCATGAATGTACATAGTCGTCAAAACATTTATGTGTCATTTAAATGATCAACCATTTAATTTATGTAACACTGAGAATTTGTAAACAAAGTTACTAGTCAAACAAACACTGTACCGAGTATCCATCCAGTCAAACAAAAACTGTACCGAGTATCCATTTTTTGAGGTAGAGAAAAATCATCTGATTTTGAAAAATGCTGATTTAGAATACAACTTCTTTTTTGGAGTATATTTTTGACACTTTAAAATTGCTTATGTATCAAGTATGAACATTTTTTTTAAATGTTAGTGATTTTACTGCTGATTTTGAAAAGTGCTGATGCAACATCAACCCCTTTTTTTAGAGGGCTTATTTTTGACACTTTAAATTTTCTAATGTATTAAGTGTGAATAATTTTTTTTTTAAGTGTTGGCGATTTTCACGCGGATTATGAAAATCATCAACATTTTTTTTAAGACATATTTTTGACACTTTAAATTTTCTTATGTCCTAAGTATGCACATTTTTTTTTTAATGTTGATTATTTAATCATTTTTCAAGTTGTCTTATTTCTCTTCTTGTTTTTCGTCCTAAGATGTTTTTTTTAAGGGTTTTCCAAACATGTGTTTTTATTTTTCTTTGCCATGCTTTTTTACAATGAAATTTTTAATTTGTTTTGTAAAGTTTTAAAAAATAATAACATTAATATTTTGAGGTTAGGATTTTTTATATATTTGTATATCACTAATTAATACTTCAATACACATAAAGTACATGTCACTAAAAAATAATAATTTTAAATACTTGACAAAAAATACACATTTATTTCAGGATCTTTTTGCTAAAAATGACATATTTATTTATTTTTTTTTTATGAAAAAGTTGAACATAAAAAGTTAGAAAAATAATGAATTTTATGAAATTTTTATGAATTTTGTATCCAAAGATAATAAATTTGAATTTGTTTTAGCTAAAAATAATGATTCAGATAATTTTTTTAGTAAAAGTACCGAAAAAAATAAAAAATAATTTTATTTTTATTTGTAAATTTCTTTTTCAAATATTTTTTTCGTAAGTCGGAATTTCTATTAATCATAAGGTATATACATGGATATCAAAAAGCATGCGGTCTCACTCCGACCAGGTTTGTTGACCAATACAATGAGCATACAACATACAAAAAGAAAAATTGGCGGCTGAGAGGTCCAGAGCCTAAGAGGCCTAACATTCTAGAAAACTTGTGGCCTGGGTGCAGGCGATATGGACAAGTGGCTGAAACCTGATATAGTTTCTTAACTCTGGCTGAATTTCTGCTTCTGTTTCAACAGGTGTATCAATCATCTATTGTTAGATTGACTGCTTCATGAGTTTTTCCTCTGATCACCCCAACCCTTGTTATCGAGCACAAATCATATCATGGCCTGTTTTCCTCCTTTCAGACTATAATTCCATAGGAATTATAATAATATACTAGCGTTGCTTTACAATGAGGAAATTGCGTTTTCAATGCAAAATACACAGTCGGCGGGCCTTTGTTCCAAAGGAACAGAATAACACTATCGGAACTTTTAAAACCACTATAGTGTTAATTCCAAAGAATTACACTATCAGCGCAAGACTTCAAAGAAAAGCATTATACCAGATAACACTATCGGTGGTTACAATCGCCCTTCCAACACTCCTTCCTCCGATGCAATAACATGTAGTGTTATCGGAGATCGCAATCGACAACTCCAATATTCTAAAGGCTTGGCTCCTCTTGCTTCGATCTTGCAATGCGATAAGCCTTGTGGACCCCATAACTTATCTAACATGCTCTGTAATGTTTCGGGTCCGCATTGTCGGAGTTTCGAACTTCGGTGGTTCCAAAGGTCCTTCCCGCTCCACTTGTGGTATTGCGATGCGATAATGGTTTGGACCCGATACGGGTATGAACCAGATTTTATAAAATTTTAAGTCTAGAGCTTCATTCAACTAAGTAATTACACGGGTTTTCCTGTGTAGAATAGAGTTTCTGCTTGGAAGCTCAACAATGCATGTAAGAGGAACAGACGTGCCGATATATGGAAAAATCCACACCATTAAACTTAAAGCAAGTATTAATCAGAAAAACAGAGTCGAATCATCGTTAACAAAGTTTAGAAGTAAGGAACCACATGCAAATTCCATTTGACAGAGAATCATAAAAATCAGTTGCACAAAGAGAATTTTTCAATATGACAATGTCTCTAGGATCGACTAACTCAGAGAAGTCCCATTATTTCTTTTTTAAAATAATAGATAAATCCATCTCGGTCCTTATCCTTTACAAAATCATACTAATTACATAGAGCGATTAAAGCAACTATCCATAAAGCTTACTACAGCTTATCCATAAAGCGATTACTACAACTTGGTCTTATTCTTAAATTTTATCCTTATCCTAAGCTAGAAAAGCATGGAAATTGCTGGCTAAAGGACCCCACTCCTTTGCTTGTAGATTTTTTTGGATTTTTTGGAATAAGTTTGAAGATTTTTCCTTCCAAGTCACATGCTCCTGCATCAGACTCCCGAGGACGAAATTCTTCATGGGCTCCTGCCCATGAGCTCATCTACAGAACTCCCCAGTTTCTGTAGCATGTCTTCTGTAACCCAAGTAGCTTCAGTGGTTGGCTGATCCTTCCATTTTACCAGATACTGGAAGTACTCTCGTCCTCTTGTTTTCTTAAACACCTTCTTGTCCAGAATTCTCTCTGGTTGCAATTCCTTTGCTGTGGGTAACTGTTTTACCCAGTCAATCTCTTGGTTCTCTTGATGTTGTGCTGTATCATCTGTAGTTTCACCTTCATACTTGTACAGGTCTGCAACATTAAAAATTGGTGATATTCCAACATCAGGGGGTAACTCAATCTCATAGGCATTTGCAGAAAATTTCCTCAATACTGTGCATGGTCCAATTTTCTTGAACTTCAATTTGTTATACTCCCTCCTTGGAAACCTCTCCTTTCTGAGGTGTGCTAAAACCAGATCTCCAACTTCAAAGTTCACCTCTCTTCTTCTCATGTCTGCTCTAGTTTTGTACTTAATGTTACTATCCTGCAACTGTTGTTTCACTTGTTCATGTATTGCTTGCATTTCTGAAGCAAAATCTTCTCCCTTTGCACTTCTCATCTCATCTTTTCCCAAGTTTCTTAATTCAGTTACTCCTCTTGGATGCATTCCATAAACAATATGGAATGGAATCTGTCCTGTACTCCTGTTAGGTGAGTCATTATATGCATACTTAGCCTGTGCTAACACTTGATCCCATTGCTTTGGATGTTCTGCAATAAGGCTCCTTAAAAGATTGCCCAAACTCGTGTTCACAACTTCAGTCTATCCATCATTTTGTGGATGATAGGTAGAAATGAAACTTAATTTAGTTCCCAATTTCTTCCATAGTGTCCTCCAAAAATTTCCAACAAATTTGGAATCCCTATCTGAGACAATACTGTTAGGCAACCCATGCAATCTTACAACCTCCTTAAAAAACAAATTAGCAATGTGAGAAGCATCACTAGTCTTATAACATGGAATAAAGTGTGCCATTTTTGAAAATCTTTCCACTACAACAAAAATTGAATCATTACCTTTTTGAGTCTTTGGTAAGCCCAAAAAAAAAAAATCCATACTTACCATATCCCAAGGCATATCTGGAATTGGTAATGGGATATATAAACCTGTGTTTTGGCTCCTTCCCTTTGCATATTGACAAAATTTGCAAGTTTTCACATACTTCTCCACTTCAGATTTCATTTTCGGCCAGAAATAAAATCTGTTTAACTACTCATAAGTTTTCTCTACACCAAAATGTCCTGCAAGTCCTCCACTATGTTTTTCTTTGATTAAATTCTCCCTCATAGAACAGTTTGGTATGCATAACTAATTTCTCTCAAATAACAGTCCATCTTGTAAGAAAAAATCCAACCATTTACTCCTATCCATCAAAACAGGATTTTTACAAGCTTCAAATGTCTCTTTAAAATTTGGATCTGTCTCATATAATTCTTTAAGAAAATCAAAACCAAACACTTGGACTTGACTCTCTTGAAATAATACACTTCTCCTACTTAAGGCATCTGCAACTTTATTTGATTGTCCATTTATATGCTTCAAGACAAAATGGAAACCTTGAAGATACTCTACCCATTTAGCATGTTTCTGGCTAAGCTTTGGTTGCTGCATAATATACTGTAGTGCATGGTTATCTGAATAAAGTATGAACTCCTTTGACATTAGATAATGCCTCCATTTCTTCAATGACTACACAACTGCATAGAACTCCTTATCATAAGAAGAATACTTCTTCTTTGAATCATTCAGCTTTTCACTAAAATAAGCTATAGGTCTGTCTTCCTGACTTAAAACACCTCCAATTGCTTCTCCGCTGGCATCACACTTCACTTGGAAAGGCTTACTAAAATTAGGTAGAACCAAAATAGGTTTTTCAGTGATTTTCTTCTTTAACAGCTAAAAATTCATTTCTACTTCAGCAGTCCATCTAAATGGCTATTTGTCCTTCTTTATGGTCTCAATAATAGGTGCATTGATCCTACTAAAATTCTTGATGAATTTTCTATAAAAACTAGCAAGACCATGAAAATTTCTTACCTCAAAAACACTCTTGGGTGAAGGCCACTCCATGATTGCCTTGATATTCTTTGGATCCATCTTCAACCCTTCAGCAGAAATAACAAAACCCAAGTACACTAGCACCTTTTTCATGAATGAACACTTCTTCAAATTCAACAATAATTTCTCTTGCTGTAGCCTTTGTAAGACATAATTCAGATGTCTCATGTGCTCCTCCTTAGACCTGCTGTAAACTAATATATCATCCAGATATACTATTACAAATTTACCAATAAAATCTTTAAAAACTTCATTCATGAGTCTCATAAATGTACTTGGTGCATTTGACAACCCAAAAGGCATTACTCTCCACTCATACAATCCCTCATTTGTCTTAAAAGCAGTTTTCCACTCATCCCCTTCTCTTATCCTTATCTGATGATACCCACTTTTAAGATCTAGTTTTGAAAAATACTTTGCTCCACTCAAGCAATCCATTAAATCTTCAATTCTAGGTAAAGGAAATCTATACCTGATTGTGATTTTATTGATGGCTCTTGAATCTGTACACATTCTCCAGCCTCCATCTTTCTTTGGACTCAACACTGTTGGTACTGCACAAGGACTCAAGCTTTCTCTGATCAGCCCTTTGTCAAGCAATTCTTGCACCTGCTTCCTAACCTCTTCATTTTCTGTAGGAGTCATTCTGTAAGCTGCTTTGTTAGGTAGACTTGCTCCAAGAATCAAATCTATATGATGGCTAATTCTTCTAATGGGTGGTAACTCATTAGGCAAATCATCAACAATAATATCACAATATTTCTCCAACATTTCTTGAATTTCAATGGGTAAATAAGAAACTTTAGTAGAATTCATTATTACCTTGGGCTTGCAAATTACAACAAAATTTACCTCATTCTCTTCAATCTGCTTCAAGTATTCTTTTCCTCCTAGTAACAGAGTTTTTGGATCAATCTTCTTTCCTGATGCATCTTCTTCTTGTAAAGGCAACAATGTATGATTGACACCATCCTTTCTAAACTTGTAGGTGTTTCCTTTCCTGTCATGCATGGCTCCTCTGTCATATTGCCAAGGTCTTCCAAGCAATATGTGACACACATCCATTGGCATCACATCACATACAATTTTATCTTTATACTTTCCCACCTAAAACTCAACTTCACACTGTTCATTCACTAACAGTTGATGTCGCTTTTGTAACCATGACACCTTGTAAGGTGTTGGATGTTTCATTGTCTTCAGCTTCAATTTCTCCACCACTTCTGTAGAGACCAAATTATCAGTGCTGCCACTATCAATGATCATCTGACAACATTTCCCTTGAACCTTACACACTGTCCTGAATAAAGTCTTTCTTTGTGATGGTTCAACTATCTCCTTTGCTGGCTTGAGCAAAACTTTATTAACTACCAAAGATTCTCCTCTCTCTGGTATATTTTCTTCTTCTGTCACTGCTGTTGTTGTTGCTTCTCCCTCAACTTGAGCAACAATGGCATTCCTTTTATTTGTTTATGCTTTCTCTGGGCACTCAAAAGCTCTGTGTCCCAGTTTGTTACATCTGTAACATCTTATTTCTCTTCCTCTTCCTCTGCCTCCTCTTCCTCTAGAAAAACTCCCTCTGCCTCTTGCATCACCTCCTGTGGGTGCATGCTGGGTTGAGCTGTTGCTAGCTCCATCTTTAGGTGCTGTAGATATTCCTCTACCACCTTGACTTCCCCTTCCTCGGAAAGTACCTCTCCCTTTGGCAGACTGCTTCCTCATGAGTTTTTCTTCAGCTTTCAGTGCTATCTGATAAGATTCCTCTACTTTTTTAGGAGACAATATACTTATCTCATCTTGAATGTCCATCCTAAGACCATTCATATATCTAGCCACCTTCTCATCTGTATCCTGAGTTTCTCCAACTCTTATGCTTACCTTATAGAATTCCTATGTGTATTCTTTCACTGTCATAGATCTCTGTCTAAGATTTTGCATCTGTCTGAACAAGGTTTGTTGATAATTACTTGGTAAAAACTTACCTCTTAGCTTTGCTACCATCCTGCTCCAATTCTTGATAGGTTGCTTGCCAAGTCTCTTTCTTTTTGCCTGCACACCATCCCACCAAAGCACTGCATGGCCTTTTAGCTTGGTGACAACAAACTTTACTTTCTTCTCATCTTCTATTTCTTCATAGTCGAAGAATTTCTCCATGCCATTAATCTAGTCTATCAATTCTTTTGGATTCAGTCCTCCTTCATATATTGAAACCTCGGTCTTTGGCCTAGCTGTGGATCTCAACACTGACTGGAAGAATCTCATCTCAGGAGTAACTACTACAGCTTCTTCCTCTGCAGCTTCAACCTCAGGTTCACTAACATCTCCATCATCTATATTTCTTTCTGTTGTTAATGCATCCAATCTAGCTTGCATGTGTTGCACAGCTTCCATCACTTCAACATTTGCAATAGGCTGTCCTCTTCCACCATGTCCTCATCCTCTTCCAAATCTAAAAGCCATATTAACTTTCCTTCTCTTGCTTCTGAGATTCAATTCAATGTCAACTGGTTGCTCTGATACCACTAATGGTGGCTTGGGTGCAGGCGATATGGACAAGCGGCCGAAACCTGATATAATTTCTTCTAACTCCGGCTGAATTTCTCCTTTTGTTTCAACAGGTGTATTAGTCATCTATTGTTAGATTCACTGCTTCATGAGTTTTTCCTCTGATCACCCCAACCCTTGTTATCGGGCACAAATCATATCATGGCATGTTTTCCTCCTTTTAGACTATAATTCCATAGGAATTATAATAATATACTAGCATTGCTTTCAAATGAGGAAACTGCATTTTCAACGCAAAATACACAGTCAACGGGCTTCTGTTCCAAAGGAACAGAATAACACTATCGGCGCTTTTAAAACCACTATAGTGTTAATTCCAAATAATTACACTATCATCGATTACAATCGCCCTTCCAACGCTCCTTCCTTCGATGCAATAACATGTAGTGTTATCGGAGATCGCAATCGGCGACTCCAATATTCTAAAGGCTTGGCTCCTCTCGCTCTGATCTTGCGATGCGATAAGCCTTGCGGACCCGATAACTTATCCAACCTGCTTGTTTTGGGTTCAGACTGTCGGAGTTTCGGACTTCGGTGGTTCCAAAGGTCCTTCCCGCTCCACTTGTGGTATTGTGATGCGATAATGGTTCGGACCCGATACGGGTATGAACCAGATTTTATAAAATTTTAAGTCCAGAGCTTCGTTCAGCTAAGTAATTACACGGGTTTTCCTGTGTAGAACAGAGTTTCCGCTTGGAAGCTCAACAATGCATGTAAGAGGAACAGACGTGCCGATATATGAAAAAACCCACACCATTAAACTTAAAGCAAGTATTAATCAGAAAAACAGAGCCGAATCACCGTTAACAAAGTTCAGAAGTAAGGAACTACATACAAATTCCAGTTGACAGAGAATCATAAAAATCAGTTGCACAAAGAAAATTTTTCAATATGACAATTTCTCCAGGATCGACTAACTCAGAGAAGTCCCGTTATTTCCTTTTTAAAATAATAGATAAAGCCCTCTCGGTACTTATCCTTTACAAAAGCATACTAATTACATAGAGCGATTAAAGCAACTATCCATAAAGCGATTACTACACCTTGGTCTTATTCTTAAATTTTATCCTTATCCTAAGCTAGAAAAGCATGGAAATTGCTGGTTAAAGGACCCCACTCCTTTTCCTGAAGATTTTTTTGGATTTTTTGGAATAAGTTTAAAGATTTTTCCTTCCAAGTCACATGCTCCTGCATCAAAAACTAACAAAACAAGAAACACACCAATGAACATAATCAGTCGTCGGACGTAATGGAAGTGGGGTTGTTTGGCTCAGTATGTGGGGGAGATGGCAGAGGATTCATGCAGTTGACGTGGTGTTCAAAGTGAGCAAGCCAAGTTTCAAGTTTTTCATCCTTTTCAGTTAGTAAATTCTAGCCATGCTAGACTACGACCACCCTCTCACGAACATGGCATTGGAAGCACTAGAGTTGCTTGAATTTCACCATGACAACTTCGTGCTCCTCCCTGCAAGATTGATCATGGGCGTTTAGACGAGTAGAGATAGAATGGATAAATTCAAGAATTGCTGAGGAGGGATCTGACCTCTTGGAAGATGTCCAACTCATGAATCTAGAATAACCTTGGCTAGAATAGCCTTGCGTTGCTGAGCCACGAATATGACCTTGCCCGCAACCACCCACACTTGCATCACGAATGAGTTACGAGACTGTTTGATGGTGGAAGCCTGCCCTGGAAGCAATGGATGAGCTATGATGCCCACGAGTGCCTTGACCCCCATGACCAAAGTCTCTCGCTCCCTACCTAGAGCTTCCCTCTCGAATAGAAATAACATCACCCTAACACCCAACCCGGGGGGGGGAGCGCCTTCTTGCTTTGCCGAAGCATAATAACATCACCCTGACACCCAACCCGGGGGGGGGGGGGAGCGCCTTCTTGCTTTGCCGAAGCAATTATGCATGAGGAGCGGGGACATGGTTTCATAATGGAGCGTAAAAGGGACCTACAGAATCAGAGAAGAGGGAATATTTTAGAAATACCACCTACCACCCATAACTGACCAAGGCCAGCCGCAGACCAAAGAGAGAAGGAGAACCAACACCAAGAGCCCTTCCACCCTAAATTCGCTACCTGAGAATAGCCAAATTGGGCCAGAGAGGATAGAAGCCCAAGGGGAGAGGGTTGAGAAGAAAGAAGCAGGCACCCAAGACAAGTTTGAAAGGAAATAGAAAGCCAATACCCAAGACAAAGCAAAACAACAAGGGGTGAGATAAGAGCAGAGTTACCAGTAAACATGAGCCAGAGTGCGAGGAAGCCCATAGACCATAAAAACCCTAAACCCAAAGTCACCGCCCTAATAACAACAACACCACCTACAAGCCTAGAATTGCGAAGGAAAGAATCATAGATTCAGCACTAGTCATTCTAGAAACATCCACCCAGTGACCAACGTGGGGAACCACAAGAGCAGAGGGAAATTAAGATAGGAGCCGACCAAAACCAATGAAGGAGTGTCCATCAGAGAGGCCCGAAGAAGAAAAGTTTCTCGGGTAGCTGGAATGAGCGAGAGGGCGACGCTTGGGGCACGCCTATGGCAGATCGAATAGACCAACACCCTGGAGTAGAAGTTGAGGAGGATGCTAGCATGGAGAGAGGCGCAAAAAAAACAAAAATGCTTGACAACCAGAGGGAATTACCAACGATGAGATATAGCTAGAGGAGGAACAACGCCATCGCGTTGAAAAAAAATGCAGACCGAAGGGAATGAATTTTCACACACGTGAACTCAGACAAATTTACTATGGCATGGTGGAGGGGTTGCTACCCTGCTCTCATCCGCCATAAACACTCTTCACCTGACATCTGTCACGTGACGGGTGGCTGCCCTGGTTCGACACCCCATTAGGGACTTTTTCAATATATATATATATATATGTATATATTTCACTTTTTTTAATGTTTTATTTATTTATTTTTAATGTTTTTTATTTTATTAATGAATTTTTATTTTTAATGTTATTAATTTTATTTTAATGTATTACTATTTTATTTTAATTATCTAATCAGGTGTTATTTATTTTTATTTTTATTTTTTTTTAAATTTTATTATTATTATTTAAATATAATTTGTTTTACTTTGTATGTTCGATTTTTTTGGTCTTTTTTATATTTGACTTTTTTGGTCACGTTTTTAATTTTTTATATTTTAATATATATTTTTATTTACTTATTATTATTATTATTTTTTTGTTTTTATTTTATTTTTTTCAATGTTTTAATTTTTGTTTTATATATATATATATATATATATATATATTATTATTTGCAGGGTCCATGTCCATCCTCGACTAGCAACCCGATCCCATTATGTGCCAATTTGATAGTTGGTTTTAAAGTTTTCATTATAATGGATCGAGTACGCCCCTAAAATGTGTAAATTTCATGGTTGATTTTTAAGATTTTATTACAATGGGTCAAGTTTGACTACATTGCGTGTCAATTTGATGTTTTATTTTTAAATTTTTGTTGCAATGTGTGAAGTTGTCTTAGGCTAAGATTTTAATTTCATTTAGGTGTTCATTTTTAAAGTTGTTTTAGTCATAATTTTTTTTCCATAATACCATGGTTGAAAAATGTTGAACACTTAGGTTTTTTGTAGTCATGATCGTTGGTTTTAATTTCATGGTTGAAAAGTTGTCAAAATTTTAAGATTTTTCTCATGTTATTTTATCTCTAATGTTATCGCTGAAAAACAGTTATAAATATTTTTCATTAGCATCATGGCTGAAACTTTTTGGAATTTTATGGCTTTTTAGAGACATGATATTTTATCTTTACTGCCATCCCTAAAAATTGTTGGAAAGGCTTTTTAAAGACGTGATATTTTATTTCTAATGCCATGCTTGAAAATCGTTGAAATTTTAAGGTTTTTCAGAGTAGTGATATTTTTATCTTTAATGTAATTATTACAAAATATTGAAAATTTACCCCAAAAAAAAAAATTTATTCCAACATCAACACTTTTCATTTTCAGGTTGTTTTTTGCACCCCAAAATTTGATTTTTATTGACTTTTACTGTCATTTTTAAAAAATGTTGAAAATTTACCTTGAGAATAAAATGGTTGATGTAATATCAACACTTTTTGTTTTTGAGTTGTTTTTTCATGTTTTTTTTGGGTTTTTTTGGCTAGAGTTCTTATTTTGAGGTAATAGTTTTTGTTTGATGAGTAACTTTTTTTGTAATGCTGGGACAAAGTGGAGGTCTAAAAACACTACATAAGTTTTGAAATGGAAAAATCTTCTGCACAGTTTTATCTGAAAAATTCTCTCAAACTTTGATTTCATCTATTAGATTGTATATGCAACCAAGAATATTGTCAAATTATTAAAGGCAAAAGACCTTTTCCAGAGAATTTCTATTTTAACCAAAATCTATAGAGATTTTCAAAAACTTTCGTTTAAATTGTTTAATCTATAGAATTTAAGTGCCTAAGGGTTTTACAAGGTGGTGAATCTTTTTATGCACTCAAAAATGTATTTTAAACAATAAAAATCATAATTTTTTTTGAGATTATGTCACCTGATTCCTCTAAAAAATCCATTTCATTTATAAGTTAAACTACACCATTATTAAATCTAGATCATCCATACATTTTTAATTTTTTAATGAAATTTTTAAAAACTTTATTCCAAAATAAACGAAAATTTTGAAAACTTTATTCCAAAATAAACCTTACCTATCGGTTTAAATATATGCATTGTATCCAAACTTAGATTCATCAATAAATTTAAACTTCAATTCGATAAAATTAATATAAATTTAAACTTTAATACTCTTCATATATTTGGAGCTTCGCACATCTAAAAGTATGTTCGGTCAATTTAGAATTGGTGATTTGCATCCAAATTTATATTCATCAATAAATTTAAACTTTAATTCTATAAAATAAAATTTAAATTTTTAATTCTGTAAAATTAATATAAATTTAAGTTTTAATACTCTTTAAGATATTTGAGGCTTTGCAAATCTAAAAATATGTACTTGGGGAAATTTGATGGTCAATTTAGAATTGGTGATTTTTAGGTTTTATTAAAAATTATTAATGAGATAAGGTATTTATCTGTCCAAGGTATTTTTGCTATTCCAGGTTTTCTCCATTTCTGCATTAAACATGGAGATTGTATCCAACAGGAATGTCGCTTCCTAATTTGATGATCCTATTTTTATGATGATGTTATATTTTGGTTTTGATATTAGTTTTATTGGATTGTTTATGCATATGGGATGGACACATACTTTTGTTTACCTAAGATCTTTATTAGCTATATTTCTATTCCTTTGGACTCTAAGGTCTATATGTTGTATTAGATGTTAAAGGGTCTAACTATGACATTGTGGGATTTGATAGGATCATTATGATTTTGTTGATGAGACTTTCATTTTATATATATATATATATATATTCATGAGAGCATATAATATTTTAATATAATATAATTTATTTAAGGGTTTTTTGTTTATTCAATATAATATAGTTTTTTTGTTTTGTTTTTAAGTTTTCCAAACACGTGTTTTTTGTTTTTCTTTGCAATGTTTTTTTATAAAGAAAATTTTAATTGTTTTTGAAAAGTTTAAAAAATAATAACATTATCCCCCAATCGGGGTGAGAGACGGAGATATGACGTGGCACAGATCATAACGAGGAAAGGATGGAAAGGCCGGCCACGAAACATTCCCATAATAAAACTGGATACGGGGGCAGCATGCAGGTGGGATAGCATCCCGAGAAATAGAGGTGACAGGGGAATGGGGGAAGAAACAATAGAAATCGACGACGGAAGAATGATGGGCTGCGGGACAAGTGGGAGACGGCGGATAAGGGTGGCGAAGGGAGTAAAGGAGATCATTATGCAATGAAGGAGGAAGATAGCAAGAGCGCAGGGTGAACTACTTTCATCTGAGGCGAAGCAAAGGTCTGGGTATGTTTTCGCAAAGCCAAATCTTGTAATTTTTTTAATCTTAGGTAGTCTGATGGAAGAGGGAGGTGAGCTAGGAATAGCAGAGAGAGGTAGAAGTATGCCAGAGGGGACAATACCTCTTGTAACTCGCAGTAAGAAGGTGGAAGGTGGCATGAAGGAAAATTCAGAGGAAGGGCATAGCATGGGAAAGAATCGTGGAAACCAGGGTAACAACCTGTTGGGCTTCTATAAGTGTTGCGCTCAGGGACAACCTGAAGAGGAGAAGGAAACAATCTGGGAGGTAGAGAAGACTACAGAGAGTAAAAAATTGTTAGGGCTAGGGGGAGGAAAGCCTGGAAGCAGCCAGACCATCGAGAGAACTTGGAGAGAGGAGGGTAAAATCTGGGAAAAGGGAACTCAGGAAACGGGAACAAGAGCAATTGCAGAGAATCTAACCTTTTCTGTTGGCCATGATAAACAGGAGGTTGTAAGGAGGAAAATGGCGCGCTAGGGATGGGGTAGGGGGCATGGTGGAAGAGGTCGGTCTTACCAGCCCGGTCGCAATAACCTAGCAACCTCAATGCCGACCCCTCAAAGACGCAGTCGAAAAACTATGCGAACATCTGTTCAAGAGGCAGAAAGGGCGTACAGAGAAGGCATTGATGAGGATATCCGCAGGCTCATTAAGGAACTAGAAGAAAACGTAATGGAAGAAGATTCAGAGCCTGAAATGGAAGAATGGGGGAACCTCATTCCAGACCCGGGTAACACCAGGGGATGAATGACGTTATATAAACAGGCCTTGCATGTTTATTGGGTGTTGAAACTCTTACTCGCTAAGGT
>CM062820.1:47830825-48038166 GCA_031772625.1 Pinus tabuliformis
CACAAGTCAAGCTAGCATTCAACAAATCACATAATGTGTTGTTGTTTCAAACCCGTTTGAAAGAAATGAACCTTACAGTTGTGTCTCATTACATTTCCGATGCTTAAATAAGATAATAAACGCAAGAAAAAAATGTCATGCACCTATCTAGCTTGAAGAGCACAAAGAGACTGAAATCAATAACCTTCAAAGCTGAACTCTCCATTTTATTCGTGAATATAAAATTCTCAGGCTTGAGGTCTTGACGCATCACCGCCATTAAAATATATTTGAATGTATTTGCCATCAATGTGCTAGAGTTTTTGAACATAGTTCTCCTTTTAAAAAGGATAATGCAAAGTGTAACCTAACATGCTCAAATAGAATTGGTGCAAGTTAAAAAAGATAATCCAATGTGTCACTTAACATACTCAAATAAAATTGGTAGCAGAGTGAAGTAAAATGACAGAGTTTTTCGAACCTCCTGCAATCATCTTATTAATGTGAGCAACTCGAAATGGAAGATGGGACTGAGCAGAACCAACACACAAATTTAAGGCTATAAAAGATGGATTGCTAGAATCTGTGTACTTTCGACTCTGATTTCATTTGATTCAAGGTTACAATAGCTACGGATTTACACTTTCCCAATGTTTATTCAATGGAAGTAATTTTGAAAATCATTTCAGAAGTTGAATCCCTGTACTTTAGACTCTGATTTGATTCGATTCAAGGTTGCAATACCTACAGATTTTCACTTTCCCAATGTTTATTTAATGGCGTTTTGAGAGCAATTTTGAAAATCATTTTAGAAATTGAAACCCTGTAGTGAAATATCACAAGCATTTATGTATGGATCTTGCAAAGGTTGCATGTTGGACTAGGGCCTTTACATGTAATATGATAAAGAATTGGGATTACGGGGATTGTTCAAATTGAAGGCGAGTTAAAGAGCCTGCGAACGTCAATGTTTATCTCCCTTCTGCCTTTAGCCGCACTACAAACCCAGGATTTGTTATCTCTAGTGTCAAAAATGATCTCCCTTGCAAAGAAATTTGAAGCTGTGCATGGCAAGTATGTATCTTTGTCCACAAGGTCACCATAAGAAGACGAAATAGGAGTGTATCCAGAGAATGCTGGAAAAAAATATGATTTTAAAAAAATTCAGCAATTGTAAGAATTTAAGGAGATTGAACAATCGAAAACCATTGAATGGCTATGACGTAATCGAAAACCATTGAATGGCTATGACGTGATGTAGAGTAGTATGCATTGTGCAACGTCGATTTCTAGAGAAATCGAAGAAGCAGGTAATGGATGGAAGTCTTTGAAAATTTCAATGGAAGAGAGTGAGATGATAGGGAATAGGGTGAACACAATAGTAGAACAATGACATTGTCCAACAATTCAGCACATCGGTCAAATCATGACAGAGAATTATCAATGGAACTATTATGTCCCTCCTCACTCAAAAGGAATTTTTACTTATTTTCCCAGATTTAAGATAAACTTAGACCAGGATGCCTAGATTAGGTGTTGGATGGAAGAACGTTCAGGGTAATATGTCTATGTAATAATTATGAAATGAAATTTTAACGTCAACGAGATTAGATATAGTCTATGGGACCACTAGCTTCTCTGTTTTTTGCCTTTTGCAATTAAATCCTCTTATTATTCAAATTAATGATGCGCTGACCCAACTTTCTAAGAGTCCCCTCAATGAAAAGACAATGCGAAGGAACTTTAACATATTGCTATAACTATCTCTGATGTCTTTGAAAGCATCACACTCGTTTTTCTGATTCCACTGCCACAGAAGTGCCAAAAGTACACACTCGTTCTTCCCAAGCTTCTTTAGGTCTTTTCCACCGATTTGATTCGCACCATAATTGATGCAAGTTAGTTCTTAATTGAGGAATAAGACTCTTTGCTCTCCATGGAATGCTAGCTCCAATGTACTATTTTTATTGGAGATCACAAGTGGGGTTGAATTCTTGAACATAGTACTTTTTCTTTCTACCCAACTGCCTTTTGCAATTAAATCCTCTTATTATTCAAATTAATGATGCGCTGACCCAACTTTCTAAGAGTCCCCTCAATGAAAAGACAATGCGAAGGAACCAATGTTAACATATTGCTATAACTATCTTTGATGTTTTTGAAAGCATCACACTCGTTTTTCTGATTCCACTGCCCCATAAGTGCAAAAAGTACACACTCGTTCTTCCCAAGCTTCTTTAGGTCTTTTCCACCGATTTGATTCGCACCATAATTGATGTGAGTTAGTTCTTAATTGAGGAATAAGACTCTTTGCTCTCCATGGAATGCTAGCTCCAATGTACTATTTTTATTGGAGATCACAAGTGGGGTTGAATTCTTGAACATAGTATTTTTTCTTTCTACCCAACTCTTTCCCCATATACGCTTGCAAAACTTCTCCACAAAAAAACTCTTTAAGTCCTTGCTATTTATGGGACATGCATTGAGGTAAATATTCCATTTTTGCATCCATTTGTTGTTTTGTCTCATCCATGATTTCTTTCTTTCACTCATTCTTTCATTGAAGATAACTTTAGGCCATCTGCCTTCTCCCATTTGCTCAATTCTTTATAGATACCTTATGAGACGCACCACAGCAATTGATTTGATGGAATTTGCTCATGTTTCACTCAACATTATCTCATAAGAAACCAAACTTTTTATTTTGAACTTGCTCATGATCAAGCGTTTTTGGATTTTCTCAATTTGCTTCCATTTTGAGACAAGGACGCTGCTAGCCCACAATTCACACCCATATAATATCACTGGACAAAGTAGGAGCCCAAAAAGCACTGCACTTGTTTTCTAATCCCATGACTCTGCCTCTCTACATCTGTTTTGAAGAGCATATAATGTTTTCTACCCTCCTAAAATTCTCTTCTTTCTGCAGTTCTCCCAATTAAGCTTGTTGTTGAAATCAATCCTGAGGTACTTGTATTCATTTACTTCTTCAAGAATGTTGCATTCAAAGAAGAATGCATGCTGGCTCTGCTTCTTTTTATTTGAGAAAATCATTATTTTGGTCTTGTTGGTATTGACTTGCATCTCCACTGCGTTACAAAAATGCTCAAGGGAATATAGGTGCATTTGCAATCCCTGGGGTGATTTAGCAATCAATACAAGCTCATCAATGTATCAAAGAAGCTTCATCACAAACTTCCCCAACCGAACACCATCCCCACGTTGCAGATTTAGCCACTCTTCCAATTTATCAATATATAAACCAAAAAGAGTAGGGGATAAAGGGCAGCTTTGCTCGACTCCGATGTCACTTCTAAATCATTTTGAAATCCTTGTTGAAGTTCTAATTTTGACTTTCACCTTTTCATAAAGTCTATGGACAACAACTCTATAATGCAAAAGTTTGATCTAACCTAGAAAGAAAATTTAAATAGGATTTATCTTCTATATATGGCTCCCATCTCTAACTTTTCCTTATAAAATTTGAATTTAAAATTCAATAAAAATTAAACCCCACATAAATTAATTAGTTTACACCTTATAAATATTCATATCTTTTATCTTTTGCCGAAGATTTTCTGAACAATCTTTTATCTAATATGATCAATAATTAAAACACCAAAACGTTAATAAACTATACCTAATTAATTATTCAAAACCATTGTATTTACCATCTCATGCATAACTAGTGGATTTGCAATATGCATGCCTCCATGGGGTTATCCTTCAAGTGAGCCCAATAATCTTGTTACAATGAAGATACCACATGATAGGTGAAAAGAAACATAAATGGTATAATGCTTTTTATAAAAATGTTTTCTTTTTCATTTATTTGACACCTACCAAATTTTGAAAAAAGAAAGTTTATTTTGAAAATTGGTGATATGGAAGGAGATTGATTCATGTTATGGGCTGTCATGGACTCTTATGGTAGCCTTTGCTTTCTCTTATTATAAAAACCATTTAAATTTCAAGAAAGATATAGTTTCTTTTGAAAAAAGGTTTATTTTGAAAATTGGTGATATTGAAGGAGATTGATTCATATTACGGACTGTCATGGACTCTTATAGTGGCCTTTGCTTTCTCCTATTATAAAAACCTATTAAATTTCAAGAAAGATGTAGTTTTTTTTGAAAAATTAGTGTTATTGTGTAAAATATATTCATGTTGTGGACTTCTGGTAGTTTTTGCTTTCTTGTATTATGTACAAATTCTTTTAAGTGAAGAGGAATGCTAAGAGAATGGATATTGTAGGAAGATGGTATTGAGAATTACATTTCATAATTTAAATGTTCTTGTTTTGGGATATGTTGCTTCTTATGATTGGTATGCTTAACAAATTGAACGTATGCTTATTATGAAATGTTATGAAATTGTTACTTGTATATGACTAATATTTCCAAGTCTTATTTCAACGTCAACTCAATCTTATTATAAATCTTTAATCATCAAAGACATTTAAAAAGGTAAAGAAGAATAGATAAGATAAATGTATTAATGTCTGACAAATGACTGCAAAAGTAAGTCAATGGGATTGTTAGGTACAATGATGTCTATACAAAGTGAAAATACTAAAGTGGCTCCTATATAAGAGCAAGAATTAGGAAGGAAACTTAGAATAGAAGTTTGATCTAAAACCTTGAAACTAACTCCAAAAACTGATAGGTGATCCATGAGAGAGATGTACAAGGTGAATAGATATAGACTCTGTCACCAATGGTACGAGACTACCCTAGTTACCATGTTCCAATGAAACCATCTCTCCTTACAGATGAGGTTGAATGAAGAAAATCTAAAATAGATGTATGTCTAGAAGAAATGATAGAAGAGGCATTAGACCAAGTGTTGTGTTGATGTATGGAAAGAAGACCCAATTGTTGTGGTCTGAAAGATATCATTTGGAGATTGGTCTACCTACTAACATGAGGTCTAGTTTGGAAATGTCGTTGGTATCTCATAGAGGTAGAAATAATGCCTTGTGTTTTAACTGATCTAGGTTCATCTCTATCTATCTGCTGCTTGGTGCCCCTATTCAAGAGCATCATAAGAAATGAGGTAATCCAATGGGTGGGAGCTAGTCTCGGATGTGGATGTGGTTGGAGGATAGAAGAACACAGATAGAAGGCCTCCTACATGCATAAGGCTAGGCATCTTCGGTCGGTGTACTGAAAGAAGCTACCAAGTGTCTATAGCTATTTAAAAATATAGTGGAACAATCCTCAAATCTCATAGTAGATCAAACAACGAAAGATGAAGTGCTCCTCACTCTCAATATCTCGGAGATGGCATAGTTAATAGATCATGCCTGATTAGTCAATTTGATGGTAAGTCCCAATACACAATCTATGAGAGCCAACTTTGAACAAGTCCATGGGGATTCAAAGAGTGTGCATCTAATGGCAAAGTTTGTAATGGAGTTAAGTAATGAATCCATTTATCATAACCATGAAGTGCTCAATATAGAATGCCATATTTGGATGTAACCCCCCTGATGGTTTTTCCAAGTGACCCATACAAGTTATCTGCAACTATCCTCTTTGATAATTGTATTCATATCTTGTCTAGGAGGTAAGAGGTGGTCATTGCATATGATGATGTGGAAAAGGAGGATGATTTATACTCTCTCTCTACTAAAGACCAATTAGAGTTTAATAAACCCAGTCCCCAAACCTCGAAACCATATAGAACTATGGGTCATCATAAGAGTGTCATATAGAATTGTGGAAGATGTGTCCTAAAAGTGGTTTTGAAGACATTGCCTCTCAAGAAGGGCCAAGGATCCACTATCCCTTGTTTGATTGAGGCTGAAGTGCATGCTGCAAATTAAGGTGAGATCTTATGAACAATACTCCTAAACAAGTATACGTGTTATTGATCTCAATCTCCTCTCCTTTGAAAAAGAAATGGTGATGGGAATGGATATTCTTCGACCTATTGAAGATCACTACCTTGGTTTTACCCAGGTTGACCTTCAACTAATGAATGTCACAAAAGAGAGCCAATGCATCCAACTGTTTATGCAACCATTCTAGAGATAAGGCTAAAAGGATCACATCATCTATGAAAAGAAGGATAGAAATCAAGGCTAGGTGGAGAAGGAACCCATATTTTTTGTAGATGTGCTCATGCAAGAAGGGCTTCAACTCATCAATAGAGATCCTAAGTAATGTAGGGGATAGAGGTCAAAATTGTTTAACTCCAATGGTGATCATGATAAAATACAATATACCGAATGCTGTGCAACTAATTTGTATAGTTGCATAATTGTAGTTAGTAAGGTCTCTAAGATGCCAATGTCTGTAAGTTTCTAGAACAAATTCTCATTGGGGAACAAAATTGAAATATTTTCAAAATTCCACAAAGCAGAAACAAACTTTCAAAGTGCTATGTCGTGTCTCCTCAATAATGGCTTAGACTTTAAGGACGTGATAATTAATTTGGTGCTCAAATTAGAATCCATCATGTCCTCTATCTCAAGGTTATCTCCCCAGAGAGGTTCAGAGAGGATCATAACATAGAGTTTGGAAAATGTGTCGCCTACCATGATCATCCTCTAGTTGTTGGGATCCATAGTAGAGCTTGATTTGTAGCTTGGATAAATAATGTGATGTGACCAAGACTAAAAGTTGTGGAGAACACATGGTTAAAAAACTTGAATAGATGGAGATAAAAGTAAAGTAGATGAACATAGATGTGGTTGATGCATTGTTATCACCCCAATTTTACTCACCTACAACATTTAAGTGATTTTAACTAAAAACATCACAAATTGGGATTAACGCAATTTAATATGCATGAAATAATGGTTTATTGCCAAATTACATGCCTTATATTACAGTCAAATATTCAATTGACCAAATCATGTATCACGTGAAATTTGGCGTTAAACTAACATGGGGGAACAAGATATCCTTTGAAACCCAAATTCTTCTTGGAAATCTATCAAATACGGAATTCTATGGCCATGTTGTGGCTACTACAACAACCCTCCTCAATTCCTCTCATTGCCTTAGCTCTTGAGGGAATTGAGGAGCCCCACCTATTTAAATGAGTTTATAATTAACCTTGCCAAGCCTACCCAAAATTGTTGAGCCATAATCAACCCTCCAATGACTTAAGATAATGGAGGAAAAGCTTTGAGTTTTACTGAGGATATTTGGTCATTCTAGTAGTATAAAGACACCCTACAACTCTTAGCATACTAAGGTAATCCTCAACGACGGTTATAACTAGAGTTTTCTTTCAACTTTTGGTGCTTTTGGAATTTGTGTAGAATTGCACTAACCCTTTATTTAGTGCTTTAGCGCATCACTAACCCTAGTACAACACTATAGCTCTAAAACAAGCCTTATTTTGGTGTCTTTTCCTCAAATTTTGCCTCTTTCAATTGTTGTAGTGTTATAGTGACCATCTTCACAATACTAAGCCTTAAGTTTGTGTTAAAGCTCTCCATTTACCATCTTCACAGTGCTATAGCTTTCCCTTGCTCTTCTTCACAACATTGTATGGTCAAATTCCACTATTTTCCTCAATTTTTGGCCTCTTCAAGCCTTTGTAGTGTAGCACTAACATTAGGCTAGTGTTACAGTGCAACATTGAGCATTATTCCAATGCTACAACATCTCCTTAAGCTTCAATCCTAATTTACGATGCTTCCCTTAAGATTTTCTCTCACTTATGATGCCTTCTCTAGGCCTTTCATATGCAACGACGACGTAATTAAAGATGAAAGCAAGGTCAAAAGAAAGTGTTACATAATGCAACTAAAAAATCATAAAAACTCTTTCAACATGACCTATGAATCTCCAAGATATTGTCCTCCTTAGACGCCCATGATTTCCCCTCACTAGAACCAAGAGGTTTTTATGGTCTAAAGCCATCTCAATGCTCTCAGCTCATTTGTTGGAATGAATCTTGACCAACTCCTTGACTTTAAGAATGGGAACATAAACAAGTGTTCTCCAGCCTAGAAACCCTAATTCTTCTCCAAATGGCATATAAAAAACCCTCCATGGGAAAATACATATGAATCTTGGTCAAAGTTTTGAATATATTAATTGTGATGGTTAAGAATGCCCCCTGGTTTAATTTGTCAGCTTTATTATCTTCTCAACATAAAAACTTACTACTTTTGCACCAACATAGCCATGCCCTAAAACCAAAACCCTTAGAGCTGTACATGTAGTATGGTGGGACAATCTACATATTGGGTGCTTATTGTTTTCAATAGTTTTGTAGGAGATTTCAGCCTGCCTGCTACCACTTAGGGAACTAACTAAGGAGTGAAAGTTGTAAGAATTAGTGTATGCCACAAATTAGATGGAATAGTGGCAACTATCAACAAAATGAATAACTTCCATCAATTAGAACCTAGGGGGAAGCTAAACCAAGTGAAGAAGCGAGACAAGAATTTGAAAAGTTATTGAATGCAAAGAAGTTATCCTGCAATGTCTTCATTGATGTACCTACTAGAGACAACCTACATATCCTACTAAGAAGCACATTTCCTTAAACTCACTCCTAGTTTCAGAAGGATGTTTCAATTCTCTCTCAAGGCATAGTATAATACCACAAAGTCATCGGAAGTCAACCATCTAGAAGAGACAAAATGATTGCATCACATAGTGAAGTCTGAGTGGCATACCTCTAGGACAACGTGATGCTCTTAACCGAAGATCAAAAAGAGTGTAACATATCTCAACCTCATTCCTAAGAGTTTGAATATTCCCTTTTATCATTTTTGTAAATCAAAGGAAGTTGAAAAGTTGTAATTGACCTTAGCGAAGCCCAATAATCATAAAAGGTATTTACTAACTAAATCTATAAATGTTGTAAAACTTTCAACAAGACTGGGTTGCAATTTTCTGATTTTTTTTTTATATAACTTCAAAACCATAGAATGGAAGTTGGTGACTCTATATTTCCTTGGTCAATTAATCTAGAGAAGCCTTGAAGGCCACTGTTGAAGTCTCACTTCACATGAATGGTGCCTGTGTTTATGACTACTCTTAAGCAATTCATTCATGTATGTATATGCGAGATGTATTACTTCTAGTTCTTAGACTAACATGTGAATTGTTTTGTAATTTATTTCTTGTGGTTTCAATGATGTTTCTATTTACATTAAGTACTTCATGGTTTAAATCTAACTATTTTGGATTTTGTTGTAATAAGTTAGGTGTATAATGTTTTCCAAGGTATCAACTAATTGTTTCCTTGACTATATGTCTATGATGTTTTCTACTCATTTCTTCCATTTCTTATCTATATTTCCCTTCATATAGGTTAGAATAGATACATTCTTTCATTTAGAATATCTACTAGCTCGATGGGTGCACCTCACCACTGTGGAGATCGCACACATCTCATGACACTTACACAGAACCAAGAACAATTATCGAGCCAAAATCCAGATGGGTCTATTATCCCAAATGGTGTGAGGTTTAATTGAGACTTCATACCAAAGAGAACCCTTTGACTGTTTTTAGTTCATTTTCTGTTATCAATAGTTAATTTGGTGCTAGAAGGACGACCTTGAATTACATGGCTAGTAGGGTTCCTCAATCATAACATTCAGATATTCATGGAGACAAAGTTCCCACATAATAGCCTCATATCACTCTAACATTTTTAGACCACATCGAAAGGGAAACAGGGTACAAAGACATTCCATATGGACCTACAAAATGTAGTTCTCTCCCCTAAAAAATAATTGTATTATGTTCCTTGCTCTAAACTAATCAACTTTAGATGCATTACTCATGTTTACACTTAACATATTGGACAACTACATGTATCTCCTTTCCTCCCAAGGTGAAAATCCATGAGAAGACCTCTCTCTAGAGAAGGCATCTTGGTTGAGTTGGCTGAATACCTTGTTGCTTTATCCCTTAACAATATCTTTGAACCTTTTGATCAAATTTCTGTTACTCCACCTGCTTCTCCTCCTCAGATTGCTTGTAATGATCACTCTTATATTTCTTTTGATTCTGCAGAAGAAGAAGGCCACTCTTACAAAATGGAAGGTCAACCTCAACGAAAATGGTTATCGTAAAAGGGGCACATAATTTGAAATTCTCATTCCATCCTCTTCCCAGGTTCCCTAAAAGGATTTTGCTTAAATTTGATCCTAACAAAGATGTTATTCCTTAAGATCATATTAATAATTTTTGTATGGCATTATGCCTTTTGGATGTGGAACATGAAGATATAGTATGTAGGTTATTTCCATATACATTTGAAAATAAGGAAGCACCTGGTACTGCAATATTCTAAAGGCTTAATATCTGAATGGGATGTTTTTGAAAGGGCCTTCCTGAGTAAATTTGGAGAAGAAAATTCCTCAGCTACTCTCCCTAAAGAGATTATTGCAATCAGAATGGAAAAGAAGGAGAAGATCAAAAACTTCAACTAGCATTTCACTACCCTATTGAACAAGATTCCTACCAATTCTCAACTTGTTGATGTTGTGGCAATAGAATATTAACTTCAACATGTATTTATTCCACAACCATGTTTGTGAAGAGGGTGGCAAATAATATGTTGGTTGACAATTTTAATAAGCTTTGATGGTGAAGAGGGAAATGATAACCCTAGCTAGAAAGTCAACCAAATAAGAACTAAAGGTGAATGGAGAAAATCATCTATATTATCAAAACAAGCACGCAAAGAGGATAGAGATTTGGACTGTTTGCTCAAACTTGTTAAGAAATTATCAAATGAGGTGTTGGATCTAAAGAAGAGTTCAAGATACAACTCGATAGGATGCAAGCCTTTTAGACCTCATATCATAAGAAAAACCATTTTGAAAAGACATGTCCATAATGGGTTAACTCCATGCCTCTGGTTATCAATCAACTCATAGACCGTAGTCTTTATCTAATGAGTTATCCTGAGAAGCTGAAGTTGAACCCAATACCACAAAAGAAGAGACAACTAAAGGGTCAACCATGTTCATGTGGGATTGGGTAGTGGATACATATTTCCAAAAGATTGGGATATTTTAATGGGAGAAGCATAAGAAACATAGACAAACCCAAAGAGTTACAATCTTCACAGCAAGGGTCCAACACTTGTTATTCAGCTCCTTGCCAAAGACAAATCTTTACTTAGATAGGTGATACCCTCTTAGAATACTATAAAGATTGTGAAGTCTGCTTTCAAAGTAGATTCTAGTTCCACAAAAAACATTAAGAAACCTACAACTTCTACTCAAGACACCAAGGTATCTACCTCAACATAGAGTAGTCACCCCCAATCCTCTATTGATGGAAATTCCATGGAATACAATGTGATTGAAGAAATTTAGAAGATCGGGTCTAACGCATTCCTATACGACCTCTGAAACTTGCACAATAGAGAGAACTCATCATGAATGCTTTTAGGTCTTCCAACCCAATCAAAGGTAACATTTAATTCTAAAAATTTAGGGAAAACCAATACCCCAACTCAAATCAGTACAAATTCCGCCAAAGCTACTAAGAATGTGGATGGTATTCATTCTAAGTCCTAAACTCCACTTTTCCTCTCGACATTCGATAATTTCAATTATAATGTTCACAATTGTCTGGTGGATTATGGAGCCTCATCCAATGTCATGGTATAATTTGTATGTCAAAAGATTAATGTTGTACTAGGAAAGACCAATATCAAGATTATTCAGTTGGAAAATGCTAAAGTTAGGGTCATTATTTAATTGAAGGATGTATTGATTATATTGTATTCTGACCCCGAGGTACACCATGTAGTTGATATAATAGTGATTAATATACCCAAGGCTTAGGGTTTATTGCTAAGCAAGGATTGGTCTAAAAAATTGTAGGGATATTTCGCTATTGATTGGAAACACCTCTGGTTATCTTATAAAGGAAAGAAAAATCAAATAAGGGTGAATAAAGAGCCACACATTAAACACACATTAATAGAGTTAGAGGGGCCAAATGAACTAATAAAATTCACAGGAAATACGTTGGGGGAATTTTTCTTGAAATGGTTATTGGTTATCATGCATCACAACCATCTCCTTTTTCATTAGAAACCCAGTCAAATCCCCTTTAGTTTTCGTGGGATGACGATAATAACTATTGTATTTAAGATGTAAATAGAGATGAATGTACTAACCTAGATGTAAACATTTATAATTTTATTGAGTTTGAATTTGATGTTGACATTGCACATTATTTTTTGATGGCTCTGAAATGTAAAACAAAGTTGGTGCAGGATGTACCTTGATCAACCAACACAAACAAAAGAACCTGATGTCCTGCTAACCATAATCCAAATGTACTGATAATTTAGAGAGGAACATACCCTAGTTATTAAATGTTAATAAATATTTATCTCTACAACCAGAAGAGCACTAGCAAGAGGTATGATTGCTCATGTTGTATTTTAAAACATATTTTTTATTGGTTTGAACCATATGGATTTGAATATTGAATCTCATTGTTTACATAATACTTCATATCGTGGTGATCACCAATTGAGCTACCCCATGTGAGTTATTGTATTTTAAAGTGTTGAATGCTATGCCCATTCCTCAATTCTCAAGTCTTGTTGTTGATGTTCCCATGACTGCAATTTTCACTCTCTATTCCCTATGTCACATTGTTTCTATTATATCAATTTCAAATATTGTATCCCAACCAACACCCCTAGACAGTGGAAATTCCATGATGACCTGAAAACACGTATAAATTGTATCATTTACATCATCATTATAGTCAAGAGAGGCATTAAGTTTTTTCAACAAAAAGTACATTAAATGCACCCTACACTAGACTTACTAGTCTTGTAAGAACTCAAAAATCTAATGGATGGGAAAATAGTTTCCAAAGTCAAATTCCTCTTCTTTGATTTAAGGCTTATACTAGTGAGAGAAAGGTCAACAATGATGGAACTTCTCCTAGTGGACAATCATGTTCTAAATACCTATAATGCATGATGGATATGGCTAATATTACCTATAAATAAATAAATAAATAAATGTTTTTTCATATTTAGTTTTCATTTTTTTTGTGTGTATTCCTTTCATTTATTTTCCTTCCTATCAACCTTGTTTTTTTCCCTTATAAATAAATAAACTATGTTTTGATAATGAACTCCATATAGTGACCTGACAGGTGATCTCTTTATCAAGCTATTTATTTCAGGCATATCATCAATTAGATGATGAATCTATGTGATAACAGGACAAGCTCATGAATATCCCAATCCCAATTCTACCTAGGATAACACAAACATTGTTATGTGGGGAACACTCTATAAACAAAAATATTTTTTAGTGGAATTTGGTCTAACTATTGATTTGGTTGAGAAGCCTCAAGCATCCTAAAATATCTCAACCATGGCTTCATCTTGATCTGAAGGCTTAACATTGAGCATTGATGTCAAGAAACCATATCAATATTAAGTACTCTTTTATAGTTTTTGAAAGAAATAATCCCAATTATTGTTCATAATTTACTCATCCACCTTGTGGCAATTGAGCCCTAAAAAAGGAAAAAGGAAAAAAAAAGTAGAACATAATAAATGAATATATATTAGAGAATACAAGATAAGGTTTGAGAATGGTTTCTCAAGCAGCTAGGACATTGTTGTAGCTGCTACAACCCCCTCCAAAATTTTTCCCATGCTTTGATTTTGGAGCCTCCTTTTGGTCATATGAACTGTCATTTTAACCCATTAAGGCCACCCTTGGTCTTATTTTTCTAAGTGTCGAGTTTTTTTCTTTGAGTATTAAGTGTCACAACTTCTCATTCTTTCATGCCAAGCTTGTGATATTCCATCTGTACATTTCCTTAAAGCTACTAAATGTTGTAGGATGACACCAAATACTTGACGACAGTGATTGTTCACCTTCTTATGGATAGACAATGCACTTTTATAAAAAACAAGATTAGGCATGTCTTGATGAAATTGATTGCATGCCTTGATTTGAGGGATTGCACAGTTCCTTATGGTAGTTAACTATGTAGCTCTTTGTCAAAGTGAACTATGCAATCCCTTGTGACAAGAAATCAGCTGTGGAAGTCAATTGTGCAATCCCAAGTGACGATCAACTGCGCACTCCACTGAGACAGTCGACCGCACAGTCTCTTGAGCCAATGAACTGCGTAGTTCCTAGAGTTAGGAAATTGTGCATTCCTTGAAAATAGGAAGTGTGCAATTCCTAATGATAGCTCATGTGTACTTCTAGATGGCAATGTGGCACATGTTTCCAAGTTGTTATCTTACATGTGTCAACTTACTATGTTTAGCTCCTTGATTTTAGGCATGCATGCTCGAAACCCTAACCCTAACCTTGTGAGTGCTCATCTATATAACAAGTCATCCTAGAGATCATTCTCACACTCATCTTTGGATCTCTATCCACTCTCGTGAGCACAAGGAGCTTTTGTTTCCATTTGCACCGCTTTCTCGGGTAAGTTTCTCAACTGTTGCTTTTGCTTTCGCAAGTGTCGCTTTTTCCTTGTTTTCATATAACAAGTGTTGTTTTAGTTATTATTAACTTCTATAAGTTTCGTTTGAGTATTTTATGCTTCTTTTCTTGTGTCATATCACATTCCATGTCTTTTCACTTACAAGTAATTATTGTTGCAGGGTGTATTTATGCATGCATATCCTTTCCCTTTCATTATCTTTCTCACTTGATGTGAATGCTTGTTTGGATGGATCCCGAGTCGATCTACAACCTTCCTCCCGTTAGTTAACAAATCTCGAGCCTTGATCTTTGTTGGAGAAAATTGTGCAAATCCTAAGGTTTCCTTCCCTCCTCAACTTCGCATTATGTAATCCTATCCACTAGTGGTTCCCTCTTACCCTCTGTGATTATACATTGTGCAATCCCAAGACCCCAGCTACGCACTATGTGTTCCAAGCTAGAAGTGAGGTCCCTCCTATCCACAATCACTGCAAACTGCGTAGTGGGGAAGCCTCCCTCCAGTAGCAACTGCACATTGCGCAGTCTCAAGCCACAATGTCTCTCTGTTGGCAAGCATTGCGTAATTCAGTCTCATTCACCGTGTAATGCGCATTTCCAGTAACCAGTGAGTCACCCTGCCTCTCCATGTGCTCAAGAATTGCACAATCCCCCTCTCAGCAATTGTCTTTTGTTACGATTGATTGATAGATTAGTTGATATTTTGTGGGAGTAACTTGTTATTGCCATGAGTGCATTTGTTTCATCGGGTACTACAAACCTAGATCACATTAGCCTTTCATCATCCACCAACACCATGCCTCCCTCTACAAAGAAAGGACCATCAAAGGAGGCCATAGAAAGAAGTATTGAGGATGCCACGAACAATACCTTGATAGGAGTGCCCATCCTATCAGATACTTAATGATTCATTGATAAATCTTCCATTGGGACATGGCTAACCATCAAAGATGTCTTTAATACAAAGGAGTTCCCAGAGGATCTTGAAGATAGGGAAGCTTATGTGAATATCCAAAAGTCAGGGTTCCACAAAGTTGCTTACATGTATCTTGTGTTACCTTGTATCGATGCTATCAAATGGGTATTGCAGGGTCTAGACACCAAGAACATGGTGCTTAACAATGTTAGTGGGCAACAACTTGCCTCTTATTTGCCACATGACTTGCATTCATACTACAAGTTGCCCAAGCCTAAGCAACACTTAAATTCCTAGTTTTATGTAGCTTGGGGTTATTTGGACACAAGGGAAGTGATTAAGTCATGGTGGCAGGAACCGACTAAGTTTCACCAAAAGCTAGATGGTATCTATAGGATCAAGTCCCTTAAGAAATTTTATCAGTACCCGATGGCTATGAGTTGTAGGATATATGGGCATAGGAACATTGAATTATATGATGAAGGGTGGATCTACATGCTTTATCCACTTTTTTTTTTTTTTTTTTTTTTTCCGTGGAAAATAGAGTTCGTAATTTCTATTAAAAAGTTGTTAATAGATATTACATGTTGTAGATGCCGAGGCATATGCTGAAGGGTGGCCAGAGCCACGTTACAAAGTAGAAGCTAGATATAAATATCCAGAGTGAGTCTAGGTGATTACATGAGCTGTATATCACCAGTAATACAGATTCCCCAAAATTCAAAAAAATAAAGCCCCAAGGCCATATAGGAAATAGTACATCCATATGTCCATACAATATATATCCGATTAAGAAGATTCCTGCTATACAAAAAGAAGCTCCCAAGTAGCAGCTACAAAAAGAACTAGTGAGGGGGAGAACCCCCTATCAGAAGGCCGTCGATGTAGGGACGATGATAGAACCTGTGTATCCCAGCTGGTGTGTGTTCATCAATCTGCCAGTCTCCTAGAGGCCGATCCGCCGCCTCTTTCGAAAGCTGGTCAGCAATCGCATTTCTTTCCCTGTAGATATGAGAAACAGTGATCTGGTCAAAATGTGTTTTTAGAAAAACAATTTCTTCCAAGATATGTTCCAAAGAATATGCATGACAGATAGATTTATTGTTTATCCAATCAATCACTATCTTTGAGTCCCCAAAAATTTGAATTTGTCTGCAATGTTTAGTGAGGGCAAAATAGAGAAGGTGTCTCAAAGTGATAAGCTCCGCAAAATTATTCGATCCCGACCCCAGTCCCAGTCTCAGGTGAAAAAAATGTGTCTCAGATAGGAAAAAAACAATCCCTCCACCACATCCTTGTGGCGGAGCTGCCCCGTCAAAATATGCCCAAGGCATATCCTTATTTATGTTTTCAGGCTGAATAAGTCTAGGTCGGATGGGTGTGCTCTCAAAAGGAATTTCATTATATGCAGCACAGATGGATGCCGAGAGAAGCTGATTGTTGACTCTACGGTTCTCAAAAATATAGGCATTCCTGCTCTGCCATATGAAACTCGAAATCACTGCTGGGAGATTTAGGGCCTTTTCTGTGGCAAACGCTGCCCACCAATTTGTCCATGCAGTCGGTATGTCCTCGCCCTGCCAATTCGTTCTGATATTCAGTACCTGTGTGACCTGTTGCCATATTCCTTTAGTCGTCTCACAGTGGAGGAAAAGGTGGTTCGAGGATTCTTCATTACTTTGGCAAAGTACGCACCAAGATGGTCCTGCAATGGCCCGCTTCTTGAGGGCATCCCCTGTAGGCAATTTGTTTGCAATTATGTTCCACAGGAGAAGCCTGTTTCTGGGCTGCACCTGTAACTTCCACACAATTTTCCACCAGCCTAGCAAATTTGCAGGTTTTCTGGCTTCCATAAGCCTGATATATCCCAGCTTGGGTGAGTATGTCCCGGATTTAGCAGGGGCCCATATAAGCTGATCTTCATCTTCCCGAAGTTTGATATGAGATTCAATTAGTGCTCGTATATATCCATTCCACTGTTCTGTCCATGCCTCCGGGATCTGTCCATGCCCGTCATTAATCCAAGCTTGGGAAAATATAGTGGAGCGCTCCCGATCTCCGATCTGAGCTAAAAATTTGATGCCCCTGTGATTGAGGTGTTGAATCAGATCTCTGGGCAGTATGTGAGCATTCCCCGAACCAGGCCAAGGGTCAAGTCCAATGCGAACCTGGGCCCCATTGCCCACCCTCCAGAGTAGATTATCTCTAATAAGGGGCATCGCCTTGAGAGTGGCACGCCAGATCGCTGAAATACCCTGTTGATTCCAAGAAGGTCTGCGAAGCCACTCCGTGAAGCAGGATGGCCAAATGTATTTGTGGTGAATAACCTTAGCCCATAGACTGTCCATCTTGGTGAGAGACCAGCCCTGCTTGGCCGTGAGGGCAAGTGCAAATTCCTGTAGGGACTTTAATCCCCAACCACCCCATTGCTTTGGCAGTGCAACGGTGGACCATCTGGTCCAGGCAAATACCCTTCCTTTTTTGTTTCCATTCCAAAGAAAGCGGGTGCAAATTTGTTGGATCCTGTTCAAAATGCCTTTAGGGATCCAAGTCAGAGACATCCAATAAACAGGGGTGGCCTCTAGGACTGTCTTGATCAGTAGGAGTCTGCCAGCTTTAGACAATAGACGGTGCTGCCAACCTGTTATCCTTCTTTCAATTTTGTTAATAAGCCAAAACCAGTGAGTATTTTTATACCCATCCGGCTTCAATCTAAATCCCAGATATTTGAAACCATCCATCAACTGGCATTCTAAGAATGGGAAGAACTGGCCAGCTAGAAGAGCTTCCTGCTGTGAGCAATTCATCATGGACCTGGTGGACTTCTATTCGTTTATTTCCATGCCCGTGGCTTTACAAAAGAGGAGAAGGATGTCATTAAGGGCAACGCTGTCCCTGATACTGCCATTCAGGAAAATTAATATATCATCCACAAACAATAGGTGGGTAAGTACAAACTGCTCCGTAATTTTGAGACCACTTATGTCTCCCGTCCTTCTAGCTTCCGCAATAAGCCTGCTCAAACCTTCCATAACAATGAGGAAAAGTAATGGGGATAGTGGACATCCTTGCCTGATCCCCCTGGAGATATGAAAGCGTTCCGAAGCCGCACCATTGATGAGTATAGCAAAAGATACCGAAGTAACACAGCCCATGATCCAATTAATGAGAATATGAGGGAAACCTAAATGAGTAAGTATCATCTTCAAATATAACCAATTAACTTTATCAAAAGCCTTGGCAAGGTCAATTTTTAAGGAGATGCCTTTCAGGTTCTTTTGCTTGATAGAGTGTAAAGCTTCTTGGGCAGTGCCAATAGCCTCTTGAATATGTCGGTTCCTGAGGAAGGCAAATTGCTCAGCTGAGATATGAGTGGATAGGATTGGCTTTATGCGGTTGGCGATGATTTTGGCTATGATTTTATAGAGACAGTTGCAGAGGGAAATAGGCCGAAAGTCATTGAAGGATGAGGGCTCGTCAGATTTGGGGATCAAGGCTATGAAGGTCTGGTTCATGGGTGGGTGGATGTGACCCGAGATCCTGCTTTCCTCCACCACCGCCAATAGGTCATCCTTCATCATCTCATAGAAAGCCAGGTAGAATTCCACAGGCCATCCGTCTGGTCCTGGGCTCTTATCCTTTTTGAACCACTTAAGCGTGCTTTCAAGCTCTTGTTCGCTGACTGGTTGGCAGAGATCCTCAATGTCCTCCTGTAACACAAACCTTGGAAACTTGCCAGCAAGTCTGATAATCTCTGGGAGGTTAACTGAATTTGGGGCCGTATAGAGACCCTTGAAGTGAGTGATCCCCAGTCTAGCCAACTGTTGATGGGTGGTTGCCCAACCATCAGGCTCCATTGGAAGCTGCCATATAGTGTTAGCGGCCTTCCTGCCATTGGCAATATTATGAAAAAATTTGGTATTGTTGTCCCCTGCTTTAAGCCAGATGGCTCGGCTCTTCAGACGCCAGAGTTCTTCTCTTTCCTTTAAGATCTTCGATTTTTCCTCTATCAGATGGCAGAGTTCAGCTTTTGTTCCATCCGATTGATAACCTATTCCCCTTTCGTCTGTTAATTGGCCAATTCTATCTTCCTTATCCTTCAGGTTCTGTTCCTCTCTGCTTCGCTTCAGACGAGCCCAGGTTTCTGACATTTTGTTGAGCTTTTTAAGCCTGTCACAGAAGTCCGAAGCTTTCCTCCCTTCTCTCAACTGGGGCTGAGTGGTCCAGAAATCCGTGACCAACTTGTTGTATTCTGGGTCTTGAAGATGGCCAGCAAAGAATTTGTAAGGGGAGCGCGGTTTTGGTATGTTGCCACTAATTTGTAGTAAGATGGGGTGATGATCAGACAAACCCCCGATGCTGACCCACTGTCTATATAATGGGAATTTCTGTATCAGCGCCTCATGCATCATGTACCTGTCCAGCCTCCTTCCTAAAGCCGCCTCTCCAGTACGCTGATTGTGCCAAGTAGGTAGTTTTTTATTCATGGGTATGTCCACAAGCTGCTGGGCTTCGAGGAGCATGGACATTTGTTCCGCGATAGGATCCCCTTGAGATGATGTCCCCCATGTCTCCCCAGATCCCAATGAGAAATTAAAATCACCCCCAATAATAGTGCTCTGTGTAATATGTCCTTCTGAAAGAAAGTTTTGCCAAAAGTCGAGCCTGTTCTGATTGGGTCCATAGATGTTGAGAATTCTGATGGGTAAGCCCAATTCACCCATAGTGATGTCCATGCCAAGGAATCCTCTTCCTCCCCAAACCGAAAGAGGTCTGTGTAATCTAGGATTGATACCAATGAGTAGACCACCAGATCTACCACAGGCATCCACCCCATGCAGGAACCATCCAGGGAGGAAAGAGTGTAGACATCGAACTGCTAGTTCAGAGGAGCATAGGGTTTCCTGAAGAAAAATGATATCACATCTGGATTCAAGTACCAGTCTCTTGAGAGCCAAACGTTTTTTAGGGCTGGCTAAACCCCTACAGTTGAAGGAGAGGCAAATCATGGGGTCACCCTGTTCTGGGGCTCATTCGCTCTAAGTGCCCTCTCAATAGTGATCTGTCGACCCGAAGCCACATCTGCCACCGCAGATAATTTCGCAGAAGAAATTTGGGATGGCCGGCCTCGCTTTTGTTTACGATGCCTACCTGGGGAGGATCCCAGCCCAAGTATTTTAGGCCGAGTTCTGGAACGCAAAAGATAATGGTGCCCACCAGATACCATCGTGGAGGGAGGGGAATCCGGGTCACCATTCTCCGGGAAATAGGAAGGGGGGGTAGTTGAGAAAGTGGGGAGGGGGGGATCGATGGGGCAATGGATGGTGGGTAAGGATACACTTTCAGAAAGGGAGGTTCTGAATGCAGAGTGCATATTGGATTGCAATTCATTCAAAATAGAAGGTTGACAAAAAGGAGTGGAGTTAGCACCTGAATGTGAAGATGCCGGCTCCATCGGCTTTGCTGCGGCTTCAGCTGTCTTGGATCTGGTACGCGGCGGCTCAGTTGAAGGCACAGCAAATTTCCTGGATGTTCTCTTTTTCCCCCCTTCGCCCGGCCCCTTTGTTGGCATTTCCTGTTGCCTCGGGTCATTCTCCATAGCATTGACATCTACCTTTGGAGTGACAGGAGGTTGATTTCTGGGACCATGCATGCTCTCCTTGCCCCCCCCTGTAATCAATGGGCAGTCCTTATAGAGATGTCCAGTCTTTTGGCATCTGTGGCAACGAAAGGGTACTCCTTCATAGTCCAATATCTGCTTCCTGGTGACATGGTTGTGATAGATTTCGATAATCTCCTCCAGTCCCGGTCTAGTATCCATGTGAACCAAAATTCGAGCCATGGAGCGTTTACCCGACTTCTCGTATGAGCGATCATGCTCCAGGTAGGTGCCTAGGGTGTCGCCTATCTTCTTGAATACATAGGGACTCCAAAATTGCCATGGCAAGCCTGGTAAGCGCACCCAGATAGGGCCAGCTCCAAGTTGTTCGCGCTCAGGATCAAATAAGGGATCCCAACGTTTAAGGAGTACAGGCATAAGCTCAATGTGCCAATATTTGCCCAGAATCCATTCAACGAATTGTTGGTGGCAGAAGTGCAGAGCGAACCATCCTTTGGAAAGAACCATCACCTCCGGTAATTCTTTAAGCAGCGGTCCCCATATCTCCTCCACCCACGACTTAAGCCTCTCCGCCGTGTAATTTCGTCCACGTACACGGCCAACAAGAACCTTTCGCGCGGCATCCATAATGTCTGGCAGCGGAGCTTCAGGTCCCAAGTTTACCTTAAAACCAGAATTATTAGCTTTAAGGCATCTTCCTTTTGTAAACTTCTCCGAGCGTTTTCCCGCGAGTGTCTCTCGGAGTAACCTGCGACACGGGTCCGAGGAGCTTTGCTGAGCTGAATGTACCGACTGTGCAGGGGTAGGCGTAGTAAAACATCCAGAACGAATAGGGGAGCGAGGGGCCGAGGAACCGATACCCTGTAGGTTCGGGCCGGAAGTAGGGGGGGCATACGCTGATTCAGCGGCATAAATGAGACCGAGAGGGAGTGAGAGCTAGATGGAGGGGGAGGGGTCGGGGGAGGAGGGAGGGGAGGTCGGATGGGTTGTTGGAGAGGAGCATCCAGAGATGGCGAAGCTGGGAAACATGGACCCAAGAGCTGAAGAGTCGCCGGAGAGAGAGGTGGGCAGTCAAGAGCGACGTCCAGTGGAGGATATTCCGGTCCCTTGCCTTTCCCAGTCGGCAGCTGTTGCTGAGGCCGTGAGGAAGTGCCAGCCGTTACCCCAAGAGCAACGCTTCGCGGTATCATCAACGGTCTGGTGGAATGTGCCCATATTTCTTGGTTGGGCATGGGGTCCTCCCCATAATCTAACAGGTCCTCCTCGAGCATATTTAACTGTCGGTGGGAGCACAGTAGGACTCGTGACAGGGGCCGTCGGATGCGGGAAACGGAAAGCGGCGTTGGTGGGTTCGATACCGGGTCGGCAGCAACAGAATCGGATGGCGACGGCAAGTGATGGCGAGGAGGGAGGGAACCCCGGGGGAGAAGGTAGTAAACGCCCAAAACGAAGCCGCGTATCACGAGCAAACGAGCAAAGTAAAATGTCAAGCGGCAGGCGGTCAGCCCTGCCCTATGGCAGTGGCCCCATCTGTAATACCTTGGAGGGCCCAAGTGTCAGCTTCCAATGTCGTCTAGCGCGCCAGCAGAACGGGTTCTGCAGATCCCGAGCTGGGGTTCCGCCATCGCCGTTGCAGAGCCGAAAGTATTTTCACCACTTCAAAATTTTATAAAATCCCAATTTAATAATCATTAAGCCTGCAATGTTAGGCTAACACTCACATGCTTTATCCACTTGTCATAGAAGAAAAAGCATTTAATTGGTCAGATTTGTTGGCCCAAAAATTGAATATTAATGCAAATAAGGCGAAAGAACCACCATGAGGCAAGCAACCACAATTTTACATGTATACCTACTTACTAGATGGTATTCGTGTCTGGCATCAGTTCCTAGGTCTAGGCTGGAAGTGGACCCCAAGAGAGCTCCCTATCAATGTTTATTGTACTTTATTGTCAGAGTACAACTACAAAGGTGTTTACGAAAATCTTGGTGAGACATTCTTCATGGTACTATATTAGATGATCTTTGAAGTGGAATCCCCTTACATGTCTCATGAGGCTAGAACAATAGTTGTAGAGATAACAAATTGGTTTGCCTCACCTCAAGGCACATACCTTAGAGTGTTCGTTTCCCAGATGCCTCCACATCTCATGCCAAGGTATCGACCAATAAGGTAGTCATGCAGGAGGTTGGATATCAACTTAACACAAGCTTATCTCAGTTGCTGCAAAAGAAGAAGAGGGTACCTTGGCCTTCATTTCCTTTGCAAGTGGGATCCTATGAACTCAAGAGCTTGAAGGCTGCAGAAACATAAGTTGAGGATCTTATTTTCCTTAAGCTTGGTGAGATGATTTTTCACAAATATGATCCTAGGGGTGTGTACAAATGACACTGTGCTAAGTTACATTTTTCCTGGCCTTATGAGTCTTGGGAAGAAAAGATAAAGAAATGGTACAATGCTTCCCGAGCACATGTGTTAGGTGACGAAGCATGCCCTTCCCATGTAGCTCACAGGCAACATGTTTTCCAGGAAGGGAACCAACGGAAAGTGCCCACTTCAGCTAACACTACCAATGCTAAGAGGAAAGTTGTGCATAATTCTGAGGTAGAGAGGAGCCATAAATTTAAAGAAGATCCTCTTATTACTAAAGGGGCTATTGAAGCAGAAAGGAGGAGAAAGGAGCTTGAGGAATCAAAGAGGAAGAATCAGGAAGAAGAGCATAGACAGGAGGAAGAGCAGAAGTGGAAAGAAGAACAAGAACAGAATGAAAGTTAAGATATACAAAGAAGACATTAAGAGTTGAAAAAGAAAGAAGAAGAGGAAACTAGGAAGAAGCAACAAGAGGAAATATGGCTAAAACATAGAAAAGACGAAGAACGACAAAAGCAGTTTGAAGAGGAAGAGCAACATAAGCAATCTGAAGAGGAAGCATAACAAAAGCAATTAGAAGAAGAAGAAAGGCAGAAGAATCATGATGAAGAGTTTGAAAAAGAGATAGAGGAAGAGATGCATGCATAGGACATAGATCCTAGACAAGAGGAGGAATACCAGGAGGTAGACATCATGCCCATTGCAGAGTAGACCAACTTTCAGCCTCCACCTCCTCTTACTAGTGGCCACGACCCATTTAATGAGATGGGAATATCTCCTCCACAAGATGACTTGGTCAAGGATATCTCCAATCTTACCTTCGATTAGTTGAAGAGAAAAAAATTATAGGAGAGGCAAAAGTACTTTCCAAATGACCTTCTCCATCGTGTTTCTATCCACACAGAGAAGGTAATTATGCCTAATACTAGGAAGAATATGAGAATAGTCGCAATAGCTAATGAAATCTTTGCAAAATATATAAAGTAAACACTGATTTCTTGATGAAATGAATGAATGAATGATTTTAATGATGTCCACGAGGCTGAGCAGCCTTAGGGACCCAGAGAATAACAACCTTAACTTGTCTTCATATTCCTTTCAATGTTAGATCTTCTGCTATGAGTCTTGACTAGATGGCTAGCAATTTGATTAATCGTATCTTTGTCAAATAGGTGGTGCATGTTTTCAACCTTTAAATTATTTTCATATTGAATCCAGATATCCTTATATGCCGCACACTCCATGATAAAGAGTCATTCCGTCACCACCACACCCTTATCGCAGAAAATGCAAGTTCTCTCTTCCCAAACTTCCTTAGGGATCTTCCACCTGTCAGTCTCACATACAAGGTGATGTGACCCTTTCTTCTACTGTGCCACTAACACCCTTTCTTTTCCTTTAATAGCCGCTCTAAATATGTTTTCTCACAATGGTCACAAGTTGGATTGAACTCTTTGATGTAGTGTGCTTTTTTACGTCCATTGTGATTGGTCCACATGGCAGTCCTAAATTTTTCCATCACAATTGTTTTTTCTTCATTGGTGCTATGGAATTCATGTAGCTTGATATTCCACTTACTCAACCACTTTTTGTTTTGCTTCATCCAAGTTTTCTTCCTATATCTAATCCTTCCATAATTATCTTGAGTCAACGTTGGCTATCCATGTTTCTAGTCTTATTTAAATAGCTTATTAACCTGGTTATCATTGTTTCCTCCAATGGAAAAGCACATGCTTCAGCCAAAAGGATTTCATATGGGACTATGGATTTAACTTTGATATTGCTAGTAATTAGATGTTTCTATATTCTTTCTAATTTCCCCCAGCTGTAAGTTGACATGATACTTCCCCATACTTCACAACCATAGAGAAAAACCGATGTAACCAACAAACAAAAAAGGGTTTGATTGGTTTTCCAATCCCAAATTTAAGCTTTTACGCACCTATTTTCGAGTAAGTATGAGGCTCTCCATCCTCCCTGAATTCTTTTAGTCCTACAAGTCTCCTAACTAAGCTTCTGGTGGAATTCAATCCCAAGATATTTGTATTGTTTCACTATCTCCAGAGGAATACCTTCGAAAAGAAAAGTGTTTGGTTTGTCTTTTCTACTTAAAGAGAAAATCCTGATTTTGGTCTTGTTAATGTTCACTTTCATCCCAACCACCTGAAAAAAGTGTTTTAAGGCCTTTAAGAGTTCTCTTAATCCATGCATTGTTTTTTAGATTAGGATAAGATCATCTTTGTATAGAAGAAACTTTACCACATAGCTTGCTAGATGAACCCCTTCTCCATCCACTTTGCTTAACCAAGCTTCCAGCTTATCAATATATAAACCGAACAAAGTGGAGGGATAGAGGACATCCCTATTTAACACCAATATCACTTCCAAAACATTCAGACATTCCTTCACTTGTTTTGATTTTAACTTTAACCTTCTCATAAAGTCTATGAATTGCTGCTCTATACTCATCTAAGATGCCCAAATCTTCCATCCTGTTCCATAGTTTGTCTCTATGCACTGTGTCAAAGGCTTTCTTGAAGTCCACAAAAAAACAATAGGTTGTTTCACCTTGCTTGTCCAAAAATTTCTCTATCACATTTCTAAGGACGACACAATGGTCAATGGTAGAGTGTCTAGGTCTAAAGCCTGCTTGTCCTTTTGACCCTTTTCCCTTACTTTCTACCCAATTGATTCTTCGCTCTATCATGCTCCCAAAAAGCTTCCCATGAGGGGGTTGAACATAATAGTGTGGTAGTTAGAGGGTTTATTGACATTTGCACTCTTAAGGAGAGGAATGACCACACTAGTAGTCCAATCTCCCGAAAAGTCGTCTTGGATGATCCCATTTAAAATTTCTTGTAAATGAGGAGCAAGGACCTCAACTCCCAATTTTAGGAATTCAGCTTTAAGCATGTCTATGTCCTTTGCTTTACCGCTTGTAAAATTTTTTATTCCCTAGTTGATATCATCCTCTGTGAATAGTTCCACTGAAGTGTTCACTGGGGAGGGGTATCTTTCTCGTGCACCCACTCATACTCCAACCATTGGCCACCTGTAATATTGTTTTCAATATGCTTTCTCCTTTGTTGTAGCTCTTTCCAAAATCCCTTGGGGTTGTGCTTTCCAAGAGAGATTAACTCCTTTCTTCTTCCATTTACATTTCTTTTTATTGTACTAATTTTTCATATTTCTTCGTGTTTTCTTTGCTCCACTTTCTCTCTTTTAGAGATCTCCTGGCTGCCTTGCATTCTTCATCATACCATCGATTTTCCGAAAAGGTACTTGCAGTTCCCTTCTTGGGGCCAGACCTTTTGCATGCACTTAAGGCCCTATAAATTGTTGGGATCAAAAAACTGAAATGAACATGACGACCCGCCTCATTAGTTGTCTTATCTGCCACACCATGCTCTATAGTCTGAAATTTGTGCTTAAGAGAAACAATGAACCTTTCCTTGTTTTCCTGATTTATGAGGATTTTTCCTTTCTAGAGAGCTTTCTTTTTTATTACAAGAGTTACCTATTATGTGGTAGTGGAAAAATCCATGTTAACAAATAGAGTGGCATGGTCATATTTCATTTTGATAGGACAGTCCCCAATATCGAACTTCAACAATCTAGAGGTCAAACTTTAAGAGCAGATTACATAATATACCACATTTTGACCATTGTAAGTTTTGCATGTGATACCTCCTGAAGCTGGCCACCTTCTCATTCCATTGTAAATAACCATGCCAAAGAAACTACAGAGCCCCAGTCATTTTGCCCCAAAGTGCGTCACACTCCCATTTTCATCTTGTGAATCCCTTTCCCAAGGTTGACCACCCTCCTCTTCCAACCATAGCGGATTGTTTTTTTCTCTTTCTTCATTCCTCAACTAGAGGGATTGGTTGTTCACTGTCCTTGGGTCAAAGTCACCTAATAACAATATTTCCCCAAGAGGGTTGAATAAATATATATCACTCTTCAATGAGGCATACGGGTCTTCGTTGTCTAAATTTCTTCTTTTATAGATCTTCGAGTTTTTTGGGGAAAAGTAACAAGCCTCCAAACTAGTAATTTCCTTCTATGTTATTTGCAACCAAATTTATTGTTTATTCAGATCCTCTTTTTCTACTTTTACAATTCCACTCCATTTTTCACTTATTAGCGTTGTGAATCCCCCGTGTCCTTTGCTTGTCTCATTTCCTTTGTTCCAAATTGAAATATTCTTGTAACCCTTGAAATCTGGAACCTTGCATCCATCGTGCTCATGTGTTTCTACAAGAATGATAATATCCTTCCCCTCTGCTATGGGACCCAACCCCATACCTTTTCTCCATGGGTAACCTATGGAATTCCAACTTAATACCTATAAGCAGTCCAATGGGGCCCCTATTTCCTATTTCTTATTTGGGAACCAAAAACTGATTTAAGCTTTCTCGTTCTTCAACCATGCCCATTTTCTCTCATTTCTTGTTTCTTTCACTTTTCCCACTCCTTTCTTTGTTGATCTTGTTGAGCAAGAGTCAAGTCCTCATCTAGGTAGATGCGTGTGCCTTTAAGCAATCCTCTATTTCTAAGGATCATATTATTATCCTCTATACTCCTCAAGATAACTCTTACATGTCTATCTCTTCTTTCATCCACCTTCTTTCTGATCTTGCTTGCTTGATGAATACGCCTTGTCCACTTCAATTGATCTTTAAGGAAGTCCCTTGCTAAGATGTTGGTCCTTTCATTTTCCCCGTAGTCCCTCAACCCTTTGATAATGATATTTGTAGCCTTGCCTTGCTTGCCTTGTTCTTCTTTTATTTGAATTTTGATTTGCTTCTCAATGGTTCCTTTTTTATTGCCTGATGACCAACTTACAACTTGCGACCATGATTTAGCCTCTTCTATCTGATCTTTTAGTTGATTTTCTTTAGTTTCTAGTACAAACAATGTTAATTGAATCTATTTTATTTGTGTTGTGTCCTCTTCTTTTACCAATTCTGACTTCCAAGGCAACATCAAACCACTTAGCCTCGTAGCTAGCCCTACGGGGCAGGAGAGGGCTCTCTCCAGGTCTATCTCGGCAAAAGGTCTTCAAAGGGCGGAGATGACTAATAAAGAACACTGATTTTAGGCTAGTAAACTGATTGAGAAGGTTTGATTTCAGATTTTTAGGGTTTTGGTGGAAAACAAAAGGAGAGCAATTTTGGGTGCGGGGATAGGACACAACTTTTGCAGAGGTCTTTTTGGGGCAAGGTAGGATATTGTCTTGATGCCTTTGATTCAAGTGAATGGATAGGAATGACCGGTGAGGAGCTAAAGAGAGCAAGAAACCATCGAGAGTTCTCTTTAGACAGAGGAAAACATAGATATTAAGCAAACTTAAAGGCAGAGCATACAAATTATGAATTCTACCTTAACACTTCATTTACTTAATGTGCAAAAAAGAAAAGTGGGAAAATGATACACATAACACACTTACAAGTACATGAGAGAAGCACACCATCAACACAAATAACCACAGGAATCCCAAAAAGTGCTGCAAAACCCTGGTCTTTCCTTTGCCAAAATTGCAGAGATACAAAGTGTAATACAATAGAAGCTTATCCCTCAAGAGTCCAACCTCTCCAACCCCTGAAAATGACTAAGAAAATACATAATATAGGCAAGCTAACCCATTCCCTAGCCTCTAGGGGTCGAGCTCATCATTCTAGGAGCTGTTTCAACCAATTCTAAACAAAGCACTATAATCTAGGCAGTCAAAACAACTTGCCTCTATAAGCTAGGAAACCAATTCATTCATTAAATGTTTGCTATTTTATGAATGAATCTTCTAGAATAGGTAAATAAGTGTCATGTCAACATGAAATTACATCAATTACATCAATGAGGGTGAAAAATCCCATCACAAGTCAAAACTGGTCAAAGCTGGGCGAATTCCTGAGCTGAAGGTGCAAATCTGGCAAACTTCCTTGATGCGTAGCGCCCCAATCCTCAACGCGTAGCGCGCCTTTGAGCCAACTTTTGAGGCACTTACCGGCATCCAAATGAGGCAAAAGTAGGCTTGTTGGAAAGGTCTGGATGTCTACTTTCCAACCCAAGTGAAATTTTTCAATTTGGTGTCTATTTGCCCCTCCAAAATTGCAATCTCCCAAGACTGCTCCCTGTGTGTCCAAAAAGTGGCAGAAAGTCATTTTTTGCATGTTTTTTGACCTTCTGAGGGCTCAAAACCTGATGAAATGTCTTGGTAATTGCTGAGAAAGTGTAATTTGTCATGAAAAATTCAAAAATGCTGAGTTTTTTAGGAATGGACTTGCCCATCTTCAGGGTAGCGCGCGGCGCGCTACGCGTTGAACGCCTAACGCGCCTGAGCCCTACGCGTAGCGCGACTTTCAGATGCTTTTTGGAGGCCTTCCCAATGTCCAAATTGGGCGCAGGATAGCTCGTTGGAAAGGTATTTGAGTCTACTTTCCAACACAACTGGAATTTTTCAATTTGGAGTTTATTTTCCCTGTCAAAAATCAAATCTCCCAAGACTGGTCAAAATGTGCCAAATGAGGCTACCTTAAGGTAGAGTGCTGTTGCAGTCAACTTTTGAATGCCTTCCTCAACTCCAAATTGAGCTCATGATAGCTCATTGGAAATCGCTTTGTGTCTAGTTATCATTTGACTAATCAAGAAAGTCATTTGGCCAACGAAGCTAGGAGAAAACTTGATTTTCCTAAGGTCACTTCAGAGGTGCATTTGATTCTCCTGAGGCAACGATATTTTTGACATTTCTCTAAAACCATGACACTTGTGTAAAAAGTGAAGGAGGTTTTTCTTCTTTGGCATGTTGGGGACAAAAATCTCTCTCAGTTTTCCAAAATTCATCTTTGATTTCTCTGAAACATCTTTTGAGTGAAACTTATCCCGATGTGTGAAACAAGGAATTTTGTCGAAATGAAGTGAAATGAAGGGGATGAGGGGCTTCTAAATTCTTGGGGAAATTTTTGGAAGTAGGGAGGGATGTTAGGAAGCAGGGGAAAGTGGAATCTCAGATATTGAGTGAGGGGAAGAGGTCAAAAAGGGCAAAACACAGGCCCAACCTAGAAAATTGCCAGGTTGTAGCAAGAAACTAGGGTTTGTGCGAAAATGAGGATTTTGGGGGATCTCAATGATGGGAAGCATTTGATAAGGTACTTTAAGAATAGGGGAAGGTGTATGAACATTAGGATACAAGTTTGGCCGATGATTTGACCATCCAAGAGAAATTGCCTTCAAAACCCTAGGAGAGGGAAATGACCTTGCCTAGGTGCAACTGAAGCATGAACAAGGTGTAAAATGACTCATTAGACACTGAGATGATAATGACAACCCTATGAATGATGATAGGCTCAGCTGAATAGTGACATAGATTGACATTTGGGCAACTTTGAAAAGAGTGAAAGCAAACCCTAGACCTTATGCCTAGTGACCAAATTTTGCTTGAAGATTCACTGAAATGACAAAATTTGACCTTGACACTTCAATATCACTTGGTAAGAGCACGTTTGATCACTGGAGGAAGGCTGGAAAGACTGACACTAACATTGGCTCCAATGGGGATGGTAGCTCCTTGGAGGTGCCAAGAACCGCAGATCTTTGTAAGAGCTAGATAGTTCCCTCATCCATTGGGCAATGGAGTCAAAAACTCAAGCTGAAATGCATGACTGAAAACTGATGACTTGACAACACAAATTGACTCTCACTCAACTAAAAACTGACTCAATACTTAAACACAACCGACAAACTGAAAATGATGCTCAAAGGGGAGCTTATTCATCACGACCTACCCTAACAGTTTCATTCATCATCGGATCAAGTGAAATGAAACAACCAGTGCAACCAAGTAAGTATTCCATCTGTTGTTTGTATTTTCCGCAAGTGCTCACCCATGAACAACAAGAGAGAACTACTGAAAGGCAACTCCCATGACAACTTGGAAACAGATCCGTTGAATGATATGAATTCTCTATCTGCCTCCAAAAACACTGCATAAGGATCTTGAAATTCAAGCACACTGGAGCTTAGCTCAGCTAATGGATTACTTCTCATTTCCTCATACCATGAATGCAAACTTTGATCTGAGCCTTGTGACGAGACCTCTGCTGATAATGACAAAGAAACTGACTGCCGGATCAAGCTTGTATCAATACACGTTTCAAGCTCACATATAGACAATGGAGATATATTTTGACTGCAAACCTCATCCAAAACATCAGCTATTGGATCATGAAAAACTTGAAAACACTGTTGTAATGTATCCATTGAAAATGTATGACATCCTTCTAGTTGTTCATCTTTTTCTTGAGAGATTTTACGAAGATTCTGCCTTATAAACTGAAATGCTTCGAAACAAAAGGGTATAGAATCTTCATGCATCATCAAATCATGTATTTCGTCTTCCACAACTTCATCTGTAATCTGCCCTTCAATTTCATTTGGTGGCTGCAAATCTGATGCTACAGGCTGCTCAAGAATTTTGTTATCTGTCTCATCCTCAACATTAACACTGAGAGATTGCTGATTTGTTATAGGCTGTTCATTTGAAGATTTACTATGCAATCTACCCTTCAAAAACTGAAATGATTCAAAACAGAATGGTACGGAGTCACCTTGAATCATTAAATCATGTGTGTCCACTTCCAAGTCTTCAGCTGCAACTTGAAAATCAATGGCTTTCGGAGGTTGCAAATCTGAATATGAGAAGTCTTGAACAAAATTTTCATTGCTCTCAAGATGATCCAAATCAAGACTTGTTGACATTTGATTTCTGATTGCATGGCAGTTATCTCTGATGAACTGAAACGAATCAAAACAAAAAGGCAAAGATCCTTCACTTACTTCAAACTTTGATGCACTTTCCTCGTCAATGTCATAGCTGATATGTGATGGCTGAACATTGTATTCAAGCTGCTGAAAATGAACTTTTTCCTCCCACAAACTAGCTGCTTGTTTGATTGCAAGATTAGCTTCTGTTTGGAGAACATAATCATCATCATACTGATCAAACTGAGGTAAGTCATCGGTATAAAACATATCATCAAGCATGCAGGTCATATCAACAGTTCTTTCTTCGCCAAGGTGATCTACAAAACAATCATTATCAGATCTATGACAACTAGGATAAGAAACAAAATGTTTTGGATCAGCAACTTGTTCTTCTTCAATCAACGAGCCTTGAGTTTGAACATCATAATCATTCCTTGTGGTGATCCTGTCCATCATCTTTTACACTGCACTTACCAAAATGTCAAGCTTCACCTCTTGAGATGTTGATTTGGCCGGATTTATGTTTTTCATCTCTTCTTCTTTCAACCTTGCCTGTCGGATCAACAGATGCGACTCTACATTTATTGCACTGTTTTGCATCTCATGAAGCGTTGCAATATCCCTTTCTCTCAGCTGAAACTCCATCTCTGGATCAAAGGCACCCGGATAGTGCAAGAGAGCAGATCTAGGAGTAGGCCTTATATCAACTGACATCGAATAATAAACTTGGTTAAATCTGGCTGAAAACTGTTGTACTGTCTCCCCTGGTAGTCTTTTCAACTGGTTATACTCTTCTACAATCAAGAAAAGATTCTGCCCGATAATCCACCTGTCGAGAAAAACTTTGACAAACTGCTGGAAATCTGAAATGCTTGCATCAGGCAGGGCTTTGAACCAACTCTTCACTTTAGCTTGCAAAGAAAGAGCAAAAAGCCTTATACTGACATCTTCTTCATCAACTTCAAAAAGATCTAGAAAAGATTCAAAATTCTGCACATGTTGCTCAGCGTTGACATTCTTACTTTCACCATCAAACCTCGGCAAGTATAGATCATAGTTTTTGGGGAAAGCATGGAGAACAGAAGGTAAAACAAGACGTTTATACCGATCTGGAATTTTACAAGGTGTAGGGGTATGTACAGCAGGTATAGAATCACTCTTGGTCTCTTGAGATTCATCAATTTGAATATGGTCATCACAAAATTCAGAAAAAGGATCTTGATCAATCTCAAAGGCATGCAAATCTTTGGTATTCACGATCTTCAGAGGGAAAGAATCAACTGCAGGCCGAAGATCTCTTCTCAAATACAATATACTTTGCAAAGCCTTCTTGACATTCTTGGGATAAGAGAAGAAATAATTTATGACAAAGAACAAAATGTCTTGGATGAAATTCCAACTTGAATACCTGATATGTCCATATTGTCCTTTCATGTTTCTACTGGTCGGGATTATCCTCCAGAGGAGTCTTTGGATTTGATCTCGAAAATGATTTAGAGTCGACAGGTGAATGATTTCAGCCTTTCAAGTGTCTGATCGTTGTCCACCATCAACAATCAGATCTGAACTTGATACATGTACTGGGGTAAAATGCAAATGAAGTGCTGTATTCACAAGCTCACGGAGATTGACTGAAGCAACGTTTATCTACATCCGCTTATGCAAAGCAAAAGCGTTCCGAAGGCTACCTGGCATAACTTCAGGCTCCGTCTAAGACTTATGAAACAAACACATCAACCCACAAACAAGTTCTCCCCAGTATGGTCGCCAATATGTTAGCGCTTGAATTTGGCCTCAGGCTGAAATAGACAAAATCCAAGGCAACATCAAACCACTTAGCCTCGTAGCTAGCCCTATGGGGCAGGCGAGGGCTCTCTCCAAGTCTATCTCGACAAAAGGTCTTCAAAGGGCGGAGATGACTAATAAAGAACACTGATTTTAGGCTAGTAAACTGATTGAGAAGGTTTGATTTCAGATTTTTAGGGTTTTGGTGGAAAACAGAAGGAGATCAATTTTGGGTGCGGGGATAGGACACAACTTTTGCAGAGGTCTTTTTGGGGCAAGGTAGGAGATTGTCTTGATGCCTTTGATTCAAGTGAATGGATAGGAATGACCGGTGAGGAGCTAAAGAGAGCAAGAAACCATCGAGAGTTCTCTTTAGACAGAGGAAAACATAGATATTAAGCAAACTTAAAGGCAGAGCATACAAATTGTGAATTCTACCTTAACACTTCATTTACATAATGTGCAAAAAAGAAAAGTGGGAAAATGATACACATAACACACTTACAAGTACATGAGAGAAGCACACCATCAACACAAATAACCACAGGAATCCTAAGAAGTGCTGCAAAACCCTGGTCTTTCCTTTGCCAAAATTGCAGAGATACAAAGTGTAATACAATAGAAGCTTATCCCTCAAGAGTCCAACCTCTCCAACGCCTGAAAATGACTAAGAAAATACATAATATAGGCAAGCTAACCCATTCCCTAGCCTCTAGGGGTTGAGCTCATCATTCTAGGAGCTGTTTCAACCAATTCTAAACAAAGCACTATAATCTAGGCAGTGAAAACAACTTGCCTCTATAAGCTAGGAAACCAATTCATTCATTAAATGTTTGCTATTTTATGAATGAATCTTCTAGAATAGGTAAATAAGTGTCATTTCAACATGAAATTACATCAATTACATCAATGACGGTGAAAAATCCCATCACAAGTCAAAACTGGTCAAAGCTGGGCGAATTCCTGAGCTGAAGGTGCAAATCTGGCAAACTTCCCTGATGCGTAGCGCCCCAATCCTCAACGCGTAGCGCGCCTTTGAGCCAACTTTTGAGGCACTTCCCGGCATCCAAATGAGGCAAAATTAGGCTTGTTGGAAGGTCTGGATGTCTACTTTCCAACCCAAGTGAAATTTCTCAATTTGGTGTCCATTTTCCCCTCCAAAATTGCAATCTCCCAAGACTGCTCCCTGTGTGTCCAAAAAGTGGCAGAAAGTCATTTTTTGCATGTTTTTTGACCTTATGAGGGCTCAAAACCTGATGAAATGTCTTGGTAATTGCTGAGCAAGTGTAATTTGTCATGAAAAATTCAAAAATGCTGAGTTTTTTAGGAATGGACTTGCCCATCTTCAGGGTAGCGCGCGTCAACGCGTAGCACGCCTGAGCCCTACGCGTAGCGCGACTTTCAGATGCTTTTTGGAGGCCTTCCCGGTGTCCAAATTGGGCGCAGGATAGCTCGTTGGAAAGGTATTTGAGTCTAATTTCCAACAAAACTGGAATTTTTCAATTTGGAGTTCACTTTCCCTGTCAAAAAGCAAATATCCCAAGACTGGTCAAAATGTGCCAAATGAAGCTGCCTTAAGGCAGAGTGCTGTTGCAGTCAACTTTTGAATGCCTTCCTCAACTCCAAATTGAGCTCATGATAACTCATTGGAAAGATCTTTGTGTCGAGTTATCATTTGACTCATCAAGAAAGTCATTTGGACAACCAAGCTATGAGAAAACTTGATTTTCCCAAGGTCACTTCAGAGGTGCATTTGATTCTCCTGAGGTAACGATATTTTTGACATTTCTCTAAAACCATGACACCTGTGTAAAAAGTGAAGGAGGTTTTTCTTCTTTGGCATGTTGTGGAAAAATACCTCTCTCAGTTTTCCAAAATTCATCTTTTATTTCTCTAAAACTTCTTTTGAGTGAAACTTATCCCGATGTGTGAAACAAGGAATTTTGTCGAAATGAAGTGAAATGAAGGGGATGATGGGCTTCTAAATTCTTGGGGAAATTTTTGGAAGTAGGGAGGGATGTTAGGAAGCAGGGGAAAGTGGAATCTTAGATATTGAGTGAGGGGAAGAGGTCTAAAAGGGCAAAACACAAGCCCAACCTAGAAAATTGCCAGGTTGTAGCAAGAAACTAGGGTTTGTGCGAAAATGAGGATTTTGGGGGATCTCAGTGATGAGAAGCATTTGATAAGGTAATTTAAGGATAGGGGAAGGTGTATGAACATCAGGATACAAGTTTTGTCGATGATTTGACCATCCAAGAGAAATTGCCTTCAAAACCCTAGGAGAGGGAAATGACCTTGCCTAGGCGCAACTGAAGCATGAATAAGGTGTAAAATGACTCATTAGACACTGAGATGATAATGACAACCCTATGAATGATGATAGACTCAGCTGAATAGTGACATAGATTGGCATTTGGGCAACTTTGAAAAGAGTGAAAGCAAACCCTAGACCTTATTCCTAGTGACCAAATTTTGCTTGAAGATTCACTGAAATGACAAAATTTGACCTTGACACTTCAAAATCACTTGGTAAGAGCACGTTTGATCACTGGAGGAAGGCTGGAAAGACTGACACTAACACACTTATCTGCTCTAATTCTTGTTTCAAGGCAACCACTTCTTACTGCCCTTTTTCAATTTTACCTTGCATGTTTGCGATTTGTTCCTTAATAGATTTATTTTCCCTCTCTAATCTTCCCTTGAACTTCACAATTTCATTTACTTTTTTTCCTTCATACTATTTTTTTGCTTCTAAAATTTCGAGTCTCTTTTTCATGCTCATGAGCTCTTCCACATATAGTCCTGATGACCACATTAATGGTGTTGATGTGGGACTATATAGGCCTTTGTTGTCATGCTTATTTGATTTTTTATCTTCTTTGTTTGCTACAAAACCCTCTATTCCTGATCAGACTTGATTTGATACCTTTAATAGCTTCTCTTTTTCCTACACTAGTTTGAGAGGCCTTGTTAGATATGTTGTTTACTTTTGGCAGGATCATTGCAAATTTTTTCTTAGGTGTTTGCCTTAGTTTTCGGATTTGTCTACGCTTTAAAATCCCCTTATATTGTTTTGCGTTTACAAAAACCAATTTCTCGTCTATGTTGTAAGTTCCCTTCTAAATAAAATCTACCATAGAAGAACCCCATGATCTCGTTGAATCCTCCACTATTATGATAGGGTGAGGAAATGAAGGTCCATTAACAAGTGGAAGGTTGTGTTTCCAATAAGAGCTTCTACCTACTAATGGGAAAGGTTTAGCAATGGCAGTGAACCCTTAACCTTAGATTGCAAACCACCTTGGTACCCTACCCCCTCCAAAGTAATCGAATAGTTTGCAAATTTGTTTCCTGCTATGTTAAGGAGTGGTATTTGTTTCTCCTCTATGTTGGACTCCTCTCTCAACAATGGAACCTTTCCTTTGGGTCCTCCAAATTAACCATCATATTTGTTTTATTGTGTTTTTCTTTAGTTTTATATTGATCAAAATTATTTGTGCCAGTTTAAATGAGATAAACATAGCTTAAATCATAAGAGACGAAAAATAAAAAGGAGAAAACCTCCTCTACAAAGATTGGGTTCCTCTGAGCATTCTTTGGTCCCACTTGATGTTTGTTGTCTTGCCCTTGTTGCCTGTTGTCTTGCCCCTGTCTCTACCTCTGTCGATGCAACTCACGGTCGGAACTGCTCTCAGTCGGTACTATTCTCACTGTTGGTCGATATCCTCACTACTTGGTATCCTGTGCTCGGTTGATATCCTCACTGCTCACTGTCGGCAATGTTCTCACCGTCAAAACTGTTCTCAATATCAACATTGCTCTTGTTCCTACGCAACATTTCGAGTCTAGGGATGTTTTAAAAGGCCACATTCAGGTCACAAATTACAAATTATCTGCAAAGAAACAAACCCACATTCAACTCCTCTCGAGCGACCTCACTGTTATCACTGTCGGCACTAATCTCGGTGTGATCTCGACATTGTTCTCATTGTCAATGTTGCTCTTAGCATGATCTCAACACTATTCTCACAACTTTCGATTTGGATCCGAACTACTTGCAAAGAAACAAACCCGAAATATGTTCTTCTCAAGCTCATCCTCTACACATTTAACAAAGGAGTTGGCTTCTGCAAGACAACAAATTGATCATCTCCTCGTTGAAAATCAAAGGTTGTCTTCCTCCAGTTCTAATAGGAAGGAGGTACAAGAAGCAATATTTGAGGAAGTTCAATCATTGGAGACATGATGCAACAAATATATGAGGAAATGATCACCCTTCATAAGGTGGTAGTGCCTTTGCATACAATGCAAAAGTGGTTGTGGGAGAATGTAAAGGTTTTAAAGATAGTTTATGCAACTATTGATGTGATCCAAGAATGGGGAACTAAGTACAGAGATGCACTAGCAGAGTTGGTAAGGAAGACAAGGAAGGATGCTGAGTTGGAAAGAGTCGAGGTCAGGATGGTTATACAAGGTAATAAACAACTTAGTACTTATGTGGCCAACACCATAACCGCTTACTTGTTACTGTATCATGGGTTGGAATCCTTGGTAAGAGTGCACCATATAACTTCTATTGGAGTAGTTGCGGAAACAAAGGGCATAAAATTTATCAAGAATGAGATTGAAGAATTCTTGAACAACTTGAGACATGTGACCACTAAGGAATATTTGGAAATTACAAGAGAAAATATTCTACAACTTGTAGCTGGACTTGCCAAGTTGAATATGAAGTTGTGCATGTTGTGGAACAACATTTAAACCGGTTCCAAAACTATTTATCTGGATGCAATGGAGGCTAGAGTTAGATATAATCCTGATCTTCCATCAAAGGTTGAGAGCATAGTAACACAGTACAAGGCTTGGTACCAATATGTTACATCAAAATTACAAGTGGAAGTTGTCAAGCTACAATTTCCTCAAGCTCAAACATGATGTATTAGTTTTGTCTTATTAGGATTTAGCCACATTTTTGTCTTATGTAATTTTGTATTTTGAAAATAATAAGAAATGTAATGAAAGTGGAAGTCCAAGAGTCACATGGAGAATATGAAGATTTATTAGATAGAATAAATACAAAAGAAGCTCAAGAGTCACGAGGAAGCTCAAAGGTCACAAAGGAAGGTGAAGGGTCATCTAATTTGTTATAAATAAACCCTCATAACTCAAGAAAATGGCTTGGAACTTAGGATTGGTAGCCTTGGCTCCTCTAGTTTAGCATAGGAGTGAATATCATTCTTTTGAAGCAAGTGGTAACTTCATGTTCCACTATTGGAGCTAGTGTCATATCATTGTAATGTGTACTTGGAACTCTCACTAATATTCATAATCTCTCAGAGCCAACACATTTTCATGCATGTATCGTGGATATTGTTAGATAGTTCTTTAATGTTTACAATATATGTTATTTCATACATGTTAAGGTCAATGAACTATTTCATTAGATTTAGTATATATCTTACTGAATGTGTGTTGTATTCGCTTTTATGATTGTTATTATCTTATGAACTATTTTGAAGGTTAATTAACGATTCTTTTATATATCTGTGTGTGTCTCTTTTAGGATAGTACTATTACTTTTCTTCTAGAGGCTCACTCTCTTTTCTTCTTGTGTGGAAGAACCTTTTATGCATTACAATTGATATTTCACAAAGTTTACTCACTTGATGTCTACACAAATATGTGTATCCTTCCTATCTTGTTTATTGCAAACAAGGCACATCTATAAGATCACACATATGGCAGTCGGGCATGTTTCCTAGATGGGGCTCCTACTCTACACGGTGTGAGGTTTAATTGGTACTTCATACTGGGGAGACCCCCTTCCGTGTTTTCGGAATTCAACACCATCAACAAACATACAAACAACTTCACCAAGATTATGGAAACTCGCTAGCAGCGAAGCAATGCCTATGATTTTTGGTGATTCTGTCAGGGCTATGGACACTCGCTGGCAATAAGGAAACACCATAAACTAATTCTTAAATTCTTGAGCTCTTAAATCTTTTGAATCATTAATATCTCTACAACATCTAATTAAAAGTGAAGAAACAAGCCTATGTCACAAGTTACATGCTTATGGTCCTTCCTTAGGCTGCAATAAAAATCACGAATAAAAAAATTATCTAACTTAGCATTCTACAATTATTAGTAGTGGTACCCTTGTGGTAGGAACAATACATCTCATAATCACATCAATCACGTGATTCAAAACATATTCTCAGACATACACATAGATTCAAGGGTCCTACTAGTGTTTCACCAATTGTTGTGGCTGCGACAACAACCCTCCTTGATTTCTATCAGTGCCTTACCTCTCGAGGGAATTGAAGGGCCCCACTTATTTAAATGAGTTCATAAGTCACCTTACCATTGATACCCAACATTTTTGAGCCATAATCTATCCTACATTGACTTAAGCTAATGGAGGAAAACTTATAAATTTGGTTGAGGCTTTTCGACGATACTGGTAGTACAAAGACACCCTCTAACTCTTAGCATATTGAGGTAATTCATAGGGAAGCTTATGAGTTGATTTTTATTGTAAATTTTGGCACTTTTTGAATTTTTGTAGTGAAACACTAACCCTTTTTCCAGTGCTACAGTGCATCACTAACCCTTAGTATAATACTACAACTCCAAAACAAGCCTTATTTTGGTGTCGTTTACTCTTCCATTTGTTGTAATCCTGCAACGACCATATTCACATTGCTATAGAAAAACATTAATCCTTAAGCTTGTGCTATAACTCTCCCTTGAATATCTTCACATTTCTATACCTCTCCCTTGCCCTTTTTCACAGTGCCACAAGGTCAAAATTCCACTCTTTTCCTCAATTTTTGATATTTTCAAGCCTATGTAGCACATCATTGACCATTAGGCTAGCACTATAGTGCAACATTGAGCATTAGCCTAGAACTACAACATTTCCTTAAGCTTTATTCCCGAGTTAGGATGATTCCCTTCAACTTTTAAGTTACTTATGATGCCTTTTCCAGGTGTTCCTAGTGTAACAATGCTTAATTGGAGATGAAAGTTCGGTCAAAAGAGAGGATTATTTAACCCAACTAGAAACCCCTGATAACTCTTTTACCATGCCCTAAGAAAATCAAAAACATTGTCCTCCTTATCTACCTAAGGTTTCCCCTCATCAGAACCCTTAAGGTTTCATAAATGAAAGTTATTCTAATGCTCTCATCTCATCTATTGGCATGAATCTTGACCAACTATCTATATTCAAGGATGGGCAGATAAACAAGTGTTTTCCTACCCATAAACCTAATTATTCTCCAAGTAGCACATATAAAACATTCCATCGAAAAATACATAACCATCCTAGTTAAAGTTTTGAAATATATCAATTATCATGGTTAAGAATGTTCCCAGGGTTTCATTTGTCAAATGTTTTATCCCTCACCACTGAAACATGCTACTTTTTCATAGGCTTAGCCATGCCATGAAACCAATCCCTTAGTTCTCTACATTTAGCATGGTAGACTAATTTGCATAATGGCTACTTATTGTTTTTATTGGTTTTGCAAGAGATTTCTACATGGCTGACACTGCTTTGGGAGATAACCAAGGAGTGAAACCCTTAGTTGTAAGAAGTAGTGTATGTTGAAAATTGAATGTAATGGTGGCACATATTGGTAGAGTGAATAACTTCCATCAAGTAAAGCTAGGGGGGAGCCAAACCAATTGAAGAAGTAAGCCACAAATTTGAAAAGTTTCTAAATGCAAAGAAACTATCCTCTAATGACTTCATTGATGTACTTTCTAGAGACAACCTAAAGATCCTATAAGAAGAACATTTCCCTAAAATCACTTTTGATTTCACTGAAGAAGGATGTGTTAGTTCTCTCCTTGGGCACAACAATACTAGATAGTTAAATAAAGTCAACTATCCATATGAGGCAAAATGATTGCACCTTATTGTGAAGTCTAGGTGACATAACTTCAAAATGTCACAATGTTCTCAATTGGAGATCTAATCAGAGTGTAATTTATGTTAGCCTCAATCCCGAAAGTTTTAAATATTCCCTTTTATTATATTTGTAAATTAGAGGAAGTTGAAAAGCTATAGCTAACCTCAAAGAAGCCCAACAATCATATGAGGCAATTACTAACTGAATCTATAAATGTTGTAAAACTCCTAGTAAGAGGGGGTTGCAATTTTTTGAATTTTGTTGATATAACTTGTAGACAAAATATTGGAAGTTGGTGACTATGTATTTTCTTAGCTAGTTAATATAGAGAAGCCATGGAGGCCACTACTGAAGTTTCATTTCACGTGCATGGTGTTTGTGTTTCTAAATACTCTTAAGCAATTCATTCATGTATGCATCTGTGTGATGTATTATTGCTAGTTCTTAGAGTAATATGCAAATTGGTTTGTAATTTGTCACTTGTGGTTTCAGTTCTATTGCTTTCTATATTGAGTAGTTATTGATTAATGATTTGATTACTATGTATTTTTCTAATAAGCTAAGCAATTAATATTGTTCAAGAAATCAATTAACTATTTCCTTGACTGTACATCTGTGCTATTTTGCATTCATTACTTCCATTTCTTATCTATCTTTCCCTTCAGATAGGTTAGAATAGTTGCATTCTTGCATTTGGAATAGGTGCTAGCTCAATAAATTCACCTCACAATTGTGATGATCACACACATCTCACAGCGATTACACACAACCAAGAATCGTTACTAGGCCAAAATATGGATAGGTCTCTTATCCCAAACAATGTAAGGTCTAATTGGGACCTTATACCAAATATAACCCTTGGACTATTGTCAAGTCGTTTTCCCTATCCAACATGCCCATAAATGTCCTACAATGCCTAAAAATGGTTGATTGTTGAGCATGGGTCTAGTTAAGATTCCCATCCCATCAATATTTTGGCATTTTGTTCCTCTTAGTCAATTTAGGTGCAATGGATCCCATGCCTAAAGCACGAGCATTCCCACTTGAACTAGGAATCTCATATAAGTTCATTTTTAGTATATAAAGAAGAATCCATGGACATTCATTTCATAATAACTTTGAATGTAAGGTTATGTTAGAGGAATAAGCTAAAGGGTAGGAATAATATTTACTTTTCTCACTTGATCTAGTATTTTATTACTTTGATGTTGTTGATTTTCCACTTCAAAGTGTTGAAACACTAGGGAAAGTGATACCTCTCCATTGTCAAAGATAACATAACCCATTGAAGGTTTAAATGACCCTAACATGGAGAGGATTGAAGCTTGCATGTTGCAATATTCTTCTTATATATATATATATATGATTGGACAATAAAAAGTTCCATCTCTTTCCCCAAAAAATATATGTTAAAATGTTGTTTAAATAATTGAAAAACACTCTTTTGATGCTTTAGTAGTTGCTATATATGGTAAGGGATAGATAAGTTGTTTAACTTGTTGTTTAATTATATTTGTTGTTTTATGGTACATGTGCACGAAAACCCCATATGTATAATGGTGATTACATGTGCAAAATGTCAACTCCAATAGGGATATTGATCCATTAACTCCTAATAACGATTGTTTCTAGGAATATTTTCTAACATTTGCTAGCTTTTAGGGCCACCTTGGTTTCACCTTGACCCAACATTGACTAGAGGGTCCCCATTTAAAAAAAAAATCAATTTCCTAAGAATTGGCACTCATGTTCCCCTTTAACCTACACTACAATGCAAGTTTACTTTAGAAATCCATGTGATTAAATCACATAGGATACATACTATTGTTCTTCCACTATATTATTCTCTTTCCCACATGATTGCTAAAATGGAACAACTCTTAGAACTGTGAACTAGAAGAACCCCTTTTAAATTCATGTTTCTTTCTAATGTAACCTTTTTGTGAAGTTTTGTAGGTAGTGTAATTATTTGCATAAATTACTTATTATCCTAGTTATGTTGTTTATTAAGTATGAGATCGTTGTAGATAAAGATATAAATTCTTTGATTCTTATTTTATCACTTCATAAGTTCTTTATTTCTTGCACTCCTATGTTCAACACTATTTATGCATTGTTTAGTTTTCATTTTTATCAACACACTTTCACAAACATGAAGGACTTGAATCCTATCCAAATCAATTATGCATATCACCTTATGTCATTAAAAGCGATCAAGGTGATTTAGAAAGGTAGGGATAGTGAAATACCCTCGTTGACACTCCTCAACCAAAAACAAGTTTGGTTCATGCTACCAAACAAAGAGTTTTAAAAAGTAAATCAACTTATATCCAACCTATTAAATCCTCCTTCAAGGACAAAAAAATATAGTTTAGGGTTATATCGTGGAGATAGGTATCCAAAAAACATTTGACATTTGTCTCTAAATGCAACATAATTGTTTTTTGAGGGTACTTGAAATCGTTTTTAGCATATGTGTATGCCAACACAAGGGACAAATTATCTTTTGAGTGTCAATGCTTAGGTTGGGATTGGTAGTTTGACTAAGCTACCCATCTCTCTCAAGTTGCATGTCACCCCTTGGTTGTTCTACATAGGTAACCCCTTCTCCACAATATGGGAAAATGTATCCTAGTTTCCAATCATAGGTTTACCATTGGGTGGCTTTTGTGGGATTTGGAAGGCACTCAATATACATAGTTTTTTCCCTATTGTATCTCGTCCCAAGGATGTTTCACTATAAATAGCTCTATCAAACCTTTAATTATTCCATTTAGTGGATCCCATCATTGTCCATTGAGACACTTGGATGACATATTTATGATTTATGGATTATGAAAGTATTGCTAGTCTTAAGAGTGTGTTGTTACTTTCCGTCGTTGCAAAAATACTCATCATAAAAATCCATATAATTTTTATTGATTGAAACACATACACAAACCACTTATTGCACCACTTACACACATACTTCAATAGAAAATATCACTTTGGTGTATTTTTTGTGTTTAGCACATTAATGTTATCCATTTCCTTATAAATCAAATAGATTTAAAATTCAAGCATTATAGTGAAACCTCAATCTCCTAGGCATCCTTAGGTTTTATAGAATACCTTCTATACTAAGAGGGCTCTACAATCTTTCTGTCTCTCCTTAAAGGTGCATTACAAACTCTCCAAATCCATTCCTGAGCTCCAACATATCAATATTGTTTGCATTGAGCTCATCCTCCACTGACCCTTCCAATTAAACCCTTTCATCTACTAGCTCATTGACTACTAGTTCATCCAAAATGGTTAGATTAAAAAAAAACATGCCACATATGGGTAGTTTGAATCTTTTAAATTTGATGAAACTTATTGAAAACCTTATCCTCCATGATATGACTTGAACAACCATGCTTACCAAGTTTCCATATGATGTTCCAAAATTTCATGTTTAGCTTTGTGAATCCCCATAAAACCATATGTTGACCTTTCATCTCTGGAAGTCATCCAACAATATTATAGAATATTCATTTCTAGTTTAGTCGTTTCAACACACCCTCTTAGGGCATCTACCAATTGGTACATTAAGCAACCTACATGGACTCATGCCACATATGAGTCTTTAGCCAAGGCCTTTCTAACCATTTTTCAATTATCACTCTACCATGAAATTGGGGTTGAAATCCTCACCCCATCTTGATAAACATGACCACTTGTATTATGAATCATATCCATGTGTGGTGTCCATGATGTAGTTTGGGTAAGATAGATATAAAGAACCCTCTCCTCTCGGACTATATTTTGAGATCTCTTTTCCTCATTACTATCAAAGGCATTGGAACCACCATGCCTTGGAATGATGAAGAGGTGATCCTCAAAGCACAACAAATTAACCTTATTTATGATTTATTACGGTACTATACTACGTCACCCTAGATTCCCCTTAGAACTATTCTCATGGCACATCAACATTGGGGGCGTCTCATGATATTGAAAACATGATCAAGTTACTTGGTTCCAACACCAACTAATTTGGTTATATTTCCTTATCCTTGGCCACTAGTCAATATAGAAATCACTACAAAAGAATGGGCACCTTATAAGGGAATTATAAAATACCTCATGTCAACCCCAATATTTCTTATAATGGCTCTCTCCCTCTTCATAGGGGCCCAAGAATGCCCTACCTTGGCACTAACCCTTCTCACAATAGACATAACCCCTTGCATGAGTGACAACCCTTTAGTAGCTATGAAAACACTTCATAGGGGGCAAACACCTATTATGGTGGCCCACCATGTCCCTTTCCTTTGTCACTTGTTATGGTGACCACAAGTAGATTATTGAGGTTTCCAAACACCTATTATGGTGGCCACAAGTGTTGGGCCACAAGAATTGCATCTTTTTGATAGTTTGTTATCCTTATCTTACACTCATTTGACACTTTCACTTCATAGATTACTATTTTAAAATAAAAATCCACCAAAGCTATATAAACAAGCAATAAGGCAAAGGTCTAGTGTCTCTCAGTTCTATACGTTTTGCTTTGTAAACTTGACATAATTTGCACAAGTTACAAAATTTGACACATTTCACAACCTCACTAACATTTTCTAGTTGAATCCAAGGTTTGAATAGATTTCATGAAAGACAAATCAACCAAAGCACGTGGGAAGATGCCAAATGTTGTCTACATGGATTTCCACCTATTGGGCAGAAGCATAAAAATCCTAGTTGACCACAATATCAAAGTCAGACCTTCGGTCAAACAATGGCGTAGTGCATTTGAAATACACTAGGCATCAAAACAGAGTATCAAGCGAGCAAGATCATGAAGGAATGAAGAATCTGAATGATGATGATGTGTTCATTTACATGATTCACTTCCTTGATAGCGAATCACGTGAATTGGAATTTTAATGGAAATCAAACATTGAGATGTCGAATAATAGATCTAGTTTCTAGCAATAAGTTTCCCAGAATAGTTATTTTTAAGCACTATAAAATGTTTCACTGAGAAGCAAGCCATATGTTAGATATGCTCAGTTTGTTCAGATGTTATTATTATTTTTGAATACTATTAAAGTTCACACTCTGCTCAGTTAATACGATTCTTTTATATGGTTGGGCCTTCATGACAAGAATTGGTGTTTGATCAATAATTTCTCTGAGTTTCCCATATTTTGTGTACCACAAGAGGCCCCCTGTTGATTACAAGTATAGGTTAGTTTTCCATATGTTTCCTTTTTACAAAATAGATTAGTTTTCTTTAGCTTACTTTTCACAAATTTTCTTCTAAGTATTTAGCTTAAATGCCTTGGTTTTCTTTGATTCATTTAAGTGCGATATTTTTCTTATTCAATTATCGTTCTTCTACATATACAAGCGCTTTAATAAACCTCTGAAAACAAAAAAATCATTTATCAATTGCTTCTTGTTATTAGTCTTTTACCTCTGCATTCTGCTTAGTCTCAAATTTATAAATAATATATAGACATGAATGAACTCTGAATTCTGAACACACACACAAGTCAATTCAAGTTTACTTTGAAATCATAGATAGTTGTCATTTCGAATTAATCCTTCCTGGAATAGCCTCTTCTCATATCCTTAGAATATAATTCACTTTTTTCTTTTAGAAATAGAGTTTTAATGCTTTCCTAGAACAAAGTTTTCAATTGAGTTCTCATAAAATAAATTTGGTTGCTTTCATAAGAATAAATCTATCTTCATATTCATTGGAGTAGAATCCAAGGGCTTATATAGTAGACTTAAAAATAGTTTTTTATTGCTTTCATAAAATAGAAACTTTAAATGCTTTCATAGAAATAGAAATTGGAAGTCTTTTATAGATAATACACATACATGAATGAAATCTGGATTCTGAACACACACACACACGTCAATTCAAGTTTACTTTGACATCTTAGATAGTTGTCATTTCGAATTAATCCTTCCTCGAATAGCCTCTTCTCATGTCCTTAGAATATAATTCAATTGTTTCTTTAAGAAATAGAGTTTAAATGCTTCCTAGAACAAAGTTTTTAGTTGAGTTCCCATAAAATAAATTTTGTTGCTTTTATAAGAATAAATCTATCTTCATATTAATTAGAGTAGAATCCAAGAGTTCAATAGACATAAGAATAGGTTTTTATTGCTTTCATAAACTAATAACTTTAAGTGCTTTCATAGAAATAGAAATTGGAAGTCTTTTATAGAGTAAAGTTTGATTGCTTTCATAACATTCAAATTTGGTATAAAAAGTTTGATTGCTTTATTTCATAAGAATAGAACTGCATTTATTTTTCATAGAGTAGAATTGCACTTTCATTTCACCTATGTTAAAATTTCATTACTTTCTTTAGATTAAATCTGTTAGACCAGGAGTAACTCCACATACGAATTGTGTTTTTAATTAAGAGAGAATATGAATATATACAAGGAGAGGCAGAGTATTGAGTTTCATCTCCCAATGTCTCTTTGTCTTCCAACTTCCTTTATTTTGATATTTACAATATTTATATAGGTTTTCCTAATCCCAAATATTAGGTATCAACATTTCCCCCTTAATCTGAAGGGATGTTGGTGAGTCCAAACATCATTTGGAATCTTTCAAAGTTTTCTCTCTCAAGCGCTTTGGTGAAGATGTCTACAATTTTCTCATTTGTGGAATAATGTCATAGGTGGATTGTCTTGACATGAACATAATGTCGAATTAGATGATATTTTGTATTAATGTGCTTGGTTCGATCATGGAACTTTGGGTTATTGGCAAAATTTATTGCATAAGTGTTATCAATCAAAAGAGGAGTTGAATGCACTTGTTTCTCCTGCAAATCTTCCAGAATTTTCCTGAGCCACACAATTTCCTTTGCCGCTACTACATATTCCGCCTCAGTCGTGGAATATACAGGAACTCACTGTTTGTGTGACCTCCAAGAGACAACTCCTGATCCAAGACACATAACATAACCTGAATTAGATGCTCTAGTTTCTTTATCTCCATCTAAATCTGAATCAGAGTATCCAATCAAGTTGAAGTCATCCACCTGTGTATATTTGAGTCCAAACTCTTGAGTTCCCTTCAAGTACTTTAGAACTCTTTTTGCAGCAGACCAATGACCCTCACAAGGCTTTTTCATAAACCAGGAGGGGATTTCAACAACAAATGAGATGTATGGTTTGGTAGTATTCAAGTAGTTGAGACTTCCTACAAGTTGTCTATACTTTGTTGCATCCTCAAATTATTATCCTTCAATGAACATGAGCTTTAAATTCCGTTCCATTGGAGTAGTCAAAGTATTTCACTCAACCATGCCAAATTTGTTCAAAAAATTGCCAATGTACTTATTTTGAGAGAGGAATATAAACTTTGGATGTTGGGTTACTTCAATACCAAGATAGTAGTGAACAAAGCCCAAATCTGTCATTTTCGAAATCCTTTCCTCAATTATTTCTTGTTGAAGAATGTAACTAGTGTTGGCCTTCATAATTGTACTTGAGTCATGATGTAATGTATTTATCAAAAGAAAGAAAAATAAATTGACTTATTAAAGCATGGGTTTCATTCTTGGTTGAATTGATTTTAGGTCAAAGTATCCATTGAAGACTTCTAAGATTTATGTCAAGTTTTCTTGTCCATGTCATAATGTAAAGAACCCTTCTTGGGATTTATTTGTCAAGAAAGAAAATTATTTTAATGTAAATTAGGTCTTCTAGGCCTTCTCCACCAAGTCGGCCTCAAACTAGACAAGTCAGCCTAAACTGAGGGGCATAAACTACTATATAAAAGCGACAACTCGACCTCATTTGGAGCACTCACTCACCAAGTTCGATCTACAATTACTGGGGCAGTAAAAAGTGCGAAATTCAAGGAAGAAAGTGAAAAGGGCTAGCGAAGGAGAAGGAGGTATATATCAAGCATAAGAAGTTGAAATTTTCTCTCTCTCTGTCTCACATGTGGAGTTGATAAGCTGCTGAAAGGGTTGAAACTTTTGTCCTGTTGCTGGGCCGAAATTCTGTTGTTGGGGTTCGAAGTTCTAAAGCTAGGAAGTCGAATTTTTGGATTGTCGTTGAGTTAAAGCTATTGGATAAGAAGAGACTATTGAAGGTTGCTGAATCATTTTGGAAGGCTGACTTGGTGGATGAGGAAGGTCAATTGGTCTAGGGTCTTGGTCTGTCTCAATTTGAATTACAGAAGGAAGAGTTGTTGACTGGGTTTTCCCTTATATATGGTTTAGCCCTAGCTGACTGACTACATCTGGTGTCCATGATCATTGTGTTTTGGTTTTGGTAATTACTTGATGAACTAAGATAAAAGAAGAAAATAAGAAAGATAATAAGAATTCAAAGATATCACAAGTAATTATCAACTAGAGAAAATCTTTCTGCCTTTCTGATTTTCTAACATGGGATCTAAGGTGAAGAAGAAAGAAAAAGGCGGGTTAAATATCCATTGAGGAAAAAGGGAATAAAAAGAAGGTTATTAAGGAAAAATGATCATATAAGGAAACAAACCTACTATCTACAAAAACTATGTCAAAATCAACGAAGGGAGAAAACAAACTAGAAAGTGCATCCAACTATAGGGCCTAGAAAAAGAGGATAGATCTCATTCTCGAAAAGAACAAAGTTTTGAATCTTGTTTAAGAAAAAATCAAGAAGCCTACAGATGAATCAAGTCAAGTAGAAAAAATAAAAGTTTAGAGAAATCAAAACCTTGGCTATGAACCTAATAGTGTGTGGAGTTAAGGACAACCTAATTACATACATATCCACCATAAATTCTGCTCAAGAAATGTTTGAGACTCTTTCCAAGTTATTCACCACCAAGAACATTAGTCAAATAACAAGCCTCAAGAATGAATTAAGGACTATTAAGATGACAAAAGATGACATTGTGTCATCCTACTTTATAAGGATATCTATAATAAGAGATGAACTCCAAGAAATAGATGACGTTGTCCCAGAAAAGGAGCTCGTAATTACTGCTCTTCTAGGACTACCAAAATATTGGAGCGCCTTTGAATTAGGACTTAATAGTTGGAAGGATACTCCAACATTGAACAAATGTGTAATGCATACAGTCAAAAAGAAACTCGAGTATCATTAGTAAACAACAAGAAGGAGGATGAAGAAGAAAATACCTCTAATGCTTATTATGTTCATCACAAGAGGAAAGAAACTTTTAAGAAGTTCAAAGGACCAAAGAAGAAAGTGGACATATACAAGATTCAATGTTACAACTGTCACAAGATGGGTCACTACAAAAGCCATTGTCCAGAGAATCCAAGTAATAAGAAGATAGAAAGGGAACATGCAAATGTTGTTGATGAAGCTCCACCTAAGAAGAACAAGACCGAAGAATCAGAAGTCAAGGACTTATACTACTAAGTCCTCTCTCTCTCACATATCCTTCTTGTTCTTCCATATTTTTTTTGAATTGTTTTATGTTTTCATTTCTAGAGTTTATAGATCTAACATGTCTTGTTAGAACATTTTAAAATTATTTCTATAAGGTTGTAGTACCCCTCAACAAGATTGGATTAAGAGGGAGCCTCCACCATTTTACCAAAAGATAAGTATCCTATTCTTTGTTTCATCTTTTCATGTTTGGTTTCCTCCTCACATCAAGACTTGTTTGTATTGTATGCTAATAACCTTTCTCCTTATATTTTCCTTGGTCGGGAAAGCTTGCTAAATGCTCAAGGGTATGTTGGAGACTTCAAAGGATAGACTTGAAGCATGGAAGAAGTTATGCCCTTTAATAATTGATGTCCTACAAGGTTTGTTAAAGAAAAACTCAAGGTATTTCTTAGACTATAAACTTTAAAGTTCTCTTCATATAAAAGGTACAATCATTCTCTTTTAAAATTCGCTTACATTATTGATATCGTTATGTCTAGGGTTTTGAATCATAATTTTTTTTGTTTGGGTGATTAATCATTAGATTGAATCTACCCTCATTATATTTTAATAATTCTAATGGAACTTTAAAAAGTTCACTATAAAACCCTAACCTAAGGGTGTGTCAATATTGATTATGAAACCCTAGTCTACTTAGGGTTGTTAACGAAATCTATGAAACCTATTCATTATATGTTTAGGGTTTTGGTATTGTTATGATAAAAACCATAATCCTTTAGGGTTTGCTATTAATGTCTAAATTGAAACCTTAGATATTTAAGGTTTTTAAGCAAAACCATTGTAATAATCATAGTAATATCCTAGGAATGAAACCCTAAGTGCATATTCATTTGTGTGATCTGTTAGAGTCGGTCTAGTAGCCCTCCATCAGCGATCAAAGCTCTTTGCATTTGCATAGGTAGGTGTCTCATCAGTGTCATTCTCTGCATTCCGTTAGGCATGCCATAACCCTGATGGAGGAGCTGGTGTCTTTGTCCCCCTCTTGGCACTGCTGGATCAGCTTGTTTCAGTCATTAAACTTTGTCATGGTTACTTGTTTATTGTCTTGAGATCAAATTTTTAGGTCTAGGGTTTTGGTCAAGTTTGTCTTCAAGGTCATGTTTCTGAAGGTCAATAAGTGCCCAGCAAGCCAGAGGGATGATTTTCAAAGTATTTCTTCGAAAGATTCTATCTTGTACAGTTAAATTTCACCTTGGATTTAAAAACCCTGTTTTTAAAGCCAAGGTCATTTTTCAAAATTTTGTAAAAAATGGTAAAATTTCAAAAGGCTTCAAAGGACAGCATGTAACCCTGGCTCCCTTGCCAAGATCCCTCAGATGTTATCCCTGCAAAAAGTATCGAGCAAAAGCATCAAATTAGTCAATTTCAGGATAAAAGGAAACCAAAAACATCAAGTTTATAAAGTGTCAAAGAAAAACATTATAAAGTGGGTTTGGGCATGAAATTAATTCAAATCAAGGTTATAAAAGCCCAATCTCCCTCCATTGAGCCTCATTGTGCATCTAAGTCACTTGCAAGAGAGATTGGGCGAGAGATTGGACGAAGTTTTTGAGCTGGACAGACGCGCGACCCGTCAGACCAGGCGTGCGACCCGTCAGAGGCGCGCGACCCGTTGAGTGCCCTCCGACAATGCAAATTTATAACGGGCGCGACCCGTCAGTGGCGCGCGACCCGTTGGGTGAGGCGCGTGACCTGTCAGCGCCCTCCTTATAAAACCGCCTGCAAATTTCACCAAGGAGCCACAAAATCGCCGGATTGTGTGAGGTAGGCCCTCAAGCTTAAAAATTTGTTGCTTGTTATGGTTAAAAGAAATCATGAGTACATTTTCAAAGATCTCCATGTGCAAGAGAAAAGCTCCATGTTGCTGTAGTTTGAAATTGTAAAAGTGGCTAGGGTTTTATGCTGTTTTAAGGTATTCCCTTGTAATCATTTTTTCCCCATTCCCATTTCTTTGTCCTTGACATTCCATGTAAATTTCCCTTGCAAAATTAGTGAAAAGCCCTAAACCCTACCCGTCTTCCCTAACAAGTAAAAATCAAACCCTAACCCTACCTCTAATAATATCCATGTTAATAAGTTTGTATAATGGTGTATATGCAATGATTTTGCAATGATTTTTCCCAAAATCCCTGTTTTATATATTTATTCCCATTTTCCCTTTAAAGTGTCCCTCCCCTAACATTCCCCTCGTGCTCCTTGTCCCCTTGAAACAACATTTTAATCAACATTTTACCAAGCAGAAACAACAATACATTTTAGCCATTTTGCTCCTAAAACAATGTCAGAAACCGAAACCAATTACGAGCAAAGTGATGACCAGGCATCAGCTTCAGAGTTTGAGGTACAGAGGAGGCCTCATAAGGGTGGAAAGGGTGGTCATCATAGGAGAGAGGAGCCCACCTCTTTGACCAATTTGCAGGCTTGTCCAATGGCAGTATCATGTTTCCGTTATATGTCTTGTTATGAGTTTTGCGAGAGGATCTCTCAGATTCAGCATCACAGGGAGTTGGCTCGCTTATTTGTGTTGCATTTGCATGATGGACATGTGAACCTTGCTGGGGTGGATTTTACATTGACACCCGAGATGATTGCTCAAGCCACAGGGATCCCGAATGTCGGAGAGGTGTGGAACAAGCGCAGAATGTTGGACATTGTTCAGTTTGAGCCTTTCATTAGACCTGCATTCATGAGACATTTGACGGGTGTATTTCCCTTCAGATTTTTGAGGAGTGAGTTTGCTCCCATGATGAGGCTTATCATGCTCTTTTTCACCTGTGAGGGCATATTTTCACAGATATATTCGTACCATATTCGCCTATTGATGCATTTCACACGGGTACAGATGATGAACATCCCTGTTTTCATGTGCCAGAACATTGAGAGGATGGTGCCCTTGATGCAGAGGAAGAGCCCAGCTCAGCAGTATAGGAGCCTCTATCATTACGGTTTGATTCAGCTTGTGGTTAGACATCAGTTGGCTCAGCAGGGCATCACATGGGAGGAGTTCATCTCTCGTGAGTTCTTTACAGCACCACCACCACATCCGGAGATTGTTCATGAGGAGGGAGGACCATCACAGCAGCATGATATCCCCGGGACTAGCCATGTCAGCTCTCCTCCGCTTGTCACTTATCAGAGAGGCCAAAGGGCCTTATTTGCAGCAACTCGGCGAGTATTTTCTCCACATCAGGTGGAAGGGGTCTCGCCTTCTTCATCAGCTCAGCAGTGTTATCTCCACACCAGGTGGAAGGGGCCTCGTCTCCGACAGCAGCACAAGTATCAAAGAGGGGCAAGCAGCCCAAGATTGATGAGGGGCCATCAGGTGTTCCAGATATAGAGCTTATTTATCTTGATGTCAGTTCTCCTAGCCTAGAGTCGAAGGAGATCATTCAACACCTTAGAGCTGAAAATGATGCATTGCAGAGGAGATTAGAGGGGGCACAATGGACAATCTCATATCTAGAGCAGCGCAACAAACAGTTGGAGGATGAGCAAGCTCTTGATGAGTTGTGGAGGATTCGTGGAGACCGCATCTTGAATAGAAGAAGACCCGGTGATCTATTGCCCGCTGAGCGAGAGTCCATGCTTATCCGGCTCAATGCTCACTTGGAGAGGCTGTTGGCTAAGGCCAACCAAGATAAGAAATTGTTGAGAAACATGAAGAACCATTATTGGGCGCGGATGCACGTGTGCAAGGCGAAGATGAAGGTGCTTCAAAAGCGGCTGGCCAAAGCACAAAAAAGGAGAAAAAGGCCCGATCCCCTCCACATCTTGGCCGAGGCTTCCTTGAAGGAGAAAGGCACTAAATAGCTCAGTCACAGCACAAATTCCAAGAAATTTTGAGCGTTTTGGGTCAATTTTGGTTTTTTCAGGCAATTTACAGGTTTTGCCCTTTTAACGGGTCTCACCCCCCGCGCGACCCTTTCACTTGGCAACTGTATTTTGCAAAAACTCGGCATTTCCAGATTTGTCATGAAAAGTTACACATGCTCATCCATTGCCAAGAGATTTTATGAAGTTTTGGGCCTCCAGAAAGTCAAAAAACAAGCAAAAAATGACTTTCTGCCACATTTTTGAGACACAGAAAATAATCTTGGGAGATTGCAATTTTGGAGGGGCAAATGACAACCAAATTCAGAAATTCCAGTTGGGTTGGAAAGTAGACTCACAGACCTTTCCAACAAGCCTACTCTTGCCCCATTTGGACACCTGGAAGTGCCCCAAAAGTGCCCTCAAAGGCGCGCGACCCATCAGGAAATGGCGCGCGACCCATCATGCAAATTTCTCAAAATTTCAGTGTACAGCTCAGCAAAACGCAGTTTTGACTGTGTTTGATTTTTTGGAATGGATTTTTATCCTCCTTGTTGTAAATGATGTAATTTTATGACACTTTTACACTTATGTATCTCTTCTAGAAGATTCATTCATGAGATAGGTGAAAATTAAATGAATGAATTGGTTTCCTAGCTTATAGAGGCAAGTTGTTTTGACTGCCTAGATTTTAGTGCTCAGTTTAGAATTGGTTGAAACAGCTCCTAGAAGGATGAGCTCGACCCCTAGAGGCAAGGGAAGAGGTTGGCTTGCCTATTTTATGTATTTTCTCAATCATTTTCAGAGGTTGGAGGGTTGGACTCTTGAGGGAGAAGCTATCATTGTATTATTCACTGTATCTCTGCAATTTTTTGCTAAGGAAGACCAGGGTTTTGCAGTCCTTTTTGGGATTCTTGTGGTTACATGTATTGATGGTGTGTTTCTCTATGTACTTGTAAGTGTGTTATGTGAATCATTTCCTTTCTTTTCCTTCTGCACATTAAGCAAATGAAGTGTTAAAGTAGAACTCATGACTGTCATGCTCTGCTTTTAAGTTTGTTTAATTTCAATGTTTTCTAGTGTTTAAGGAGAATTCAAAGTTATTGTTTGCTCTCCTTAACTCCTCATCTGTCATTCTTAATCATCCACCTCAATCAAAGGCATCGATACTGTCTCCTACCTTTCCCCAAAGAACCCCCTGCAGAAACTGTGTCCAATCCCCGCACCCAAAATTGCCACCTCCTCAATTTGCCACCAAAAACCCTAAAAATCCCAAATCAACCCTTTGATCAGTTTACTAGCCTAAAATCAGTGTTACCCTATTGGTTATCTCGCCCATTGAATATCTTTATCGAGATAGACCGGAGAGAGCCCTCTCCTGCCCCGTAGGGCTAGCTACGAGGCTAAGTGGTTTGATGTTTCCTTGAGGTTTACCTTTCTCAGCCTGAGGTGAAATTTCAAGCACTAACATGATCGAAACCCTAGTCTGGTCAAAATTGTTGTATATCTAACTTTGATGTATTAATATTGGGTTTACTTAGTAGATATTGTTGTAAAATGCTAGTGCATGGTTATGAAATCCGACATATATTCAAGTATGCTAACTTAATTGTTGATACTCATGTTTTGATTTGTGAATTCTAGGGTTTGTAACAAAACCCTAGTAGAATTTGGTATTTTAGGACTTGATGATATTATTATTATGTTTTAGTTTTGATGATGAAAATTTAACATTTGGAATAAACCCTAGTAGAGTCTGTCATAGAATATATTATTGAAACCTTAGATGTATAGTACCGTGATTGGATTATTATTTGATTTGTTATCTAAGGCCTTGTGTCTCAAAATGGAATCTAAGGTTTATGACCAAACCCTAGTAAGAAGTTGAAGTCTAGTATGCAAATAGATGTGTCTCTTATCAATTATGAACCTAACTAGGTTTAGGTATTTGATGTCTAAAGTCTAAATGATTTGATGCTTCCATTATAAGAATTTGACATAATTAACCTCATGCTTCTATATGTATTTGGTTGTACTTGCTAGTAAAATTTTGCAGATGTTGAAAATGTTCGTAATAATGATAAGCATAATGAAGGAAGTTATAAGGATGATGGTGATCAAGATGACCTTGAAGAAGCCGTGAAAGGTTGAAGCTTCTCCGATGTTATAGAAGAAGAAAATTGTTGATCTCCCTAAGTTAAGAGGGAGAATGTTTAGAAGAAAAGAGTACATCTCCCCAATTGATATGTAAGGCATATTATGAGTCATGATGGATACCTTGTAGAATAAATCAAAGAATGAATAGATAAACAATGTATTGAGGATGTCTTGGTGTTGCTGAAGAAATGAAAGAAGAAAAACTTCCGAATATTGAATATGAATAACTAAGTGGCATCAAGATGATTGAAAACCCTGAAGGTTTGTGTTTACTTGTATATGTATATTTAAAAGTTTATTGCTTAATGGGGTTTGTGTTTGAACAAGTAAATCCCTCCATTAAGAAGGATGAACACTTGGGAAGCATGCTTGGACAAATGGATATATATAGTTTATTAGGGAGAGATGAAGCCTCTAATTTCGGATGCTTGGGAGGACATCTGACCAACCTATGTGTTGATGTCTAGATCCTGAAAGGGAGGATGGAATTGGTCATGGAGATTCGACCTTGGATACATACCTAGATCCTTGGGTTGATGGTTAGCAAGTAAGCCTGATGGTACCTAGACTGGTTGAAAGGTCGAGTCCACCTTAGTCCCACTCAGATAGAATACCCTCGTCAAGTTTCTAGTCCGTAACATTGAGTGTGTTAGAACTCTTTGTAGTTCATTTTGGAGATCTTCCATGTACCTCTATATATTTGTAATTATGAATACCTCCCTAGTTAAGAGGGGGTGTTGAAAAATGTAACTAGTGTCAATCTTCATAATTGTACTTGATTCATGATGTAATATATTTATTAAAAAAAGAAAAATAAATTTTATTATTAAAGAAATTAACTTATTAAAGCACGGGTTTCATGCTTGGGTCAATTGTTTTTAGGTCAAAGTCTCCATTCAAGACTTCTAGTGTTTATGTCAAGTGTCATTGTACATGTCATAATGTAAAGAACCCTTCTTGGGATTTATTTGATAAGAAAGAAATTTATTTTCCTGTAAATTAGGTCTTCTAGGCCTCCTCCACCAAGTCAGTCTCAAACTGGACAAGTTGGCCTAAATTGAGGGGCATAAACTTTTATATGAAGGCAACAACTCGACCTCATTTGGAGCACTCACTCACCAAGTTCGATATGTAATTACTGGGGCAGTAAAAAGTGTGAAATTTAAGGAAGAAAGTGAAAAGGGTTAGCAAAGGAGAAGGAGGTCTATCTCAAGCATAAGAAGTCAAAATTATCTCTCTCTCTCTCTCACATGTGAAGCTGCTAAGCTTTTGGAAGGGTCGAAACTTTTGTTCTATTGCTAGGTTGAAATTCTACTGTTGGGATTCGAAATTCTGAAGCTGGGGAGTCGAATTTCTGGATTGTTGTTGGGTTGAAGATTGCTAAATAAATTTGGAAGGCTGACTTGGTGGAGGAGGAAGGTCAATTTGTTTGTATCAATTTGAAAAACTGAAGGAAGAGTTCTTGACTGGGTTTTCCCCTATATAGGGGTTTTAGCCCTTGCTGACAACCTAGAACTAGTGTCCTTGATATTTGTGATTTGGTTTTGGTAATTGGTCGATGAACTAAGATAAAATAAAAACATAAGAAAGATAATAAGGATTCAAATATATCACAAGTAATTATCAACTAGAGAAAATCTTTCCGCCTTTCCAATTTTCTAACATTTCTTTATAGATGCAATGAAATTTTCATTGTTCTATGTCATCAGAAGAGCATCTACATACACCACAATATATACAATTGTTTTTCCAAATATCTTGACAAACAAAGTTGCATCATCAAGAACATAATGTTTGAAATTGAGTTTCAAAATATGCTTAGTCAATTTCTTGTATTAGGCTCATGGTGCTTGCTTGAGGCCATACATGGATTTTACAAGCTTGTATACTTTATGTTGATGATCATTCACAACAAATTCTTCTAGTTGGGACATGAAAACACTCTCTTTCAGATCTCCATTCAAGAAAGTAGTTTTTACATCCATTTGATGGACTTTCCAACCGTTTTGAGTTATCAAGGCAAAGAGCGTCAGGAAGGTATCCCATTTTGTTGTGGGGGAAAATGTATCCTCATAGTCTACCCCTTCCTTTTGTGCAAAACCTTTTGCCATAAGCCTAGTTTTGTGCTTGTCAAGTGAGCCATTTGATTTATACTTGTTTTTGAAGACCCACTTGCAGCCTATTGGTTTGGTTCCTAATGGAGGATCAACCAACTTCCAGGTGCCATTCTTTATCAAAACATCATATTCTTTCTGCATTTCTTCTTCATATTCATTATGAGAAGTGGCTTCTTTGAAGTAAGTTGGTTCAAAATCTGTAGACAAATTTAGTTCACAGTCATAAGAAACATCAATATCAACAGGTGAATCAGGATCATCTACATCACCTACATTTTGTCTAACAGAGCTTCTTGTTCCTGTCTTTCCAACCTCATAAGGAAGAACACCTTCAAGTGTCTTTGTCAACCATTTTGGAGGACCTTTCTAAGATGGATCAGGCTGCTTAGTTGACTGAGATAGGGATGAATCAAGATTTAGCCTCCCAATTATGTCAATCACGTCACTCAAAGTGTCATCTTGATCAATGGTTGGAGCTTCATGAAGGGGAGAGAGTGCTTCAAAAGGAGATTCCATAGATTGATCTAGTATAGCGATCCCCCATTCAAGATGTGGAATCTCATTATAAAACTCTTGAAAAGACTGCATGTCAGAATCTATACAAGCAATCAAGCTGCCACTCAACAACATTGTCAGTCTTGGAAGATTCAAGAAAGATCACATATCTAGATATTATAAACTTCTTATTCAATTCATCATAGAGATGATATACTTTGGAGGTATCTGAGAACCCCAAGAAGATACATTTGTGACTCCTTGCATCAATTTTGTTTCCTTGTTCCTTAGGTATCAAGGCATAACAAGTGGAACCAAAAGCCCTAAGATGCCTCACCGAAGGAATGTGGCCATACCACATTTCATAGGGAGTCTTGTTTTTGACAACATGAGATGGACACCTATATATACAACACATAGAACTGCATCAACCCAAAACATCAACTTAGCATTCTTGAAAAACATTATTGAATGTACCATATTTAAGATTGTCATATTCATTCTTTCAGTTACTCTGTTATGTTGGGGATTATAAGGCACAAGTTGTTTGATGTTTGATCCCATGTTGACAAAGATAGTTTTCAAATTCATTTGAAGTATATTCTTTTCCATTATCAGTACAAATAGAGCTAATATGAGATTATGCATCATTTTCAATCCATGCACGAAAGTTCTAAAATGTTTCAAAAGCGTCAAATTTGTTCTTTAATAAATAAACCCAACACATTATGGTGTAGTCATCATATATTTGTTACCATTTGCAAAAGGAACATACATTGGGCCACATAAATAAGAATGAATGAGTTCAAGTTTTCTATGTGCTTTGGAATGAGAATCACGAAAACATTGTTTGCTGTGCTTTGCAAAGATCTAAGCATCACATTGCTTAAGTTTCCTAGGAATAGTTGGAAAACTAGTAACACCACTTTTCTTCAACAAACAAAGGATGTCATAATTCAAGTGTCCAAATCTAGCATGCCATAAAAGACTTGATGGAAGTGTACCTTCATCATAGTGAGAACTATATGAAATTTTTGTGCACAAGTAGAGGTTCCTTGCAGCTCCAGAAGTCTCTCTTCTTCTATCCCAGTCATGACAAGTGAGTGATTTGATGCTTTTCTGACCTCAACCTTGACATCAAATATATGAATGGAGTGTCCTTGCTGGCGAATGTGGACTTGTTGTAGCATTTTTTGGTTTTGATAAGATAGAATAAATTAGTCAAAAATGAAAAACATGTTTACAAAATGTTAATATAGGATAAGGACAAAAAGAATATTGAATAAAAAATGTTAAGAACATTTTTGAATAAATATGTCCATATCAAAGAAAATGTTAGGTTAGATGCCCAAAAAAATCAAGGCAAAAACAAAATGTTAGGTTAGAGAGAAAAGAAAAAGAAATAAACTCTGAAAGTGTGCAAGTTCAAATGCCACTACTATTTTACCTTTTTATGCAAAATAATGGTTGTGTGTAGCTTGTCATAAATGCCACAACCCATGACTGTCAAATAGTTTAATCTTGACTGCTTCATGCTTTAAATTTCATGTTTATAGTTAGAGAATAAAGATCTAGCCAAACTATTTAATCTTGGTAGATCAGTATTTAGGTAGAGAATAATAAGGAGATCATTAGTTTAATCTGAGCCCTTGGATGTTATAAGGTTAGAATTAGATAGTTTGTTTTTCAAAAGAAAAAGGGAAAATAAAAGGGTTTGCTAGCTTAAATACACCCATTAAGTGAAGAAAAATGTTAGGATAAGCAAAGGATAAGTAGAAGAAAGATTGTTGAAGTTCACAATTGATTTAATTAACTTCCCTCTCATTTTATCTCATCTTCCACTACATACTTATTAATTTCCCCTTCCCAAATGTTCTCCAATACTAAAACCTTTAGTCATAAAGGCTTAGAGCATTTCTCTGACATCTGGTGGGACTGGACCCTCGGCTTAATGACTTATAGATATTAAATATTGGAATTCCCTTCACAAAAGTCATTTTTCTTCATTTCCCTAAAAAACCTCTTTTCCTAAGGCTAAACACCATAGCCTAAGAAAAATGGAAATCCCATGTTAATTACCCTTTCACTCACAAATACCCCAAAAACCCACAAAATGAGTTTTATCCTAAGTACTAATGTATGTGGATGACAAGCATATAATTCCAAATTTGCATTATACTTAGCATATCTCCTTTCCCTTCATATTCGCATTAACTTTTAATTTAATATATTAAATCCCTAAAATACCCATTCCTGTATATTATTAACTCCTTTTACGTAAATATCCCGAAACCTTGATTTAACTATAAGACTATGTATTTCACTCGAAACCCATTAACTTATCGATTCATGATAAAGTTAATTAAACCTCCATTAATCATCCTGATCACCTAATTTGAGTTTAATCTTGCAATTAAGCGCGATACCACCGTAATTAACCCATCGAGCCCCTCCATTTCTCTTCCCTTTTTCCTCCATGTTGCTTTATCGCTCGACCGCTGTTAGATCAAAGGCGCTCTCATCCAATGCACCACATCCATATCGAGTTGGCCCGATGACCGAACCTTGCCCACCCGTTTTGCGCCGACCCCCCAGTGCTACGTGTCAGCCAATGGAGTAGATCGGGTGACCCCCTTTAAAAACCACCTTCACCACAAAAGTGGTGCGATGGCTCCGCTTACCACTCCACCGTACTCCTGAACGCAGTATTCCTTATTCACTCTACTTTGCGCCAAAATTTTGAAAAGTTAAACGTTTACCCGTTTAAATGTTAAACCCTCACCTTCGCTCTTTTCACCCGTTTACACATAAAAACCTGTATAAACCCTCCTACACCACCCTAAGCCTCTGCAACCCATATAACCATTGTTTACCTTCCGATAGCACTCCGGACTCCTTCCATAGACCTTTCAATTCAAAATGAAGCCATTTCAGCCCTCCCTACCAACCTGTGTTTTTCTTAACATTTGTTGTGTTTTGCAGGTGATCATACGAAACCTGTTGTTCCAGATTTACAAGAAAATGAATTCAAAATCCTGCATACAGTGAAGGACAAATGAGACGATCAAAATCCAAATTACTTGATGCTGAGACATAAAAGTTAAATGATTTACTGTTGAAATATACAGTAAAAACTTGAAATGTACAGTAAAGGTAAAAGGACACAATAAAGGATATTCACAGAGGTCAAAGTGTATCAGATGAAAGATCATAAGTGAACATGACATCCAACGTAAAGATCAAACAGACAAGCAACTTAAAAGAAAAATATAAAAAACCAAAGCCTGCAAAACCTAAATAACAGGGACAACAAGAAGGAGTTCAATAGCTGTCTCTATCTTCTTGCATGAAGATTCTTCATTTTCCTAGAATAAATCCTTAAACAGTTTAAGATATTTTCTTATTTTTGTATAAATAACTCTCTTCTCAAGTTATCTAGGGGTTCATTGTTCATTGGTCATTACTCACTATTCAGCTTTGAACCTAGTTGCACCCTTGATGAAGCATTTCTAGATATTTGATGTACTTGACTTTTCTGGAACCTTAATATGAAGCAAAGGATTCTGAATTCTTTTTGCATAGTTGGTGTTTCATGTAAAATTTTTCAGTATTACTCATTATGTTTTTCTTCATATTCTTATGAATTTACAGAGATAACTAGGTAGGAATAATTGTGTCTCAATCTATTCCTATAAGCTTTTTGAAGTGATAATCATTAAAGAGAATGGATTAATGGGCCGTCTGTTTAATTAATTCCCTCTGAATCAATAAATAATCAACATCTTGTTGTAAGCATAAGCATATTCTCTTGAACCTTCTGAACATCGGTCAGAGGTTTTCATACTTATGATTATGTAATTATCTATCTGAGAATTGTGATAATCATATTATTTTTGGTTTTTGCTCACCACTATTCAAGATTTATCACTGTGTGAAATTTTATAGCAGCCCTTTACTGAGATATTGATATTATTCAAAGGGTTAGGTATATCAGTTCTATATTTGTTTTATTCATTGGTCTCCCAAATCAAAACAAAAACCCCCAAAACATTTATCTTAGATTCTCTAGCATTGATAGCTGACCACTATTATCTCATAGGTACACCATCAAACTGGCGCCGTTGTCGGGGACTCAAATTTCATTAAGTTTTCCTGGGGAAACGATATATATTAAAGGTCTAGAAAGGTTAAAATCCTTCACCTGGCGACTCCACTCTCTCAAACTGGCACCTTTTAAGCACATCAGATCTCGTTCAGAGGGTAACCTAGTTGATCCTTTGTTAGATCCTGAAAAAATTATGAGAAAAGCCAGTTCTAAAAGGGGACATCAACCCTCTTCTTATTCTTCTTCTTCAGTCTTGCATTATGAAGATTTACCATAATTTGATCCTTATAGTAACATTCCATCCAGTCTAGATTACTCCCACCTATCACCTAGGGTTGCTGAACTCTTGAGGAGAGGAGTTGATTTTAAATCAACATTCCTCATTCATTCATTTGAAACTCATCTAGAACCCTCACTACCACCAGGATCTCCTAAAACTGAATATGACTTGGGTGTTAATTTACCAGATTATAAACCAACAAATTCCATATCCCCTACCACTTATTCGTTTCCTCCCACTTTTGGACAACCTGAAGCTTCTACTTCTAAACAAGTCGAAGAGACCTTCTCAGTGTAATCAAATCCACTATTTGAAACAAAGGAAGGTATTCATCCACAGGTCCAAAATTTAGTTCTTAGGAATCCTTTGAAATCACTCAGGAGATCCCCTCCTTCTTCACCTCCAACTAGTTCTTCAACCCCTCAATTACCTTCTTCAACTTCTTCATCCACACAAACACCACACAAACACCTCATATACCACCTCCCACTATGGCTTTCCAACCTATTGTACAGGCTAGATATGCAACTTTAGTCTTACCTCCTAATCTCGATGCATTCCCAGCTGGATACTTGAAATACCTTCCCAGGTATAATGGAGAGACCAGTCCTTCTGCTGAAGACCATCTTCAAGCCTTTTTAGACTTTGCAGATAACATGAATATTGAATGAGAAAACGTTTACATGTGGTTGTTTGTACAATCACTTGAAGGAAATGTAAGAATTTGGTTTAGGCAGTTACCTACAAATACCATTAGAAATTGGGAAGAGATTACAACTATATTTAAAAACCAGTGGGGTGTGAAAAAAGATCCTCTTTACTTTCTTAACGAGTTTGATGAACTTAAAAGAAAGTTTGGTGAACCTGTATTAGACTTTATCAAAAGATTCAATAAGCTTTATCATAAAATGCCCCTTGATTGTAAACCCCCTGTAGCAGCAGCGAAGTCTAGATTTTCTAAAGCCTTTGATGATGATTTGCTGTTATGCTGAGAGAGAGAACTTTTAGAACTCTTGAAGATATGCAAACAAATGCTATTGAGGTAGAAGCAAACATCGCTGCTTCAACTACTTTGAAAACTAAAGAGGAAAAGGCCCAAATAAAACTCAAATCGACACCAGAAGCCTCTAGTTCCTTCAAGACTAAAACTGAAGATTCTAAAATAGATGAAATAAATTCTCTTCTTAGAAATATATCTAATAGAATTTCAATAGATGAAATAACTTCTCTTCTTAGAAATCTATCTAATAGAATTTCCAAGATTGAGACTCAACTTAGGACAACTCAACAAACAATTTCTAGACCCCAAAATCAAAATCAAGGTCAGTATCAAAGAAATCCACCATTATGAATTATTCAGAGACCTAGTAATGATCATCATGTTCCCACTCCTTTGTTGATAGATGATAAAAAACCTGATGATAATACTATGACCATCATTGAATATATAAATAATTTGGATACTTCCTCTGATCAAATAGTTATTATTCCTGTTACACAACAAAAACAAGTTCAAGAAGATCAAGAATCTTCACAGGTTTCTAAATACCATGCCTTCTTTGAATTTTTAATTGCAGAGTTGAACAAAAGATATGACCTTAGGCCTAGGCTTGGCCCTGGAAGACCTCCTAAGGAAACTTCAGTAATTGAACCTCATGCCAAAGCTGCTTAAACTCAAACAACTTTTATTCGACCATTAGAACAACCAATTGATATTCCTCAAAATGAAAAAAATGCTTTGACTACTTTTAATGTTGAAAAAGAGTTAGAAAGAGTTAAAATCCCAATTCCTCTTTCCGAACTTTATAAGAACCCTGGGTATAAAAATCAGGTCTCCAAATGGATACAAAATACCTCGGTTGACGCTAAAGGTGATATCATTAGTCTGCAAGATGAAAAACCAACAATTGTTTTTGGCCCAAGCTCAGATATGATAGATGAAATAGTGCCTCCTTTCTATGTAACTCTAAAGACAAATGATTCCATGTTGTATAATTGTATGCTTGATTCTGGAGCATCACATAACCTCATTCCAAAAACTATCATGGATCATTTGAAACTTGACATAACTAGATCCTATCATGACTTGTACACCTTTGATTCTAAGAGGTTGCCTTCCTTAGGATTGATTAAGGATTTAGTAGTCACCCTTGCCGAAATTTCAGTGAAAAGTATAGTACTTGATATAGTTGTCACAGATTTCCCTCCCAAATTTGGAATGCTCCTTTCAAGGTCTTGTTGTGCCAAATTAAGGGGAACTCTTTAGATGGATATGTCTTATGCTACTATTCCAGTTTATGGGGGAGAACAACTAAGATTATATAGGGAGGTGAGATTTGTACACACTGTTTGTAAAACAGACCAGCCAAGGAACCATCCCATTTATGCAATTGACCAAGATTTTGGTTGCTTTCAACTCTCTTCAAACCAAGTGCATGAAACTCAAGTTAAAATTGAAGATGTAATTGAAAGTCCAGTACCAAATAAAACTGATATATGGAAGCTATTCTTTGACGGCTCCTATACAAAAGATGGATCAGGAGCTGGAGTAGTTTTAATATCACCAGAAAAAGAAAACATTACCCAATCATGTAAGCTCGACTTCGAAGTTACAAATAATGTGGTTGAATATGAAGCTTTCCTTTTAGGATTGCAATTATCCAAAAGCTTAAAGGTTCGAAACTTAAGTGTTTTTACTGATTGAGAGCTTATTGTCAAACAAGTGAGAAGTATTTTCCAAACTAAACATCCTAGACTTAGGTTTTACCGAAATGAAGTATGGGATTTAGTTGAAAACTTCTTTGATGCCTTTAATTTGACTTATATTCCAAGAGATCAGAATATTCATGCAGATGCCTTAGCTGTTTCTGCTAGTTTATTTAAAATTCCTAACCAGACTAATGTACTCTACCAAATACAAGTCAAATATAGACCATCTATCCCAAACAATCTGAAACACTGACAGATATTTGAAGATTATGAACACTTGAAATCTTTTCTGCAACTTGTAGATCAATTTTCTCTTCTACAAATTGATGAAGATAGATCCGAAATAAATGAAAATACAAGTGAGAATGATACCTCAGATTTCAGTTCAAAAATTTGATCATAATATTATTCAATTGTCTAAAAATTTATTCCAAAAGGCTTGATACCTTTAGAAAAATTGTTTGATCAAAATGATGTTCTCCGAAATCCTCAGTCCATTTCTTCTAAAGAGGACATCGAGGAAATTAACATTGGAACAAATGATGATGTCAAAAGCATCAAAATTTGTGCATCTCTAGACCCTGAGATTAAAACTCAATATCTTAAGTTACTTCAAAATTATAAGGATGTTTTTTCTTGGACCTATGCTGATCTAAAAACTTATGATACTTCATTAATACAACATAAGATCCCTTTGAAGCCAGAAGCAGTCCCTTATCAACAAAAACTTAGGAGGATTAATCCAGCCCTTCTACCAACTGTCGAAAGGGAGATTAAAAAAATGCTAGATGCCCAAATCATTCTCCCTCTTAGATATTCTAATTGGGTTGCAAATTTAGTTCCAGTTAGGAAAAAGAATGGAGAAATAATACTTTGTGTGGACTTTAGAAATTTGAACAAAGCATCATTAAAGGATAATTACCCTTTGCCCAAGATGGATCAGTTACTTCAAATGGTTTCAGAAGCACAAAGACTTTCTATGCTTGATGGTTTTTCAGGTTATAATAAGGTGAATGTTGATCCAACAGACAGGGAAAAGACAACCTTCACTACACGCTGGGGTACATTTATGTATGCTAGAATTCCATTTGGCTTATCAAATGCTGGAGCAACATTTCAGAGAGCTATGGATGTAATTTTCAAGGGTCAGGTAAACAAATTTAATAAAATTAATAAATAATCAAAAACCTGATAACTCATTAATAAAATAATTTTGATCCCGGTCCTAGAGTCAAACTAGCCATTGGTCAAGTTAGCCATTGGAGGCTCTGCTCGGACTATTTAACATGCTAAGCTGGATCTGTTTCTTCAACTTGTCCTGACGATGAACCACACTAGTTGGTTCAAAACACGTCGACAAATGGTATTCCATGTGATTTTTGCTGAAAAAACTCTCACAAACTTGATATGGATCACAGAAGCCTGAACTCTATAAATTTGTACTTATTTATCTTGATGACAACACTGTTTTTTCTAAATCTGATCAGAAACATCTAAAGCACTTGAACAAGGTTTTTGACAGGTGTAGGAAATTTGGGATATCATTGAACCCTAAAAAGTCTTTGTTTTCTATTAAAGAAGGAAAACTATTAGGCCATATAATTTCAAAGCAAGGAGTGGTAATTGATCCTAAGCGTGTGTCTACCATTGAAACATTGACCTTACCTAGAAACAAGAAAGAAATTCAAGACTTTTTGGGTAAGATTAATTTTTTGAGGAGATTCATCTTGAATTATGCAGAGATTGTAAAAGATATAACTGATATGCTTCGAAAAGATCATGAAGTTAAATGGACTGACTCTTCCAGGCACACATTTGATCAGATCAAGAAAGCTATCTCTGAAGCTCCCACCTTGGCCAACCCTGATTATACTAAACCATTCAATATCTTTTCTTTTGCCTCAGAAACAACCCTTGCTGCTGTCCTATTACAAAAGAATGAAGATTCCCATGACCAGCCCATAGCATTTTTCAGTAAGTTTATGAGAGATGCCGAGCTTAAATATGACATAATTGAGAAGCAAGCCTATGCCCTCATTCAAGCCCTGAAATCTTTCAGGATGTATGTCCTACATTCACCTATTACTGCTTATGTTCCTAATGGTGCTGTAAAAATTGTTTTAACTCAACCTGACACTGATGGGAAAAGAGGTAGGTGGATCACTCAAATACTTGAGTTTGATCTAACTATCAAAACTACAAAGCTAGTAAAATTCCAGGTATTAGCCAAGCTTCTAGAAAAATCCAATTGCAAATTTCTTGGAATCAATTCTATTTTAGAAGTACAAGGGAAGAATCCACAAGAGCCTTTTGTCCTAGTACAAGAGAAGAATCCACAAGAACCTTCTGTCCTTGCACAAGGAAAGAATCCACAAGAACCTTTCCTAATTCTACAAGGGGAGAATCCAAAAGAACCTTCTCTTCAACCTGAAGAAAAGAACCCACAAGAACCTTTACCTTCAGATCAGATTAGCCCTTTACATATTGATGACAAATTTCTATTGTCAGATTGGTATAAAGACATTGTAAATTTTCTCCTCCATTTTGAGTGTCCAACATCATTTTCCAAAGCCCAGTGTAAAAATCTTAAATTGAAAGCAGTGAAGTACTGCATCATAAATGCAAATTTGTACTGGAAAGATCCATTGAATATTTTGTTATTATGTTTAACAGAATCAGAAATTGAAGGAATCATTAATCAATTTCATGCAAGATTTTGTGGAGGACATTATGCTTGGAGAGCAACAACATACAAGATATTAAGGGAGGATTTTATTGGCCAACATTGTGTTATGAAACCAGCTCACAAAAAGATAGAGAAGATAGATCAACGCCTTAGAAATAAGCCTCTTCGAGGGGGCAATCTCCTTTACATTACACAAATGAACAATTCTTGGATGATTCAAATGACAAAACCTCCCTTCTATATATAGGAGTCTAAGGGGTCACAATATAACCAAGCTGACCTAACAATAATAATATAAAGACACAAAAATAATAATAGAGGGATTCTATTGGGCATAATAATAACAATATGGGGACAATAGGGGCACAACAATAACGATAAGGGATACAATGACAATAGTAATGGGGGAATCACTAGTATTAGAGGGACCTAACATGCCCCTCTCCTTCAAAAAAGTGTTGTCCTCAATGCTTGAGTAGTTCTGGATGTTTCTGTATAAAATTCTCATCCTCCCATGTGGAATCTTCAACAGGTAAATTCTTCCACTTGATGAGATACTTTGAAATTGATCGATTTCGTAGCTGTCGAGTTCTTGTTTCTTTGACTTCTTCAGGTTCCAATATGATTTTTCCTTCCTCATCAAGTTCTGGAATATTGTTTGAACTGGAAGCTTGTCACCTATAACCTTTCTTTAAGCATGAAACATGGAAAATTGGGTGCACTCGGGAAGATGCAGGAAGCTCCAATTTGTATGCCATAATACCTATATTTTGCAACACCTTGTAAGGACCATAATACTTTGGTGATAATTTATTATCCTTCTTAGCTTGCTTGAGGGACATTTGTTTATATGGTTGTAGCCGTAGGAATACCCAATCACCTACATCAAAACTTCTTTCGCTGCGATGTTGATCTGCCTGTTGTTTCATTCTATTCTGCGCTAAGGTGAAGTTATACTTCAAGATTTGGAGAACTTGTTGTTGATGCTCGATGTGATATTCCAATGCTTGAACCTTGGAATTTTCTCTTAAATATGATGTGATGGATGGTGGATGATATCCATAAAGTGCCATAAATGGGGTCATTTTTGTTGCATTATGGAAGGAAGTGTTATACCACCATTCAGTCAGAAGCAACCATTTGACCCATTGTGTCTGTTTATTAGATACAAAGCAACGAAGATATCCTTCCAAACATTTGTTTACTATCTTAGTTTTCCCATCAGATTGAGGATGATAAGATGAGCTATGAGCTAACTGAGTACCAAGACAAGAAAATAATTCTGTCTAAAAATTTCCAGTGGAAATGGGATCTCTGTTACTTACAATAATCTTTGGGTTTCCATGTAGCTTTTGAATTGTTTCCATAAATGCAGTAGACACTGTACTCGCTTTAAATGGATGAGATAATGCACAAAAGTGTGCATACTTGGGAAGTCTGTCAACTAACACCATGATAACACTCTTTCCTTTAGACTTGGGTAAACCTGTGATAAAATCCATTGAAGCCTCCTCCCAACATTGGCTTGGAATGGGTAAAGGTTGTAATAGTCTTGGGGTCTTAATTGTTTCAGCTTTATTTTTTTGGCAAACCAAACATTCCGCCACAAACTTTTGAATATCCGATTTAAAGTCATCCCAAAAAAAATCTTTCTTAACCCTGTGGTAGGTTTTTAGAAATCTTGAGTGCCCTCCTAAGGGAGAGGTGTGCAATTCCCTAAGAATCTTTTGTTTGAGTTGGGAATTCTTACATAGATATAACCGATCCTTGTACCATAACGAATCATTTTTCCAGCTAAATGTATCAGATGTACTAGGATCTTGTTGTATCTTTTGAATGAGTGCCCACACTTCCTCATCATTCTTCCATTCATCCCTTGCTTTGTTTATCCAATTTGGTTGGATAATAGAAATGACGCAAACAAATGCTTCCACATCCTTATCCTTTCTTGAGAGTAAATCTGCCACAACATTTTTCTTCCCTTTTTTGTAGACGATTTCAAAGTCATAACCCAACATCTTTGTGACCCATTTTTGTTGCTCTTCTGAAGATAATCTTTGTTCTAAGAAGTATTTAAGACTATCATGATCTGTTTTTACCTTGAAGTGTCTTCCCATTAGGTAGGGTTGTCATTTCTTAAGTGCATGTAGTATTGCCAACATTTCCTTCTCATAAATAGCTTTGTGTAAATACTTTCCTTTGATTGGACGACTTTCAAAAGCAATGGGTTTTTCTTCTTGCAATAAAACATCACCAATTCCATTTCCTGAGGCATCACATTCCACAATAAAGGTTTTTGTGAAGTCCGGTGTAGCTAAGACTAGTGCTTGGCACATTGCCTCTTTAAGATGTTCAAAGGCCTTCGTTGCTTCTGGAGTCCATGAAAATTCATCTTTCTTCAATAATGTTGTTAGAGTTGCTGCTATTCTCCTATAATTCTTAACAAACTTGCAATAATACCCTGTCAACCCAAGAAATCCTCATAGATGTTTTATGGATGTGGGGATTTTCCATTCCTTAATGGTTTTAATTTTGCTAGGGTCTACCTTAACACCTTCATGAGATACAATATCACCCAGATATTCCACCTCTTGTACTCCAAAGAAACATTTGGAGATTTTTGCATATAATTGTTTCTCCTCCAATAGTTTGAGGCACCATGTCAACAAGTTGGACATGATCCTTCCAAGACTTGCTATAGATTAGTATATCATCAAAAAATACTAACACAAATTTTCTAAGGAAGGGTTTGAAAATGGAATTCATCAAACCTTGAAATGTAGAAGGTGCATTAGTAAGGCCAAAAGGCATGAACAAAAATTCATAATAACCCTCATGAGTTCTAAATGCTGTTTTTGGAATGTCTTCAATCTTCATGATATCCTGAACGAAGATCCAACTTGGTGAAGTAAATTGATCCATGCAATTCATCCAATAATTCATCAATGATATCCTGAACGAAGATCCAACTTGGAGAAGTAAATTGATCCATGCAATTCATCCAATAATTCATCAATGATATCCTGAACGAAGATCCAACTTGGCAAAGTAAATTGATCCATGCAATTCATCCAATAATTTATCAATGACAGGAATGGGAGATTTATTTTTAATAGTGAGCTTGTTGAGCTCCCTATAATCTGGACACATGCACCATGATCCATCCTTCTTATGAACCAATACTACTGGAGCAGAGAAAGAACTTTGACTAGGTTGAATTATACTAGCCTCTATCATTTCTGCAAACATACGTTCAATTTCACTCTTTTGGACATAGGGATATCTGTAAGGCCTGATGTTTGGAGGAACACTTCCTGGAATCAAATTAATAGCATGATCATGATCACGAATAGGTGGGAGGCCTTTGAGAGTCTCAAATACCTTGGAATGATTGTCCAAGACTTTTTGGAGATCTGGAGAAATGGATGATTTCGATGTGGGAACCTCTAGTGAACATGATTGTGCAATTATGCCTCGTTGTTCTTTCTTTAGAAGCTTTGTCCTTCCGTTAGAAATGATTATCTTTCTCGGTTTCCTTGTGATACCCCTTAATTCAACTTCATTTCCGTCTGAAGAGAACTTCATGAAAAGTTCTTGAAAATTAAAAGCTATTGTACCTAAGGATTGTAGCCATTGGACTCCTAGTACAACATCAGCACCACCCATTGGAATGGAAAGCATTGGGCTATTTAATACATATTATCTCATGGATAGCTTGATATTATGGCACTTTCCTGAGCAATTTATGGTTCCTCCACTTGCAACCATCACTTGACACTTTGGTGCTAGATATAGGAAGCAATTCAATTCCTTGGCTATCTTACAATGAATACAATTATGGGTACTTCCCGAATCAATCAACACTATTACCTTTTTCTTCTTGATATGCCCTTCTATCTTGATAGTTTGAGGAGTAGTAATTCCAGCCAATGCATTACAAGATATGATCGGATTCATTTTTTCTTTTTCAAAGGTTTGTTCTTGGTGTATATCCTTTTCTTTTGACGTTTCTTGTTCTTTTTCTTCCTCCTCTTCACAATTTATGTAAAATAATTTCTTCTCGGCACACTTATGACCTTTAGTGTATTTGCTATCACAACTGTAACAAAGCCCTTTTGCTCTTTTTTCTTCCAATTGCTGTGGTGTCAACCTTATAGGTTGTGGATGGCTAGGGGCAATAGCACTTCCATCTTTATGATTGTGAGTGGTAGGCTTTCTTGTTGCCATAATTTTGCTTTCCATTTTTCTTACCAGCGTGAATGCCTTCTCCAATGAATCTGGTTACCAAAGGCGAACCTCGTGTTGGATGTTATCTTTTAAAGTCCCTATGAACACATCAATCCTATGCTCCTCTGGAATATCTTTTACCCTTATATTCAATTTTTGGAAGTCTTCAATGTGCTCCATCATTGAACCCTTTTGTTTGAGATTTATCAATTAGCTAAACAAAGTGTTGCTTTTTGTATCCTCATTATGTGCTATCATTTCATCTGTGAAAATAACCCAAGTGAAATTTGTTTACGAGAGCAAAACCATCAATACCATACAAACTGATTTGGTTCCAAATATAAAGTTGCAATGCGTACCTTTTGTGTGTTTTGCACATTATGGGATCCTTGCCATCAAACTTCCTCATATCGATATTTGGAACATGGTGGTTCTTCGATCCAACGTTAGAGTCTATGAAATCATGATTAACATTTATTTTGTTCTCATCATGAGTTTCTTTTACTACCCTTTCGCCATTAGTAAGAATTTCTTATAGAAACTTTGTCAAATCCGTCTTCAAATCTATTTTCAAATCTTCCATGTCTGTCTTCAAATCTGTCTTCAAATTGTCCATCTTAGCTTCCACGACTTCCATCTTAGCTTCCATGCCATTCATCTTAGCTTCTACACCTTTCTTTAAACCATCCATCTTAGCTTCCATGCCTTTTTTTAAACCATCCATCTTAGCTTCTATGTCTTTCTTTAAACCATCCATCTTAGATTCTGTTACTTTTTTTGCGAGTGACATTTGTTGCATTTGTTCTTGTAATTTTGGTATATCATGTTGCATTACTTCCTCTTCTTCATGAGTCATGCTAGAGCTTTCAGGTTGCTTACTAGGTGTTTCCATTTTCTTTCTTCAGGGCATCAATTACTGATAATAATGCTTCACTATGCCCTTTGAATTCCTTCAAACTAATTTTTCAAACCAAGCTTATGCAAAAAAAAAAAACTACATATATATATATATATTTTTTTTTTGTAGGAGCTTGATATTGAATATGGTGTATTTCTGTAATTTTAGGTCTCCAAGCTCTGAAATTTCTTCCTGTAGTAACTCTCTGAGTAATATTTCTAACTTCACAAGTCTGATCAAGATTGGATTATCCAATGAAGAGTTATGCCAAATCTCCCACGATGACCTGAGTATAGACTTGTTCAGTAGAGCGAACTTGTACGACGTGCTGCGGGTCACTGTTTCAACCTTAGGATCTAAAAATGGTACCCAAAAAACTACAGTCCGTTCTCTTTCTGTAACTTCTTACAAAAATTCATCCATCTTAGCTTCCATGCCTTTTTTTAAACCATCCATCTTAGCTTCTATGTCTTTCTTTAAACCATCCATCTTAGATTCTGTTACTTTTTTTGCGAGTGACATTTGTTGCATTTGTTCTTGTAATTTTGGTATATCATGTTGCATTACTTCCTCTTCTTCATGAGTCATGCTAGAGCTTTCAGGTTGCTTACTAGGTGTTTCCATTTTCTTTCTTCAGGGCATCAATTACTGATAATAATGCTTCACTATGCCCTTTGAATTCCTTCAAACTAATTTTTCAAACCAAGCTTATGCAAAAAAAAAAAAAAAATATATATATATATATATATATATATATATATATTTTTTTTTTTTGTAGGAGCTTGATATTGAATATGGTGTATTTCTGTAATTTTAGATCTCCAAGGTCTGAAATTTCTTCCTGTAGTAACCCTCTGAGTAATATTTCTAACTTCACAAGTCTGATCAAGATTGGATTCTCCAATGAAGAGTTATGCCAAATCTCCCACGATGACCTGAGTATAGACTTGTTCAGTAGAGCGAACTTGTACGACGTGCTGCGGGTCACTGTTTCAACCTTAGGATCTAAAAATGGTACCCAAAAAACTACAGTCCGTCCTCTTTCTGTAACTTCTTACAAAAATTCAATCTAATGCTCAAAGAGAAATTTATGACGATTTTCCCAAGGTGACCTGTTTGGAATGTAATTCGGGGGTCTCCAAAAACCCTAACTTCCTTAGCTTATATCTCTGAAAATATAGCGAGACAGGATCTGAAATTCGGAGCCGCAGTTTAGACCGATTTCTTCTCAAATGGGTTTTTTCTTAGTTTCTGAAACTTTGTAGTGAAAGAGTTATAGCACAAATTCTACGATGATTTGTTTTAGATGAAATTCTAGAGCTTGCAAAAGCCCTAACTTCCTCAGATCATATCTCCTAAAATATAGCGAGACAAGATATGAAATTCATACCTGAGGTTTAGCGTGATTTCTTCTCAAATGGGTTTTTTTTAAGCTTTTGAAACGTCACAGAAACAAAGTTATAGAGAAAATTCCACGATGACCTGTTTGGAGCAGCGAAACCCTAGAATCCAAAGCTCTTATTCCAAATGTTATGAAATCAGCTCACAAAAATATAGAAAAGATAGATCAATGCCTTAAAAATAAGCCTCTTCGAGGGGGAAACCTCCTTTACATTACACAAATGAACAATTATTGGATGATTCAAATGGAAAAACCTCCCTTCTATATATAGGAGTCTAAGGGGTCACAATATAACCAAGCCGACCTAACAATAATAATATAAAGGCACAAAAATAACAATAGAGGGATTCTATGGGGCACACTAATACAATATGGGGACAATAGGGGCACAACAATAACAATAAGGAATACAACGACAATAGTAATGGGGGAATCACTAGTATTATAGGGACTTAACACATTGTTCTTGCAAGTAGGGGCAAAGGTCAGAGGTTGTGTTCTTTGTCAGATGTTTGCTGGTAAGCAGAAACTAGCAACTCTTCCACTAGTACCATCAATAATATCAACACCTTTCCTTTAATGAGGAGTAGATTTTATTGGAGAAATCCATCCCACTTCAAGTAATTAGCACATATGGATTCTCACAACAACAGACTACTTCACTAAATGGGTAGAAGCAATTCCAGTAAGAAATGCTACTGATTCAATAGTAATTAAATTCATTGAAGAAAACATCTTATCTAGGTTTAGTTGCTCAACTCAAATTATCACAGATAATGCAACGACATTCTCTAGTGTTAAAATGATTGAGTTTTGCCAGAAATATCAGATTCTGTTACATCATTCAACTCCATACTACCATCAAGATAATGGCCTCGTAGAATCCTCAAATAAAAGTTTAGTAAAGGTAATAAAAAAGACTCTAAATGATCATAAAAAGAGTTGGGATTCTCATTCGATTTATGCAGTGTGGGCAAACAGAATTACTCCAAAGAGATCTACTGGAAAATCTCGTTTTCAGTTAGTCTATGGGAAAGATGTAATTTTTCCCACCAATTTGGCTTTTCGAGTTTTAAAATTCTTGCAGGACTCAATAGATGAACCTGATGATTTTTCAAGAAGGATAAATCAGATTATTGAACTAAACGAAAACAGAGATGAAGTTCAATACATATTTAAGAAATATCAAAATAAGATAAAAAGCCTGTTTGACAGAAGAGCCAAGGAAAGGGACTTTAGAGAAGGTGACCTAGTTCTAATATGGGACTCCAGGAAGGAGGAAAGGGGAAAACATGGAAAGTTTGATAATCTATGGTTTGGTCCATTAGCGATTGTTGAAGTAAAGGGTAACAACACCTTTGTGCTGCAAAATCTTAAAGGACAATATTCCACTTACCCTGTAAATGGAAGGTTTCTCAAACATTTCATTAAGTACTAAGAAGTTGGGATACATTTCATTGTAAATATTCTAGTTTCTTTTATTTTTAAGCTGTTAGTGATATTTTTTTTTACAGCAAAGACTCCAGAGCCCGAGGAGAAGGCACATGGATCTGCTAGTTCTCTGCATTCTACAGGAGAAAGCAGTCCCCAGTTGGAGCCGATGTTGTAGCATTTTTTGGTTTTGATAAGATAGAATAAATTAGTCAAAAAATGAAAAATATGTTTACAAAATGTTAATATAGGATATGGACAAAAAGAATATTGAATAAAAAATGTTAGGAATTTTTTTGAATAAATATGTCCATATCAAAGAAAATGTTAGGTTAGATGGCCTAAAAAATCAAGGCAAAAACAAAATGTTAGGTTAGAGAGAAAATAAAAAGAAATAAACTCTGAAAGTGTGCAAGTTCAAATGCCACTACTATTTTACCTTTTTCTACAAAAGAATGGTTGTGTGTAGCTTGTCATAAATGCCACAAACCATGATCGTCAAATAGTTTAATCTTGACTGCTTCATGCTTTAAATTTCATGTTTATAGTTAGAGAATAAAGATCAAGCCAAAATATTTAATTTTGGCAGATCAGTAGTTAGGTAGAGAATAATAAGGAGCTCATTAGTTTAATCTGAGCCCTTGGATATTATAAGGTCAGAATCAGATAGTTTGCTTTTCAAAAGAAAAGGGTCTGCTAGCGTAAATGCACCCATTAAGTGAAGAAAAATGTTAGGATAAGCAAAGGGTAGTAGAAGAAAGGTTGTTGAAGTTCACAATTGATTTAGTTAACTTTCCCCTCATTTTATCTCATCTTCTACTACATACTTATTAATTTCCCCTTCCCAAATGTTCTCCAATACTAAAACCTTCAGTCGTAAAGGCTCAGAGCATTTCTCTGACTTCTAGAGGGACCAGACTCTCGACTTAATGACTTAGAGGTATTAAATACTGGAATTCCCTTCACAAAAGTCACTTTTCTTCATTTCCCTAAAAAACCCCTTTTCCTAAGGCTAAACACCATTTGCCTAGGAAAAATGAAAATCCCATCTTAATTCCCCTTTCACTCCCAAATACCTCAAAAACCCACAAAATGAGTTTTATCCTAAGTACTAATGTATGTGGATGATGAGCATATCATTCCAAATTTGCATTATACTTAGCATATCTCCTTTCTGCTCATATTCATATTAACTTTTAATTTAATATATTAAATTCCTGAAATACCCTTTCCCGTATATTATTAAGTCCTTTTACGTAAATATCTCGAAACCTTGTTTTAACTATAAAACTATGTATTTCACCCAAAACCCATTAACTTATCGATTCACGATAAAGTTAATTAAACCTCTGTTAAGCATCCCGATCGCCTAATATGAGTTTAAACCTATAATTAAGCGCGATACCGCTGTAATTAACCCACCGGGCCCCTCCATTTCTCTTCCCTTTTTCCTCTGTGCTGCTTTATCACCGTCAGATCAAAGGCGCTCTCATCCAACGCATCACATCCATATCGGGTTGGCCCGATGTCCGAACCTTACCCACCCGATAAGGTGGTTTTGCTCTGACCCCCCAGTGCTAAGTGTCAGCGAACGGTAGTAGATCGGGTGAACCCCTATAAAAACCACCTTTGCCACAAAAGCGGTGCGATGGCTCCGCTTACCACTCCACCGTACTCTGGAACGCGGTATTCCTTATTCACTCTGCTTTGCACAAAAATTTTGAAAAGTTGAACGTTTACCCATTTATACGTTAAACCCTCACATTCACTCTTTTCGTCCGTTTACACATAAAAACTGTATAAACCCTCCTGCACCACCCTAAGCCTCTGCAACCCATATAACCATTGTTTACCTTCCGATAACACTCCGAACTCCTTCCAAAGACCTTTCAATTCAAAATGAAGCCATTTTGGCCCTCCTTGACAACCTGTGTTTTTCTTAACATTTGTTGTGTTTTGTAGGTCATCATACGAAGCTTTTTGTTCTAGATTTACAAGAAAATGCATTCAAAATCCTACATATAGTTAAGTACAAACGAGACGATCAAAATCCAAATTACCTGATGTTGATACATAAAAGTTAAATGATTTACTGTTGAAATATACAGTAAAAACTTGAAATGTACAGTAAAAGTAAAAGGACACAATAAAGGATATTCACAGAGGTCAAAGTGTATCAGATGAAAGATCATAAGTGAACATGACATCCAACATAAAGATCAAACAGACAAGCAGCTTAAAAGACAAAATATCAAAAACTAAATCCAGCAGAACCTAAATAACAGGGACAACAAGAAGCAGTTCAGTAGCTGTCTCTATCTTCTTGCATGAAGATTCTTCATTTTCTTAGAATAAATCCTTAAACAGTTTAAGATATTTTCTTATTTTTGTATAAATAACTCTCTTCTCGAGTTATCTCGAGGTTCATTGTTCGTTGTTCATTACTCACTATTCAAATTTGAACCTGGTTGCACCCTTGATGAAGCATTTCTAGACATTTGATGTAATTGACTTTTCTGGAACCTTAATACGAAGCAAAGGATTCTGAATTCTTTTTGCACAGTTTGTGTTTCATGTAAGTTTTTCCAGTATTACTTATTATGTTTTTCTTCATATTCTTATGACTTTACAAAGATAACTAGGTAGGAATAATTGTGTTTCAATCCATTCCTATAAGCTATCTGAAGTGATAATCATTAAAGAGAATGGATTAATGGACTGTTTGTTTAATTAATTCCCTTTGAATCAATAAATCATCAGCGTCTTGTTGTAAGCATAAGCATATTCTCTTGAACCTTCTGAACATCGGTTAAAGGTTTTCATACTTATGATTATGTAATTATCTATTTGAGAATTGTGATAATCAAATTATTTTTGTATTCTGCTCACCACTATTCAAGCTTTATCACTGTGTGAAATTTTATAGCAGCCCTTTACTGAGATATTGATATTATTCAAAGGGTTAGGTATATCAGTTCTATATTTGTTTTATTCATTGGTCTCCCAAATCAAAACAAAAACCCCCAAAACATTTATCTTAGATGCTCTGGCAGTGATAGCTAACCACTATTATCTTAGAGGTACAACAGGACCAAAGACAACAAGTTTCTCTGTAACTTCAAGAGATATCAAACATCATGTAGAAGAATGTTTGGAAGACCAAGCAGTTTGAACGTGATGGTGCCATGCCTTAATGGCTTGAGTTTTGACTTGTCTGCAAAGTAGACTGCTACGTCAACATTGTCAGTGAATTCTTCAAAGAAATCCCTTTTGAAAGTCACGTGGCAAGTTTCTCTTGAATCAATCAACCAAATATTTTTCCATGAAGCAAGTGAAACATTGAATAAGTCTTCAGTTACTCCAATGTGTTGATTTGTGCAGCTTGGGAGGTACTCCAAGCTCTAGGGTTCAGGGTTTGGAGGGAAAAGCACCACACGCGTCACTTGTGGGTTTGGAACCGAAGCATGGGGTTTTGCACCCATTGGGATTTGGGTCAAAACCATGATGAATTTGAGCTTGAGAAAATAAGAGGTGATAGAGCTTGGAGAGTCGATTCCAACGCTCCAAAGATCATTCAAATAAGGGCTCTAGAAACGAAGTTATGAATTGTTTAAGGTGACAAATAATTATGGACAATAAAGTCACGTAGGCTTGAAGTGAATTCGTCCAAGATACATGTCCCTTCATGAATTCGTTGGAGCCCCTCATTTGGATATAAAAGGAGGGTGAATTGATGTGTTTTAGATCATCCACTTATGCAACATTCCTCCAAGGTAAAGACCTCTGAATTTAGTGGAGAAAGAGAGCCTTAGCCGCAACAAGAAAGGGTAAAGGACAACGTGGGGATAAGTTTGAAGTGGAGGTCAAGGAGCAACGTGGGAGAGGTGTGTTTGAAGGCTGAAGTTCTAGGATGGATTGAAAAATCCGAGGAGTTGTTTCAGGATTGTGTTGAGGGCCGAGGTCCTGGGCTACTAGGCTGAGGAGCTAGGAGGCAATACGATGCTATTTGGGGTGACTGTTTGGCACATTTTGGAGGCCAAAAGCTACAACAAGATGTTGTGCTAGGCCACATGCCATAACAAGCAACTAGTGGTATTCTAGGATTGCGTTGAGGTGGATAGAACCTTCAGAGGATAGCATGGCATGGGAGGAGCCTCTCCAAGGTAGGTCGCAACCCTTGAGGGCTAGTCTTGCTGACAACATGGAGGGTTAAGGGCTGCATATTGTGCCCTAACCAGAATTGCAGGAAAAAGAAGAAAACAATGAAGGACAATAACATTTTGTGGAGGAGTGTTGGGTCAAAGTGTTGACCGGATTGGGTCGTGATTGTAGTAGCCTGTTAGTGCCATGTGGAGGATCTTCTGAGGAAGTGAAGAGTCTTCCTAGGAGTAGAATTGACAGTGACATGATTGGGTACCATTGATCTGATTAGAGGGTAGTGTGTTGGCTACCCAAAGTATCCCTAGAGAAATAAACAAAAAGGAAATTGTTGGTGCATGATGGGATGAAGTTTTTCAACTTTATGAGTAGCTCTTTGATGGACAAAAGAGGCTACTAGAAGGAATATTGGACCTCAGGTATTGGCCAGCCTAGAGAGTAGTTTGATGAGCCCATGGACATGCATCAAAAGTGACTTGCAACATTGTTAGGTGGCAGCCCTGTTGGACTTTCGATGTGTAGTGGCCTTGATGGATTAAGGCATTACTAGTGAGTAGTATGGGAACGAAGGACCGGCATGACAAGATACGACATCGAAGTTGTGCAATGAAGTTTGTCATTATATCTTGTATACCATAGGCTGTTGTATTATTCAAATTTGGTTTAATATAATGAAGAATGGGATTGTACAATATTATACAATTTTTGTTAAAAAATGCATGTATATTTGTGCATATGTGATTTACTACTTTATATGTCCACTGTGCAAAGTAGTTTATGGTTGAGATTCTTGGTTTGATAGCGTCAATGGTTTTAAGATCCTAACCTAGACCCAAGGTCATGGAAATTCAACATGGTATGAAAGTTTGTTTGAGCTACTTTGGAAGTAAGTAAATAAGGGTTGTGCGTAGCGAAGTACATCGCGAGAGGGAGTTGGTCACATTGTAAGAGAAGGGCTCGCTACAATGTCAAAGTTGCAAGCAGGTCTCCAGTATAAGGAAAGTTGGAGGGGTTGTCCAACTATAGTTCTTGGAAGGAAAGGATCAAGTTGGTCTTACAAGTCAATAGGCTATGTGAGTTCGTCGAGAAAGAGATCAAGAAGCCAACCGACCCTAAGGAGTTGGAAATATATGAAGGTTTGGATGCGAGGGCGAGATTGATCATCCTAGATGGTGTGAAGGATGCTCTAATACCTCATTTGTCTAGGAAGAACAATGCACATGAGATGTGGATGGATCTTCAGAATTTGTACCAAAATAAAAATGAGAACCTAGTATTGGTATTGGAGGATAAGTTAAAGTCCACCAAGATGATAAAGGGTGAAAGCGTGATCTCATATCTGACGACATTGTCTTAGGTCAAAGACGAGCTTGCTGCCATTGATGTGTCTACCTCAAATGGAGATATGGTAAGGATTTCCTTGAAAGGGTTCACCGAGGATTGGAAGCTCTTCATCAAAGGGATCGTTTCCAGGCAGAAACTGCCAGACTGGGATAGGTTGTGGGATGACTTCATTCAGGAAGAGTTGCAAGACGAGGATCTTCATCCGAAGAAGAAGGCTTCAGATGATGACATGGCACTTGCATCATGAATGAAGGGTAAGCAAAAGAAGGACTTGAGTAAAGTCGAGTGTTTCAACTGTGGCGAGATGGGTCATTATTCATTGAGATGTCTAATGAAGAAGAAGGGAGATAACGAGAAGAGGAAAGGAAAGCAGGTTGTCTGTGTTGCCACTTCAACTGAGATAGATGATCTCTCCAAGAGATTGGAAGAGGACTTTGCTATCATTTATCATTTCTCGCAGGGTACTGTCAATGAAGATGGATGGTACGTGGATAATGGTGTGACGAAGCATATGACAGGGTCACAGGAGGTTTTTGAGACTCTAGTTGAATGGGACTCGAAGTTGCACATGGTGTTGGGCGACAAGAGTCAGTTGGAGATCTGAGGATCAGGTCTCCATGCCATTTAGCATGGAGACAGGACGTGTGATGTGGGTCTAGCATCTACCGTTTGTACTAGGACTCCGATATAGCGCAATTTTCGTCTCGATGATTGAGAGGAAAGGGTTTGAGGTCTTGTTCCAGGATGGGAAGGCAAGATTCAGGCCCACATGCTCTAAGTCTAATGGGGTTGTACTTAGATTTAGAGAGCATGGTCTCTATAGGTTGACGGGCAAGCCTGTGGATCATGGAAAGGAGTAGGTGGAGCAGGTACAAGTTCCAGAGAAGCAGGACCAGGTGTAGGTGTAGGTGTAAGCTTTGGAGGAGCAGGTACAAGTTCTTGAGAAGAAGGTACACCTTCTCGAGAAGGTCCAGGTTCCAAAGACTTAGAAGGAGTCTAGTTCGAGAGGGAGCTTGCGGATTCAAAGGGAGACTTTGCAACCCAAGAAGAGCGCATGGTCAATGGGGAGAAAGGGTGCTCCTACAACTACCAAGAAGGAGTCATAGAGAGAGTGGAAGACGTTATAGGATAAGAAGAAGAAGCAGGGTGCTTCCAGAAATGATAACTACACTTCCGAGAAGGGTGTAGTTCATCGTACAAGGATTGCTGCGATTGTGAGCACCAGGAGTTGGGCAAGTGTTGCGAGTAGCGATAATGATGATGAATTACTTCCTAGTCTTGGAAGTACCTCCCTCACTAAGAGGGAGTGTTGATTTGTGTAGCTTAGGAGGTACTCCAAGCCCTAGGGTTTAGGGTTTGGAGGGAAAAGTGGCACAAGGGTCACTTGTGGGCTTGGAACCCAAGCATGGAGTTTTGCACTCATCAGAATTTGGGTAAAAACCGTGATGAATTTGAGCTTGAGGAAATTTTAGGTAATAGAGCTTGGCGAGCCGATTCCACCGCTCCAAAGATCACTCAAATCAGAGCTCTAGAAACGAAGTTATGAATTTTTGAAGGTGACAAATAATTATGAATAGTCAAGTCATGTAAGTTTGAAGTGAATTCATCCAAGAGAGATGTCCCTTCATGAATTCGTTAGTCACTCATTTGGATATAAAAGGAGGGTGAATTGATGTGCTTAGATCATCCAGTTGTGCAACATTCCTCCAAGGAAAATACCTATGAATTCGGTGGAGAAAGAGAGCCCTAGCCGCAACAGGAAAGGGTCAAGGACAACATGGAAGAGGTTTGTTTGAAGGTCGAAGTTCTGGGTTGGGTTGAAAAATCTAAGTAGTTGTTCGAAGACTGTGTTGAGGGTCGAGGTGTTGGGCTACTAGGCCGAGGAGCTAGGAGGAAATATGCTGTTGTTTGGGGTGACTATTTGGAAAATTTTGGAGGAGGTTGAAAGCTACAGAAAGCTGTTGTGCTAGGCCGCATGCCATAATAAGCAACTGGAGGTATTCTAGCACTGCGTTGAGGTGGATAAAACCTTCAGAGGATAGCGTGGCATGGGAGGAGCCACTCCAAGGTAGGTCACAACCCCTGAGGGCTAGTTTTGTTGAAATCGTGGAGGGTTTAAGGGCTACATATCGTGGCCTAACCATAATTGCAGGAGAAACAAGAAAAAAATGAAGGAAAACAACATTTTGTGGAGGAGTGTTGGGTCAAAGTGTTGACTGGATTGGATTGTGATTGTAGCAGCATGTTGGTGCCATGTGGAAGATCTTCCGAGGAGGTGAAGAGTCTTCCTAGGAGCAAAATTGACAGTGATGTGATTGGGTACCATTTATCTGATTAAAGGGTAGTGCGTTGGCTACCCAAAGTAGCCCTAGAGAAATAGACAAGAAGGACATTGTAGTTGCGTGATTGGGTGAAGTTTTGCAATGTTATGAGTAGCTCTTTGATGGATTAAAGAGGCTACTAGAAGGTAGATTGGAGCTCAAGTATTGGCCAGCCTAGAGAGCAGTTTGATGAGCCCTTGTACATGCAGCAGAAGTGACTTGCAACATTGTTAGATGGAAACCCTCTTGGAGTCCCGATGTGTAGTGGCCTTGATGAACTAAGGCACTATTAGTGAGTAGTACAAGAGCGAAGGACCGACAGGACAAGATACAACATTGAAGTTGCGCGACGAAGTTTGTCATTGTTTCTTGTATACCATAGACTATTGTATTATTCAAATTTGGTTTAATATAACGAAGATTGGGATTGTATAATATTGTACAATTTTGTTAAAACTAGTGTGTATATCTGTGCATATGTGATTTATTGCTTTATATTTCTGTTGTGCAAAGTAGTTTATGGTTGAGATTCTTGGTTTGGTAGCGTTAGTGATTTTAAGACTCTAACCTAGACCCAAGGTCATGGAAATTTAACACAATGTTGCAATGTGCCACAACATAATGAACGAACTTAAGTGCATTTCTTTTCCCTTTATCGAGTGTTTTACCTTTTTTCTTCATTTCTTTCATGCTCGTTTTTGTCCCAAGGCATCTTACATGTGGAAGCATCCTGTCCATTTCTATTGCATCATATACAATGAAGATCAAATTTTTCTCCTTGGAAATGTCTGCCCCCATGCCTCTAAAATTCTTCCTTCCTCTTCCTCTTCGACAACCTCTTCCTTTATAAGAATCTTGTCCTTGATACTTATCTTTTTGTGCAAGGCCCACAACTTCTTCATAAGATTGAGGAGTTGTCTTCTTCCTAAAATCCTTCTCTCTTTCAGAAAAAATTCTTCTTAAGGGAGTCAAAGGAAATCTCCTTAAGTTTTCCACTTGCTTGCAACAACTCAAGATAATGTGCATAAGCGGGATATAGTGCCTTGACATAAGCAGTGAGAGGAACATCTATTTCAACAATAGTTGCTTTTATGTCATGCATAATGGATCTTATTTTTGATGCTAAGGCAAGAGGGTCATCATTTCTCAACTCAAGGTTGAACAACTTGATCATCAATTGAGTAACTTCAAGTTCAACATGTGAGTCATATAATTCCTTCAACTTCTTTAAGGATTCAAAGTCATTTGAAAATGGTGAAATATAACGACTTACCTCTTCATTTATTGACGCTACAATCAAGGCATAGGACTTGTTGTTCTTGTTTTTCCCAATGACAAGCTCCTTGTCTAAAGTGGGCTTTTCAGGTGCATTGTTTCCTTCTCCTTCACAAATTCATTTCCAAAGTTCATTGAAAATGAGGGGGGGCTTTTATTTTCTGGGAGCACTCATGATAGTTGTTTTTACTAATGAGAACCACTCCAACTATAGAGATAAGGGAATTTATCATAAACTGATTTGTCCCCAAAATAATTACAATAAGTAATAAAAATAATTGGTTGTCTTCAAAAAAATCTTCAACTAAAAGTGTAGGCTCTCAATATTCCTCCATACACCATACAATTTCATTACAATATAATATATGGTTATCAAAAAAACAAATACCACATACCATACTCAAGGTCTCATAAAACTTTAATGCACAAAGGGAAACTTTAACGCATATGGTTATGGGTCCACCACTATTCATCCACAACTATCACTAATATAATGCACTAAGTATAATATATATATTCCCAATGACCTTTTCAATGCAACGTTCAACATATATTTTCTTTATTTTAACACACACCAACATACAATACATACCACTAAAACAAAACGACCAAAAAGACCAACACACCAGGAGATATATCAATGTAGGATTTCTCTTACTGTTGAAGCGAGTGTGGACCCTGTAGGACATTTGTGGCCTTGGTGCTCTGTTGGAAATTAGAATGGCAGACATATAAGATGCAATTTCACCCCTTAAACAATTAATCTTGTCGTCTGTTATTTGATGACAGACTCAACGTTCTATAGGTATTGCCTCACCAAAAATCACGGACCAAGGGATAATCTTTATCTGAAGATGAGGGATTTAGTCTCTAAAATGATGAAGGATTTGGTCTTCTGAGAATTGATCTCCAATGGTGAATGATTCATTGCCAAAATAAGGACGAAACTCAACCACTAGAATAGACTACTCGGCTTGGCTATTCAAAATGACCCTGTACCCAATGATGAACTCAGCCTGTAAGTGGCAATTCGACTTTCAAAATATGTATGGGGAATCTAGGCAGGAGTATTTCCAGAATATGAACATAAGCATGAGCATACCATTGTTTCTGGGATCAATGCAAAGGAATGATCGTCATTCAAGAATTAACGCATTGGAGAAAACATGGTTTGTAATTAACAAATTGAGTAGAAGGAAAAAGGATAATGGCAGAAAATAGGAGTTACAAGGGCAAAAAAACTAATTTTCGGAGCTGGCTCTAATACCATGTCAAGCCACGAGTAACTCCACGAATGAATTGTGTTTTTCATTAAGAGTGAATATGAATATATACAGAGGGAGTCTATGGGTTTCATCTCTTAATGTCTCTTTGTTTTCCAACTTCTTTTTTAGTTATCTACAATATTTACATAGGTTTACCTAATCCCAAAGATTAGGTGTGAACAAAATCCTATTGCATTCATATAAAAAATTTCATATTGTTTTCATAAGAAAGTGTGTGAGTTCATTTTGGATATCATTTCATGAGTAGGAATTTAAATTTAAGTATTGCAATTCCTTTCAATAGATTAGATTTCTTCTTAAAATTGAAAGTCAATTTCCTAGCATATATTGTGCAAGTGTGCTTCACAAGTGTACAAGCCTGGATTGATAATTTAATGCTAAGTAATTTAACTCATAACTAAATTACCCAACAAAAACACATTATTATGGTTGTCAACTACTGCATCAAATGGATTAAAGTAATGCTTATGTTTGACTTATAGACTTCAAATTTGATGCCCTAGTTGGGGACCAAATCCCTCAAATGAAATCTATAGGTCCAAAATCAGATTGGTCGAGATATGGAAGGTCCTTTCTTCGCTAGTTCTAGAACAAAAGATTCAAATTGTAATCTAATATATGTTGTCCAAAATGGAGATTAACCCAACAAAACCCTGAGCCTAAAAAAAAAAAATACAACCATCTTCGTCTAGTATAATAGTGTCTTTATAAGAGCCAAAAAGAAAATCTCAGAGCAATAAAATGTTTGTGTTAAAGTCCATTATTCTTTTAGCTCCTTCCCAAATGAAAACCATTAATGAAGAGCCCTTCTGCCTCTCGTCTAATTTCTGTGTTCTTCCACATGGCCGAAGGAAATTGCAAAATGATTTTAGAGCTTCAAAAAATTATCATTTTCGTGCATGCCTTATGAGATTAGATCAATGTCTTTTTATAATATTTGATTTGGATAGAAAGGGTTTCAAAGGATTTATATTGGAGGGAGAAATATAATTTAAAAATTGAATTGTCTTAAATCCCAAGGAATGAAGTTATTTGCACTAGGGGATCAAATTTTAAAATTTTGACTTGAAACAAAAACCCTTGAAAGTTTATACTTTAAATATTGGCACCCTTCACGAAACATGTTGACCACCATATTGATAAAAGACCTTGCTTGATTTAATAACTAGTTGGCCAGTGGGAGGGTGCCACGTCACCACTCTTTATGGTTTTTGTCCTTAGATTGGGTCCTTCATCTTCAATTAGGCATAACTCACAAACTGTGAGGCCTCTCATGACATACCACATACCACTGAAAACAAATCACGAGGAGAATTTGTTGGAAACACCGAGAGGGAGGTGAGTCAATATTTCTTAGCAATTATCACTTTTTAATCCTTTTAAGAGCATTAGTTAATCTTCAATTATTATTATTGTTCTTCTTCAGATGATCATAAACAATAATCAACAATAAACAACACCATACAACAATGTAGAAAGATAAAACATAAGACACAAGATTTTTAGGTGGAAAACCCCCTTCGGGTCAAAAACCATTGAATGCCTCTTTAGTAATTGTTTTTTTCTTGTTAAAAGAAAATTGATTACATCAATATTTCAGCTACAATTGAGGGAGACGTCAACCCCCTAATTCACCACCTACAACTTGTAGGATGCTAGTAAACCCTGATATCCTATTGCAACTAGAAGGATGCCTCAACGCCTTGTAGATCAGGCCACAACCTGATGAGTGCTCCAACACTCTAGTTACCAATTGTTGTCGGAAAGGATGCTTTATTGCTATGTTAGTTTATCAGCCACAACACCCTGTGCAAGCCACAACTTGCCCTAGCACCACCCTGCCACCTTGAAGTGTTCTCAGGCCACAACCTGAAGGTGACTCCAATCACCTAAAAGAGTATGTAGATCATGTTTCACAATTTTCACACTGTATCCCCTACACTCTGAATCAATGTAGAATAGTTGTAAGAAAGATGTAGACTAAATGTCGAATCCTGGTAGCCATTGATCATTGTTCCCACAAACTGAGTACTGCACAATGCTACACATCAAGCTATAAATGTTCAACTCCATATCACTGTCACTACAAATCATTGCACAATTGTTGGTTGTCATTGCATGTCACTGCTCATGAATGAATAGTCATCAATGCACAACCACTGTCAGCATCGTATCAGGTTGCACCCGATGCTACAACCATTTGGTATTGTTATCAAATAATGGCACAATCCAAGGTGTCTCAAGTCATCCTGATGCCCTGCAACCAGTGTTCTCAAGTTTTTTCCCTAGAGAGCTACCAACATATACGTCAATGAACTATTTGTTTGGTCAAGCCCCGCTATCCATTTTTTTTAATGTGCTTCACAATTGAATGCACTTGTCTTCAACACTTGCTTCCCTTGTATTTCACTTGAGAGAGAGAGAACCCTATTCGTTGTACTTTGCCTAAAAAAAAGTGTCTGAACTATTTGCCTCAAATATCTTATTATTAGGCTGAAAATTTCAAAAGAAACGTGAAAAGTTATGTCTTTAGAGGAGTGATGGGTCTTCTTTTATAGTTTTTAGAGGGACCTTATAAGTGACCTTAAAATTTTAATTAAGTCATGTCTTGTGTGTTAAGTAAGAAAGGTCATGAGCCTTATGAGTGAGAAAGGCCACGAGTCCTATGAGTGAAAGATATTAGCCTTTACAATATGACGGATACAAAAAAAAAAAAAAAAATTAGTACTTCTAAGATTCCTTAAGGTATGGTTAATTGATTTTATAAGTACTATAAATTTGTTTGTTTTAGCTCCAAGGAATTTGTACACTAACCTTCTTTGGTGTGTTTTATAGTTGACACGTGAGTCTATTAAGTCAATGATTGATTTAATGTCTTTGGTTTTGAAGTTATGTAACTTATATCGGGTGAGATTACAGTGATAAACAATGTCATATGTTGAAAACCATAAGAGGAGGTGTCATGTCACTACCCCTGGGCGTTTTAGCCAAAACACTGGGCAAAAACTGGGGTCACTAACTTCAATTGTGAATATCTCTCAAACCAGGAGACCTCTCGGGGCGTACCACATATCAACATAAACATCTTTTCAAGGAGAATCTAATCACATAGATCTCTGACCCAAACTCAATGATTTGACCTATCAAAAACCATCAACAAAGTCGAGGCACATCCTCATTGCAGGGAACCCAAACCCTAAGACTTGGGTTTTTAACCATCCAATAATATAATTGCCATCTTGATGTAATTTGACAATCACTAAGAAGCATTCATTAACCATTTGACATCAATGGTTGATGTTTTTGGTCAAAGTCAAACCAAACCAACTCCATGGGTTGACATCAATGACAACACCATCCAACAGAATCCAATGGTGAGGATCTCCAAGGAAAATTCACTAATTTATTGCTTCAAAAACCCTCAACAAGTGCGGGGTATGTCCTTAGTCCAGGGAACCCAAACCCTAGAGATAGAGTTTCTAGCCATCATTCAATGAAGCTTCCAACTTGATGTAATTTAGACAAATATTAAGAGCATTCATTAATAGTTTGACATCAATGACAAGTGTTTAGTCAAAGTCAAACTCTAGGATTTACATCAATGACAACACCATTCTACAGAAACGAAACAACTTTAATTTTATTTTCTTTTGGATTTTAATATTTAATATGAATTTCATCAAATTCAATCAACTTATAATGCAAATAAACAATTCTAATGTATGTCTTGATATCTAGATGATTAAAACTATATGAAACTAAAATTGGAACCTTCCATATGAAACAACTTTAATTTTCTTTTCTTTTGGACTTCAATGTTTAATACGAATTCCATCAAACTCAAACCAACTTATAATGTGAGACTCTTTGCTCATTCGATTTTGAAATTAAGTCACCAAACTTATAATGCAAGATTCTCTGTTCATCAAGATTTGAACTGGAGTCGTTGACATAAAAAGCACCCTATTTCAACCACTAATCATAGCGCAACAAACCAATTTGAACATATTACAGAAAGAGATATTCCTAAAAATATATTTAAAGCTTCAATTTTAATAGTTAGCTTCGAGGGTGAAGCTCAACACATGTTTTGGTGCGGATTAGTAAGTCATCCCTCAAACAGAAGCAAAGAGATACCAGAAGTCGTCTTAGTTAAATTTATTCAGTTGCATCGTGGTTAAAAAACAACAGTGTCCCTGCAGAAGGGCCTCACCTGCAGAAAAACCACACAGTTCCAGCTAACCGCATATAATATTAGGAGGAAATACTTGTGTGTTTGACTCCAAGACGAGGCTCCAAAACGAGCGGGGATATGGCCGCCATTACCTCAAATTGAAAATCCAGTGGCACAACACTTCAAGAACCTCTAGAATGAACATTTATGGTTTCAACTTTTTTCTTACACATCTCTGGTTTGAAACCAATAAAGTGAAAAGGGGTTTTCTTCAGCTCAAGGATATTTAGTGTGTGGCCTCATCTTAAAATGGAAAGGAATTCAATATTAAATGTTAAAAATGACAAGGAAACCTCAGGTTTTGTGGAAACAAATCATTTGGGTCAAGTCAAAATTGGTTCAATAGATGACATGGAAGTGGATTTAGGTAAATGCAAAGCAATATTAGGAAATTTTAAGGTGCGAGCTTGCTCGCTTTAAATGGGAACAAAGAAGATGAAAACAGTTCGAAAGAAAGAAAATAAATAAGAGCAACAAAATTAAAGAGTTAACCATCTACAATCCTACATCTACCCCTGTTACTTGGTCATTGGATCTCTATGTCCAAGAATTGATGAAAACCAAGGCAAGGTTGAATATTTTGGAAGTCAAAGAACAAGAAAGGGACCTTAAAATTTTGAGAGATCATATTTGCAATTCGGTGCTTAATGGAATGTAATAAAATTTTAAAAGAACTAGTAACAATGTTACAAGAGGCTCTGGAGACAAGAAAACAAGAGTGGAAAAACATGAAGACAACATGGAAAACCATGAAAGAATCAATAACAACGAACAAGGATGTGATAATTTCTAAAGCAACTTAGATAAGATACACAAGTATCTCGGTAAAAAGACCTTTCGAAAGAGAAGGCAAAAAAGAACAATAGGAAAGATAGTCCAAAAGAAACTAAAGCTAGAGCTGAGGATATTAATTGTTACATAAGGACAGCGGAAGAAGATTAAGTGCTTGTAGAGCACATGAAAGAGAACACAAAGAAAGAAAGGATAGGGAAACAAACTTTATTATCAGGGGAATAAGAGATGATGGGAAGAATTAAAGCACTCTCAATTTGACAAGGGACTTTCTGAAAGAAAAACTACATTGGAAAGGGCAAATCTGCCAAGCAAGGACGGTGGGAAAGATATGTGAAGAAAGACCTCGACCCATAAAAGTCATCATGGCAAACGTGCAGGTAAAACACCATCTTTTAAGCAAAAAGAAACTTTTGAAAGACTCACACTTCTTCCTAGATGAAGATTTAACCAACAAACAACAAGACGAGAGAAGGGAAGAAGTGGAGAGAGTACAAGAAATGAAGGGAAAAGGGCATGGTTGTCCAATGGTAAAGCAATTATTGCAGTGTTTGGGCATCATGGAAAACAAGGCAGCAAACTAGAAGTAAAGAAAAAACAAAGAATTCGACAATAGGGAGGAAAAAAACAATATCAACAAGGATGAAAAGGGGTGAAGACTCAAATTTGAGTCCTATGTGCCATGTTGAAAAATGAAACTAGATTCAGTGTTCATAATGACATGTGTAATTGTAATTTTATGTAATTGATGTAAAGAAGAAAATAAAATTATTTTTGTAATACTTGAATCATGGGTTTCATGATCAAGGAATTTTATTTTAGTTAAGGTTCCTATTGAGTCTTTAGGTTTTTCAAGTCATAAAAGTCTATTGAGTTAATGTCATGTATGGAAGACCCTTCTTGGGCATGTTACATATTTGTATGAGTTATTAAAAGAGTAAAAATGCCCTCCAAGACCAAGCAAAAGCACCTCCAACAAGTAGGTTTCAAGGAGTAATGAAACCTCACCAAAGGACATCTCAGCCTAGATCTTTGTCAAGTTGGCTTATATACATGGGATAACCACTATAAATAGGTAGCTCGACTCTCATTTGAACACAAGAAATCCAGTCAAGCGATCTGAAGTAGGGAAAGGTGTGAAGATCACAAGAAGAACCTCTATCCAAGAGTAGAAGAAAGAGCAAGAAGCTGAGTTTGCAAGACTATCTACTGCAGGAAAAGGCCGAGGCATTTCCATCATAGTGAAAAGGCAAATATTGGGTGAAGAATAAGGAAGATCCCAAGCCAAATTATCAAGAAGTCTCCTTCTAGAGCAAGGATAATCAAGGGTCAAAGTTGGTCAACTACATGTGCTAAGGGTTTTTGAATTAGGGTCGAAAGTTTCAGATCCATCCTTAGAATTGAAACATTGCAACGTAGTCGAGGAGGAAGAAGAAACAAGGATTTTGACTATTGTTGACTCGAGAAAGATGAGGAAGATTTGTGACTTGGTCTTGGAGAGGTGAAATAGGTTAAGGTCTTGGTCTTGTATTCGTCAATTAAAGTCTCTATAAGAAGAAGAATTTGTTTGGGTCTTCCTCTCAAGTAGGAGAGGTTTTGGCCCTGGTTGATAGCCTACATTTTGTGTCTCTTGTCTCTTTATTGTTTATGCTTTGATAGTTGTTTGATGAAGAAGAATACTATAATAATCTAACTAAAGAGAAGATCCTAATCTATTGAAGTAAAAAGAATTCACAAGCAATTATCATTAATAGAGAAATCACCTAATCTTGATGCCCTAGATTTCTCAACATTCCAAACCACGTAGCAGTCAAATCCTACCCAAATCTACCTAAGTCTAGCTTGTAGGAATTGTAGAGGTTACCCTTGGAGGAGGGGGCCTGGGTTAGGGCCTATTGCAAAAGGTAGAGACATAATTTGTCTCACATAAACTCATGAACATGATGGTTGCAAAACTCTTGTGCTTGATGGTTATTTGAAGTTAGCAGTTTGGAACAAGGTAGCAAAAAATGGAAAACAGTATGGGGGAATACTAGTTTTAGTGAAAGAAAGAAAAGGCCGTCACATTCAGTTAATGAAAGAAGATGTAAATAAACAATATTTATGGTTCAAAATATTAGAGAATGAGAATCACATAAGAATTGCAACATGCTATTTTGCCCCTCAAATCTCAAAAACTTGCAAAAATAAGGGACTAGACAACAAGGATCCTTAGGCAACTTTAAAGCAAGATATTGTCGTGTATTCTCAGCAAGGAGAAGTTCTTTAAGTGGGAGATTTCAATGCTAGAACAAAAAATCAACAAGCTAGTATTCTTTGTTACAAAGAGGATCACATTCATATTTGACTCACTGAAGAGGAGAATCCCCAATGGTTGAGATGTTCAGAAGATGACAAAGTTAGCAATCATTTTGGAGAGGAGTTGCTTATGTTGTGTGGTGCTTTCAACTTAATTATTTGCAATGGTCTAGATAGATGGAAAAGGTCTAGGAACTTCACTTGCAACACGTATAATGGAGCAATTGTAGTTGACTATGTGATTTGTTCACAAAGCTTGATAGAAAAGATAGACAAAGTTAAGATTGGAGAGCATATTTGGGATTTAAAATCAGACCATAACCCAATTTATATAAAATTATCATGGTTAGAAGAAAGGCAACATAGGAGGAAAACCCAATGTTCTCTGCAATCACTATCAAGGGGCAAAATTCTTCTAATACAAGTAAAATGTACCATCTTCAATACAATGCTAGAGAGATTAATTCAGAAGGAGAAAACTAGTTTGCAAAGCTTCAACAATCATGAGTTAACAAATATAATTCTGAGTGCACTTGAGAAGTGAAAAAGAGCAAAAAATAGGAAATCAAAATCAAATTGCTTTTCTATAAACGCTTGGTTTGATGAGGAATGCAAAATGGCAAGGAGAACCTTGAAAAATGCAAGCAAGGAGAAGATGAATGTAAAGTTATATAAGCAAACCTTAAAAAGTAAAAAAGATGAGTTCATGCAAATAAGGCGAGAAGACTTAATATATGTAGGCAAGAATAACCCAAAACTTTTCTGGCAGGAACTTCAACCAAGGAAGAAGCAAATCGAAATTAATATTACAACCAATCAACAGTTTGACTATGAAAGACAACTATATGAGAAGAACTAGAGGTTGAGCCTTCCCTTAGGATGAACACACCTACAAAGCTTTTCATGTTACAGGAGGTGGAGATTGGAATTAAGACGCTGAAAATAAGAAAGGAAAAGGACTTGGTTGAACTTCAAGCAGAGTATCTAAAATGGGGAATGAACACTCTTGCACTGCACATCATGGAAATATTCAACAAAATCATTCGACAATGATTCCCAAGAGGCTAGACAACTAACCTATCAATACCCATTTTTAAAAGTGGAGACATCAATAATCCTTCCAATTATAGAACCATTATGATCAATCCTTTGTTTGCAAAGCTTTTCAACAGCCTGGTAGAAAATAGAATCAGTAAGTGGGAAGAAGTAAAGAAAAGAGGGCAAAAGAACAAGCGGGTTTTAGGCCAAAGCATTCTATAGTGAATCATGATATCACGCTAAGACACATTATTGAAAAGGTTTTGGGGGACAAAGAAGAAGTATTTTCCTGCTTTGTCGACTTCAAAAATGCTTTTGGCACAGTGTCTAGAGATAAGTTGTGACGTTGAATGGAAGAAATTGAAATTTCTTTGCATTATAGAGTCATTGTCCATAGGCTTTATGAAGAGGTGAAAGTCAAAATTAGAATTTCAACGGGCATTTCAAAAAGCTTTAGAAGTGACATTGGAGTCGAGCAAGGTTGTTCTTTATTCCCTACTCTTTTTGGTTTATATGTTGATAAACTGGAAGAGTGGCTAAATTTGCAAGGTGACGATGGTGTTTAGTTGGGGGAGTTTGTGATAAAGCTTCTTTTATATGCTTACGATCTTCTATTGGTTGCTAAATCGTCCCATGGATTGCAAATGAACCTATATGACCTTGAACATTTTTATAGAACAATGGGGATGCAAGAACAAAATAATGATTTCTCTAATAAAAGGAAACAGAGCCAACAGACGTTTTTCTTCGAAGGAAACATTCTTGAAGAAGTAAATGAGAACAAGTACCTAGGGATTGATTTCAACAATCTTAATTGGGAGGACTGCAGGAAGGAGAATTTTAGGAGGGTGGAAAACATTATATGCTCTTCAAAACGCAGAGTTATGGGATTGGAAAACGATTAAAGTGCTTTTTGGGCTCCTAGTTTGTCTAATGACGCTACATGGGTGTGAATTGTGGGCTAGCATCATTCCTATTTCAAAATGGAAACAAATTGAGAAAATCCAAAAACACTTGATCATGAGCAAGTTCAAAATAAAAAGTTTGGTTCCTTATAAGATAATGTTGAGTGAAACAAAAACAACTCCCATCGAAGCAATTGCTATGGTGCGGCTCAAAAATGTCTAAAAAGAATTGAGCAAATGGGAGAAGGTATATGGCCTAATGTTATCTTCAATGGAAGTACGAGTGAAAGAAAGAAAACATGGATGAGACAAAACTACACATGGATGCAAAAATGGAATTTCAACGTGTATGGGTACAAAGAAGAAGTACTATGTTGAGGAACTCAACTCTATGTGTGATCTCCAACAAAAAGCATACATTGGAGCTGGCATTTTGTGGAGGGCAAAGGTTCTTATTTCTCAATTAAGAACCAACTCACATCAACTTCGGTGTGAAACAAGACGGTGGAAAAGGCCTAAAGAAGCATGGGAAGAACGGGTGAGTATATTTTGCATGTCTGGGGCAGTGGAATCGGAAAAACATTTCATTTTGGAATGTGATGCATTCAGAGACATCAGGGAAAGTTATAGGAATATGTTAGCAACGGTTCATTGGCATTGTCTTTTTAGCGATAGGCCTGTTAGAAGGTTGGGCCAGTTCACCATCAATTTGAATAAAAAATAATTGAATTGCAAAAGGCGAAAAACAGGGAATTGGTGGTCCCATAGACTATTTTTAGTCTCGTAGACTTTAAAATATCATTTCATTATTATTTCATTTCCCCTGCAAAGGTCCCAGAGAAACTATAAAAGAATATTTATTTCCCTCAAAAGTGATGCTTCATTGCTACACGTAAGAATTCACTGTGGCCCTACTTACACCGGGCTAATCAACCCACAAAGTGGGAACCATAAACCAACCTGAACATTCCACTGTTGCTTCAAAAATTATATCAGAAAATTCCTGAACATTCTAAATCACAAACATTCCAATAATAAAAGATGTGTCTGTGGACGAAGACCTCTTAAAGTTATGGCTCAGAGAGTCTAATGTGAATCAAAACTGAAAATTCAATCAATTGCAATATAGCAAATCTCATTTTCTCCACTGAAGTTTTGTCAAGATGTGAAGTGGCAAGAAAGAGTTCGGATGTCCATCCCAAATAATGCAATATTTTAATTTAGATATTAATATACACCAATGGCCAGTTTCAGCCAGTGGGACTCTAAGTGAGAATTGACGGTGCGAAAGCACCTGTACAAGCAATACAATAAAAAGAAAAGAGAGTAATGCCGGGAGTGCCAAAACAACTCTAAGATGCTTATATTAATATAAAGATTCGAGATTAAAAATAAAAGACCAAGCCATGAGAAACAGGAACTACAAAATGAAAAACGATCACGAATAAGCTCTCAAATAAGAACATTGTCATCCTACAGCTCTCCTATCATCAAGGACAAGAACAAGCAGGCGATGAGATTCCTTTTGTCCACTGGTTGGCATGCATGCAATAAACAGCTTAGACATCATCCTCTTCATTGACAGATCTCCTTGGTATCCTACACTGCAGCCTTTTCTGCACACATTAATCAACATTTTGCAAACTTAACGAGCCGAACAAAACTATAAAGCTGCAGAACCTAAACATAATAGTGGCAACTGCAATAGCTTTATACGATTAGAAACACGCAGCTCATGGGAATTTATCGTACTTTTAACATTACCAACACGTCATTCTTCAACACGGTGAGGTAAGAGAAATCAATCACCGGTTCTTCTTTTTTGTATTCTTGTTACATATAGAAAATGCAAATACATAAGCGTGTCTACGATTGTCATGCTCATTGCAGAAACAGGTTGCTTGGTATGAAGGAAAAAAGATTGCTACCATAAACATCATAAATTAAGCATTATAAAGTGAACGACGCAAGCACCAGGTTGAATGTTTTGATTTGAATTGCATGTTTATTGGTTGCATGTTTATTGGTATGCCCTGTTAAATTATCCTATTATTCATGCTCCCATAAAAATATCAAATATTTTAAGGTTTTGAATATTTGCTTTGCAGGCTTTCAAACAAAAAGCCCTGCACTCCTTTCTAGTATAACTTTAGCGTCTTTACTGACATTTTGTTCAAATTTTTAACTAATTGTGTTTTGAAAGTAAAAAATCTCAAAGCACAGGGTGTTATTTCCATCTCCTCGAGATCGTATGAACATAAATATTCATATTAAAGTGATCTTACGTACAGATTGCGGTTCCAACTATGATTTATCCCATTACCAAAGTAATGTATAGTTTGCTAAAATTATATTTTCTTCTTATCACTTTTCATTTGCTTCAGCTTGTATAGATATCCCGCATCTACAGATGGATTCATTGCAGACATGAAGTGAGATCTAATTCCCAAAGATAATGTGTCGATGACAGATTTTCTGAAGAAGATGATATGCATGATGATAGATTTGCTGGAGAAACTGAAACTCCCGAGAAGACATTTGCTAGAGAAGAAGATATTTGAAACAATGTAAACAGTGAGAGATTGCCAGAGGATAAGATATCATGATGATGGATTTGCTGGAGAAGACATACTCACTATATTGACAATGAGAGATTTGCTTAAGGAATTTTGACAATGAAGAGAAATTGAGTTGGGATTAAAATTATGGTCCTTGAATAGCCATTGTAGCTCAGTGGGCCCGTATAGATTTACAAGCAACTATGTTACCAGAAACAAGTCAAGTGAGACTCTTATGAACTACATAGTTCATAAACCCCCAGTATTTTGCACATCAAGCGCAGAAATAAATGCGCAGAGTGCAAATAGACGTATATCAACATACAATTTTGTATTTGAATAATGATTGATGTTTATGTGATTGAAACTCCTGTTTTGATTTAATTAAATATTTGTGATGCATTAGGTCATCACAGTGTGAGCCGATCCCAATGGTTTTTTAGAGGGGCTACATTTGATTGCCTGCAATTTTTTGGACTGAGATGGGCACACAGTAATGCATTCCAACCATTCCCTTTCACAAATGGCACTGTTTATTTATTATGATTCAAAGGCAGAGGTGGCATCCGCAGGTGCTATTGGAAGAGGTGGTGATATCTTTCAGGAAAACACTGCTTCAGATGAAAAATTCAACTGATCAGAGGCATCATTCTGTTCAACGCGATATTGTCCCAACAATCACTACTTCCCTCTAGTGGTCTGCTTCTTCCCACTTTAGGCGTAATGTTATTATTTTTCTTTCTTCTTTATTATTAGTTTGTGTACTATTAGGATTATTGTCTTTAAAAGACTCTCCTTGGAGAGCTTCAGATGTGTCCTGTACACTTACAAAATGCAATATTGCTTTTTCTATCATATATATATATATATGCAGCTTCTCAGTTTCACAGCAATTTTCCAAAATGAAGCAAATCTTAACAGCAATTTTGAGAGGGTATATGACATTTCTTCTTGTTATGTTCTATCAGTTACCAAGATACTTTGACAGTGTTTGGAAGCTCCCTGATTTCTTCCTGTAGATGCGTGAATTTGACACCTTTTTATGTGTTTCTTTGTCTGGAACTATATTCCTAATTGATGTAAGAAATGTATACCATCCAACTCGCTTCTCTTTTAGTCTTTTCTGGTTTTTTCCAGTATTGGTAAAGCATGTGTACATGGGTGGAACTATTTGAAGCAAAGTGTGTGGAAAAGGGCAGAGACTGCACAACAAAAACTGAACAGTGGGTGGAGAAACATGTGCAAAGGTGAAATGCCCACTGGTGAAAGGTATTTTTACTGTCAAAGGTGAGAGTTTGGCCACAGGCAACGGAAAGAACCACCATAATACCACTTGTAATGTAGCTGGTGAGTACTCAAGAGAAGCCATCATTAAATTATACTAAAAGGCACAAAGCTATATATCCTAACGTAATATTTATTGATTCCCTGCTACTTCCTCGAGCTTTGCACATCATTCTGACGGAGATCCTGGCCTACATATTTCCTGTTACTCATGCTGGGAAATATCATAGTTCTTACAGGTGTCAATACAACATGACAGATGACAGGATGTTCTTTGCCTACAATAAATTGACCATGACATGGTTGGTTTACATATAGTTGCCATTGATGGAGGTGGTCCAATTTACTCTTATCATAGGCATCTTCTTGATTCAGGTGGATATTGGTGGCCACCCACCTATCCCACTTGCCCAAGGCACAATTCTCCATATTGGCAATTTTTCTACAGTTTTTTGGGTCCTCAATTTCCATGGCCGTTTTGGGGCCCTAAAAGATGTTTTTTTGACGTGGAAAGGTCCCAAGCGATAGCCATAGGGTTTGGGCTAGGCCTTAGTTGAAATGTGTAATTCTCGGCTAAACCTTTCCAACAGGGTACTAAGTGCACCAAATTGAGATCATATGCAAAAGTTATGACCCTGGTAAGTTGACGTACCAACTAACCCATCAGGGCCTACAAGCCCTTTGGCATTTCATCTTCTAGGGTTAGGTTTTTAAACCTCCAAGGTTCTTTCTTTATGTTGAAGGCCATTATGTCGGCCTCTTGTGATAGCCTTTGTGAATACATGTAGCCATCATCCTTCTTTGTTCAGAGATAGCTACCACCATTCTAGCCCGTTTGTGTTCTACAATATTATGTTATTTCGTTTATTAATAAAAGTTGAGCTTCAACCACATTATTGTAATCTATACGATATTTCTTTGTGTGAGTTCCATTTACTTTCTTGCATTTCATTTCATTCCTTGTAAACCCTAGATCAGTGGCATCGAGCAATTTGTTCGTTGTTTCTCAATGCATGTCTCTGACGAGGTTAGCGTACAAAGAGTTGGATCTCAAGCAAGTTTCATTTGGGAATGATTGCTCTCACAAACCCAAGCGGCCTCCCATGGACAAAGAAAAGAGAGATAACAAAGCAGGAGATCCTATCAAGTTGTTGCTCGAGGAAGCACTCGTGTAATAAAAGAATGAGATGATGGACAATTTTGCCCAGATCCTTCAACGACTGCCAATAGCGACTGAGGCACCTTCAACAAACGACAATTTTGGATGTGCGACACCCTTCAAGCTACAAGTTAACTTTGATATCCCCTTATTCGAAGGCTAAATAGATGCAGATGCTTCGAAGAAATGGTTAAATCTGTTAGAGGGCTATCACTCTGTCCAAAGTTTTTCCAACAATGAGAAGATGAATTTCGTGCTACTGAAAGTTGTTCACCATGTCAAACACTAGTGGGAAGGTTATTGGGAGAGACATAGTGATGAATTTGTGATGTTCAATGTATGGACAAAATGGACCACTTTTGTTGATTCTCTTAAGGAGGAATTCTACCCTTTAGGGAACTATGATGACCAATACACAAGATGGGCAACTCTGCAACAGGAGATAGACCAAATGGTACCACAGTACACCAATAATTTCCATACTTTACGCTCAAAGTTGGGTATCAAAGACTTCAAGCCACACTTAGTCTTGAAGTATCGTAGTGGCTTACACAGGTACATCCAAATAGAGATGGATTTCCTGGAGATCTTCTCATTAGGAGCTGCTTATTGATATGCTGTCAAAATCAAGTTCGAGTCTACAAATTTGCCGCAGTAGAAGCCTGGAAAAAGTGGCCCTAACTCACAAAAAAGGGACAAAGCAAGGAGAGCCAACTTCAAGACAACTAGCACAAGTCATAGGCGAAGAAGGATAATGGGAAGTCAAAAAAGGACATTGTAAAGTGGTGTGAGTTCAACAAAAGTCCCTGACACAACACTAATGAATGTTGTTCGAAACAATCATTGTTGGTGGAGCTTAATAAAAAAAAATAGACTTTGGATTTGATTCTTATTCAGATCAAGATAAATAAAAGTGGATCATTGATGCAAAATCCAATGCTGTCAGAAGAGCCAGAGGAGCTTGAAGAGGGGGAGTGCCTCTCCCACTAATAGATGTGGGTGAAGGGGGCCCCACCCTAAAAGATCCCGATATCACCTGATGTCATCAAGAGATCGAAGTTGCTTACAGTGCCACATCCCCAACGATACACCATTGGTTGGTTGAGCCATGGACGAGACATTTGTGTCATCCAACTGTTGAAAAATGTGTAACTAGGTTCAGTCTTCATAAGTATGGAATGTATTCTCGTAAATATAAAATGGAAAAGAAATTATTATTATTACTGGAGCATGGGTTTCGTGCTCAAGTTCTTTTATTTTATAGGTCAAGCACCCATTGAGTGTTTCTAGATTTGTCCTTGGTAGAAGAGTCATTATCATATATGGGAGACCCTATGGGAACATTGTAATTTGTAAAGAAAAAATTATTTTGTCTTGAAAATGTCAAATACCTCCAAGATCAAGTCGGCCTACATGAAGAGCCACGTCCATCCTTGAGGTAGCCTATATATAAGAAGAATTCGTCCTCCATTTGGAACACACACTCACTCATCTCTTATGCGAAGAAGCAGAAGAAGAAGAAGAAGAAGGATGTGCGAAGAAGAGGGAGTAAAAGAAGTCGAAGTATTTATGGGCTTATCTATTCTTCTGGGAAGATCGAAGTTAGGGTTTCTGCGCTGGATCTTCTGGGGTTCGATTTTGGAAGCAAAAAGAGAAGGGAATGCAAGTGAAGGTCTCTTGGGGCATCCTACTAGCCCTAGGACTCAAGTCAAGGCAAGTGAAGTCAAGAGGAAGGCTATTAGAGGGAGACCAAAGTCTCCTAGAGAAGCCATAACAGTTGTAGCAGTGGTTGGGCAGCAGAATTTCGGATCTATTGGGAGGTCGTAGATATTGCAGCAGGAAGTCATGGTAGACTTGATCTTGGACGGTATTTGTCTGAGTCTAGGTCATGGTATTCATCAATTCAAAGATCTGAAAGATAAGAAGAGATTTATGGGTTTTCCCCTCAAGAGGAGGGGTTTTGGCCCTGGCTTGCAGCCTATATACTGTGTCAATGCTCTTACTGTTTTGGTAGTTGTTTGATGTATTGATGTTTGGCTCTCTCTGGTACATTCCAAGACAAAGACATCTGGGTAATTGATAGTGGTGCATCAAGGCACATGATTGGCCACTCCCATTGATTGAAGACCTTATCAAAAGGAAAATCCGCTTACTCTGTGGAACTTGGAGACAACAAGAGCTATCCTGTGAAGGGCATTGGATCAACTTCCATAAAACTCGAAGATGGACCTCAACAACATTCTATTTGTTCCAAGTTTGCACAAAAATTTACTTTATATTTCAAGTTTAGAAGACAAAGGAGATAGAGTAGCCTTCATTGATGGAAAAGTAGTTGTTTGGGGAAAAGACTCAAGCATAGAATAGATCAAGCAAACGTTATTGGTATTAGAGAAGGAACGCTTTACAGATTAATATCTCCCGTAAACCAAGCCCTAGTAAACACTGAGATTAGTCCATGTGAACTTTGGCATCGAAGATTTTGTCATCTACATTTCAAAATACTTCCAACTTTAAGTTCCATAGTAGATGGAGTATCGAATTTAAAGGAGGATCATGAAGGTGTTTGCAAGGGATGTGCATTGGGAAAGAATACCAAGAGACCATTTGGAAGCAGAGCTTCGCGATCAAAAGAAATCTTGGATCTCATTCACTCTGATGTGTGTGGCCCTATGACTCCAAAATCTCTTGGAGGCCATCAATACTATGTCACATTCATAGAAGATCATTCAAGAAAAACCTGGGTTTACTTAATGAAAGCCAAGGATGAAGTATTTACAAAATTTCAAGAATTCAACACTGAAGTGGAGAACCTTACAGAAAGAAGAATCAAGATACGGAGATCTGATAATGGAGGAGAATATACATGTAAAGAGATTATAGCATTCTGTAAGGAGTTTGGGATTAAGAGGGAGATGATAGTCCCATACAATCCCGAACAAAATGGAGTCGCCGAAAGAAAGAACAAATCCATTGAAGAAAATGTAAAAGCAATGTTACACAATCAAGATCTAACTAAGTTTCCATGAGGAGAGGCAACAAAGATAGCAGTCTACATTCAAAATCGATGTCCTCATAGATCTCTAGATAACAAGACTTCCGGAGAACTGTTCACTGGGAAGAAGCCATCTTTAGATCACCTCCGAATCTTTGGGTGTCCTGTGTATATTCATATACCAAAGGACAAAAGAAATACGCTGGATCCTTGCGGTATGAAGGGAATATTTGTTGGGTATAGTAACTCATCAAAGGCCTATAGAATCTATATGAAAGATGGACATCACTTGAAGTTAGTCGCGATGTCATATTTGATGAGAGTATAGCATTCAAGAAGTCAAAAGAAATTTTCATAGATTCTGATGATGAAAAACTTCCGATATTTGAGGAGGAAGTTGACAAGAAAGGAGAAAGATCACACCATGAAGAAGGGCCAAGTGAACTTGTTCAACCGGTGATCATTCCAAAAACAAGGAAAATACCTAATTGGTTGAAATCCACACTACTTGATGCAGAAGGTCATGGGGCAGCACAAGGATCATTTAGAGAAAGTACAAGGCCTAAGAAATATTCTGGGTATGTTGCATACATGACAAAATTAATAGAAGCAGAACCATCCACCTTTGAAGAGGTTGTAGAACATCGAGAATGTAAGGATGCCATGAATGAAGGGTATCAATCTATAATGAAGAATAGGGTCTGGGAGATCGTAATTAGGCCTGAAGACAAATCTGTGGTTACTTACAAATGGATCTATAAGATCAAGCATGAAGCTGATGGAAGTATAGAATTCGAACTGAGTGATCATTCTGCACCAGAGAGGCAGGCATAGTTTGGGAATACTGGGTAGAGAAGCGGAGAGACACTAGTGAAGGCAGTGCAGCAACTAGAAGGATTGACGCTGGGCCAATCTGGGCCCACGCAGGTCTGACGCAGAGCTAGAAGGGCTAGTGCAGAAGCAGAAGCTGCCATCACGCAGAAAGCCGGAACTGCCGAAACAACGAGGAAGGTTGACGTAGAAGGAAGAAGAGACACTGCAGAGCTGTCCTAGACCCTGTAAGGATGTAGGGCCTACACAGTGCTAGTGCAGAGATAGCCAGGGTCAGCCACTTTGCTGCCAGATCAGTTGGAATCTGTCGGGTGAAGTGAGGTAAAACTCACTCAGTTTTTTGCCTTTATATTTTCTCTCTCACTGGAATGTTGGGAGGGCATCCAACATTGTATTCAGAATTATTGCTTAATAATAGAAAACCCTCAGAGTTGCTGCACCGATTTCCACGCATTGGGTTTTTCCAGGGACTATTATGTCCAAAAATAACTGTCCTATGTATCTTGTTCTTTGCTCAGTTTTTGTTTCATGTAATCAAATTTAAAGTAGTGTAGGTTGCAGAAGTAATTTACTTCAGTATTCAGAAAATAACTTGATAATGTATATTAAAATCAAGTAGGAGAAGTAAATTCAGTTTTTGTTGTAGTAGGGGTTCCTTATGAGTAGGAATTTTCACATTTTTGCTTATAAATCTTAAGTAACCTATTTAACTCTAACAACTCTCCTAGAAAACTCACATCTTTAACTTAGATTTCCTTTAGGGACCACCCACCATAGCTAACCTAGGAGATAGCTTAAACAAAGAGAATTGAGAATAGGTGATAACCCCTTCTCTAGGTTCCTTGCCACCAACGCACCTTGTGGGGTTAAAGGATTTTCTCACTAATTGTAGGTAGGTGTAGGCGGCAAGGTCAACATCTTTTGGCGTTGTTTCTGGGGACAAGCTTTCTTGTGCCTAGGAAATCAACTAGCTTTTGGTTTAACATATTGAACTTTAGGATTAGAGTCTTGCTCGAGTGGCGACTCCAGTAAATTCAAATTTTGCAAGAGTTTCTACTAGGAGAAATTCAAGTGGTCTAGTTAGCCCCACTCTTGAGCATGAAAGGCTTTTTAGAGAGAGGTTAAATAGACTATCTCATAGTAGAAGTCTTGCTAGTCTTGGGCAAGAGGCTATTTCTTATATTCATTTTCTTTTTCAAGAACAAGTAGAGCCTAACATCATGAATGATCCTTTTGCTCCTTGTAATTTTACTGACATAAATGGCTAATCTCACAATATCCCTGATAAGGCTATTGAAAGGTTGTCTTCTTTTCAAGGTAACATGTAAAGAACTTTAATGTTTGCATTTTTAAGTGGTGTAACGCTGCTGACTATGAGGATGTTAAGATGAGACTTTTTGTTCTCTCTTTGGAAGAGGATGCTCTTGATTGGTTCACTGATCAACCTGCTAATTCTAATGACTCTTTACAAGCAATCATTACTGCTTTCATAGGAAAATTTGGAGAGGAGAGAGAAAATAGTCACTTGATCAGTGCCATTAGCAACATGAACAAAAATGAGAATGAAACCATAGAGGAGTTTAACAAGAGATTCAATGAATTGGTAAAAAGCATGCCTACTACTGTTAAACCTCTTGATGAATTTCTTTTATGCTCATATTTGGAGGCTTTTTGTGCTAACACTGCTTATGAGTTGAGGAGGAAAGAGCCTGCAACTTTGGGTATAGCTCAAACTGAGGCCTTGAAGATGGAAAGGGCTAGAAAGCAATAAGGACAATCTCAAATTCATGGTTTCAATAAAGGGCCATCAAAATCTAATGATTCCAAAGAATTAACTCAACTCATCAATAGCATGGAAGCAAATCACACTAAAGAAATGAAAGCCATGCAAAATAGGTTGGTGGCCATGGAAAGATCACAAGTGCAAAGATTCCAACCTAGGCAAAATGATAGATGGCAAAAGAATAAAGGCCCTCCACAAGATTATAGGCCTCCAAATCCATTGGAATCCACCAACATGGTAGATCAAATTCCCCCTTTTTGTAGGCCATATGATGAGTTTCATGAGGAGGCCACATGCCCATATGTGAAGAGAATCATGAAAAGTGGCATGTTAGGAGATGAACATGTAGGAACAAGTGGTCAAATCAATATGTTCTCCATGGAAGATCAAGTATATACCATTGAAAGAAATCAAGAGATTGACCATAGGCCTAATAATCTTGGGGTTGAAAACATGATTGCAAATTTTGACAAAGTCACTAAGATTTTTGGGGAAAACTCTACATCTGGACACATTCTTGCTATGGAAAAACAAAAAGGAGTGACTTATCAGAGAAGGGATATTCAAAACTGGAATAATCAAAGAAATTTTTCTCCTCCTACTTCAGAATTAAATTTTGACTTGGGCAAATGGGTGAATAATGTAAAGGTTTCTTGTGCTAACAATTGCTTGTTTCACTTTTCAGGATTACTTTCACTTTCCATTTGAAAGCATTTCACTTCATTTAAGAAAATACAATTTCATTTTAAAGATCAATACTTTGAAGACACTAGTTTTCATATGATTTATGCTTATTTTATGTATTGATGATTATTGCTCATATCACTTTTTGCTTATAAATCTTAAGAAGTAATCTATTTAACTCTAACAACTCTCCTAGAAAACTCAAATCTTTAACTTAGTTTTCCTTTAGGGACCACCCCCCATAGCTAACCTAGGAGATAGCTTAAACGAAGAGAGTTGGGAATAGGTGACAACCCCTTCTCTAGGTTCCTTGCCACCAACCACACCTTGTGGGGTTAAAGGTTTTTCTCACTAACTGTATGTATGTGTAGGCAACAAGGTCAACAGGTCCAAGTGCATCATCTCATGAATAATGTGGGGCAAATTGCAAACTATTGGGGTATTGAAGGTGCCCATGGAATGGAGTGATGCTTTGCAAGTGACTGGAGTCCCATGGCTCTCAACGCTTCACCTGTAGTGTGTCATAATTCTCCTCTAGTGGACTTGGGCCCTACTTAAGTTGCCCAACCCATGATGAAAACCACCTATCAATCACACACAATGTCGAATGCAACATCTTCACCATTAGGTACAATTAATCATTAGTGCATCTAAGTGAACCAAGCTTGTTAATCAGGGGCAAATTGAGACTTCATACAGGGCTTTTCTTCCTAATTTGGGGGCTTTGATCACGTAATAGTGTTACCTCCCTAGGTAGGAGTGACTAATAGACGACCCTATTAGGTGTTCCCAACCCCCAAGGGGAAAGAAATATCCCTGGTACATCCTTCAATCAATAGGTGGTATATGAATAATGAGGGTACAGAATGGGGATGAAAGGGTCTTAGGGCTAAATGCCATGGGCAAAGGGGTAGCAATAATGAGGAACTCCAAATATTGGGTGTACAGATTTGAGAAGGGACCAATCGTGGTTGCATGAGTTAACCCAACCTTTCTTTTGCCACCCTTTTTTATTCACATTTTTCTTTTTCTGGATTTTTCTTTGTATTGTTGCTCGAAGCTCTAGGAAACGAAAGCACGTTGTGAATGATGCATAACAGTTATTACCCCCTTAAAGGTGGGGAAATTCATCACCCACCAGGGGTTGGGACGTGCATGGGTTCCTTTTATGATGTGATGGTGCAACCATTGGCCCTAGGAACCAAGGTGATGGGCATAATGATAAGTGGTAGAGCTCATGCTTGGCTTTTGCCCATGTGCTTTATTTAATGTCCCGACCATCTTTTGCATTTTATGATTTTCTTTTCTTTTGTTTCTTGCTTGTGGCCATGGTATGCTTTTAATATTCTTTTAGTTGAATCAACCTTTGGGGTACGTCTCCAGGCCCAACCCAAATTTGTGGACAAGGAGAGGAGGTGTGCCATCGCCTTGTGGACCTGGAGAAGGGAAATAGTGAATAGGGCTCGTAATGTGTGGAGGGAAGTGATAAATATGTAATGAGAAAATGGGAGCACACTACAAAAATCAGGGTTTCCCAAGTAGTGCACTTCATGAAGGTAAAGGCCAATAGGGGAGATCCAACTGGACTAGGGTTGAAGATTAACCCCCATTTAAGGTGAGGGAAGAAAACAACAGTCCAAACCCACCCTTCTTCCAAGTCATCCAATAATCCATACCAATATGCCAAAATGAAAAACAAGCATAAACAATCAATTACACAATGAAAAACATACCTTTTGGGTCGGATTGCCCACCTTCTAACATGTGCTCTTGACAAATGGGTGAGGAAACATACAACTGATGCAGGTGGTGGAGATAAAGTGGCACATCACATCGGCTACAAGGTGGCTGTCAGGGGTCGTTGGCTGTCGGCTGGAAGAAGATGAATAGGAGAAAAACTCTCCTAGGGGTACCCACTTTTGGTGGGTAACAAGGAACATTTTTACGAGATTTGGTCTAGTTAGATATTTGAAGGTGATCTCAGTTTGAAGTGTTATTATGCCCTTAACAATTAAGTATGGTCCACTATGATGCATCTATGGTCATTGTCCCTAATGATTGGTGGCTTTCACTTGATCTTGAGATGGTTTTGCCAAGTGGTTCTTCACATAGCTACAAGACCTTTGAGGGAACATCACAACATTCCACTACACTACATGCCCATGCCATTTTGCACCTTCCAGATGTTAAATATTGTAGCTATGGCCGGCCTTCATAATTAATATTTTTGCCCTTGATATATAATGAAAAATGTAGGACATGTTCTTCATGTCATTTTATTGTTAGCCCCTGAAATGATTAATATAAGGCATGTTCTTCATGTCGGAGGAAATTTTGAATTTATAATATTGAAGTTTTGGCCCCAAAACATAAAGTCGGCCCTCCAAGAAGTCAAGTCGTCCTACCCCTTTAGTCACACCCATTCGGCCTCCAAGCCAAGTATAAATAAAGGCTTCGACCTCCTCCAAAAGGCAACTCAATCATCTTCTATACAAAGAGAAATAGGATCGTGTGAGGCAGAGTATTGGATGAACATGAGGCAAAGTATTCGACGAATCTGAGGTAGTGTCTTTTGGGCACTTCTGGACAGTAGGTCTGAGATTCTTGGGCACAGTAAAAGGCTTAATTTCTTCCCTAGCAGATTAGACCAAGTAGAGCTCATTCTATATCAGTTTGACTTATCTAAAGGATAGTTTGACCAGGTGTGATCAGGGCTATATTACTAGTCAATTTGACTTGGATGCATCTCTTATTGAACTAAAGAATTTCTCTAAGGAAAAGGTAGTTGGGTTTTTCCCCCATGTGGTTTTTCCCAAGATAAAATGCTTGTGTCTCTTGTTTGGTTGTCTCCTTATGATCTTATTGGAATTTTGTTTGTAGTGTTGAAATATATTGTGTAATTGCTTTATGATAAATAAGAATGCAAGAAAAGATTAACTTAGAAATCATATGAAGTAATTATCAGTTAAGAAGATCCCTAAAATTCAACACCAGAGAGTAAGTGATGACCTTGCAGATGTAGAATTGCCCCTCTAGAGCAGAGCATTGGGCGCTTTGATGATTTCAGAGGAAGATTGACACTCAAGAGAACCCCCAATCTTGAAATGTTGAGCTCACCTTTCCTGGTGTTGTACTTACATGATGTACCCAACAAACCTAGGAAGCTCCTAGGTTGGTGTTGACATTATTTGATGGACATTGCTTGATGTAGAGTCTAGTTGATGATGGTCATCCTTAGAATTACAAGGGAGGACTTGTACTCACACTTGGAGCACCAACACCGGAGAGAGAGAGAGCGCCACGTCACACATCTAGCCCTTGAGAGGGTGATGTAAGGCACCAAGAACATGGTTTTTGGACATGGAGGTAGTTTGAGGCACTTGTTAAGCTCTCCCCTCAAGACTTGGAGTTGATTATGATGATAAGACATCTCATTAGCCCATCCCATGCCTTTTTGTAGCATTTATGGTCCAAAAAGGGCATGATATCATGCCATTGGAGGATATTGACCCACACGTGTGGGATTTTGTGGCATTATTTTGTTGATTTGAGCTATGGGGTTGGCTTGTAACTCTTTGTCTTGTCAAATACTCAAAGTCAAACTTGTTTTAGGGCTTGTCGGATAATACTTTTGTAAAAAGTGAAGTGATAAAACTCATATATATAGAGGATCCCTCCACTTCACTTGTTCATCATCACACATGTGAATTTGGCCTCCTTAAACAGAGTGCAAACTGCCTTGTGAACTTGGTTAAAATGTGATTTTTGTGAAGCACCTTACAATTGGAGATTGAATTTTGCTTTGGAGATGTTTTTTTTGGATTGAAAGAATGTTATTCCTGGAAAAAATTGTAAATTTATCGCTGATTTTTTCATATTTTGCATGTGAATGAATTATTTCTAGGATTTCTAAATGTTCCATTACTAAATTCTTATTATCTATTGGAGACCTTGGTAAATTTTTACATGTTAAAATTATTCTTCCATGAAACTTATAAAAGAACTCCTAGGGTGCATCTTCTATATTAATTTTCTCCCCTACAAAAAAGATAGTTGGGCTTTTACAAGTGGAAAATTGTTTTTCCGTCGTTCAAATGCTTTTCATCTTCCTTTGAGAATTTTCCCTAAAACTCCATTTTCCCAAGTTAGAATAGGCACTGGCTAAGTTTGTGTTGATAAAAAATCATTAAAACCTAAATATTTAACCTTCTTTATTCTCTTATAATATTTTCAAGGCAAGCTACTAGTGCATTTCTAATGCCGAATTGCTTGTACGGTAATTTTGGATGGATGTTTGTAGATGAAAAATTTAGGCTTGCCTATATAAACCATTTAAACACAATAAGCCCCAGTTTGTAGTGGTTCCTGCCTAGTCTAGGGTTAGTATACTTGCTCCTTTATAGAGAAGATTTAAGCCTATTCCATCATGAAGGATCTTTCCATCGTCTATTTATATCATCCAGAGAGCTCTAATTAGAATGTCCTTATAGGTGACTACAAGGAAGCCTCCCTTGCAGTGAAACTCCACTAAACAACAAAAGGAAGGTTTTTTAAGTGACATTGACAACCCTTTCTAATTGTTGCTACAAGCTCTAGCCTTCGCCTTGTGAGTCCCCTCACAAGGAATGCTAGATCTTGTGACAACAACTTGTTGAAATTCTATGACAAGTGTAGTAGAATACAATTTTTTGCCAAATAATTACCTCCTAATTATTTTTCACAAAGTATTTTATGCCATTGCTATCATTGAATAATTACACTCGGAAAACCCTCAACAATGAATGTAGCAGAAACAATTATGATCATAGAAAGACGACCATGCACAATAGAGATAATAAATTTACCATCGGGAACCTATCCTTGGGAGAGAACACAACAATGTTTCTTAGGGGAAATTATTCTTCAGCAAGGTTTACAAATCAACAATTTGTCTACAAATTTGTGCCAATATACAAGTCAAAATACTAGTCAAACCTAGTCAAATTAAATAGCTAGTCAAAACCAATCAAAAGTCAACTCTGGTCAAATTTTGGCCTGCAATCAACTTCGACCTTGCGATCAGCAACTTGTAGTCAAACTTATGGTCATATTTGGTCAACACCCTGTGGTAAAATCTAGTCAAACCTCTGCGGTCAAGCTCGGTCAACTTTGATCAATTAGTTGTAGTTAAACTCAATTGATTTCTCACACGTGCGGCCTCAAGAACGCTGGTTGAACTCGATGATGAAGAGAGAGAAGAACTTGCTCCTACTTGGTCTTGAAATGAGACATCATAACGTCTTATTTATACATGTCCAGGATTGTGACAACCTAAGGGACATGTCCCTTCACTGGCTAGCCAACCTGACTTCTTTTGGGCCGACTTGTCTTATAAAAATTTACATGATGCATCTAGTGTTGACATGAAGACCCTTTAGGCATTCAGGAATACTCCCAATACTACACTAAAATCAACACTCCCTCTTCGCGAGGGAGGTATTTTGCTTAGTTGAAAACATATTTGTCCTTAGCTGAAATTTCTCCTCTACTAGAAAATTTCGTGAGCTTGCTATGTTAATGTAGTGTCTCCTCATATGCATGTCTATAGATATAGATCACTCCATCCCGGAGCAGGCAATGTGAGTATAATGGGCCATTTACCCCTAGCCAAATCAGCATGGCTCCATAGGTAAATGTATCAATCTCTCCTAGTGAAATCAAATTTGTCGTTATACGTGTAGCCATGAACTTGCAGTCCATCATGTCGAATCTCCTCAAAATATGAACAGTGTACTTCCCCTGTCCAAGGAAGATCTCATCTGATCTATACCACACCTCCAATCCTAAGAAATAATGCATCAAGTCAAGATCCTTCATCTCGAACTCCAAGGCCAACTCCCTCTTACACCGACAATGAGTCTCTCTGCCCTAGTAAGGAACAAACCATCGACATACAACACCAAGATGAAAGGATCACCATCACAACCATGAACTAAAGGTCAAATTCTGCATCACTCTTGGTGAAGCCCAAACTCATCAAGTATCCATTAATCCTAGAATACCAAGCCTTAGGTGCCTGCTTGAGTTCGTACAAAGCCTTCTTAAATCTGTAGACATGGGACTCCTTCCCATGTACCTCAAAGCCCTGAAGTTGCTCCATGTACATTTCCTCCTCAATCACACTATCGAGGAACACAATCTTTACATCCATTTGATGTATCTTCCAACCCATAACCAAAGCAATAGAAATAATAGTCCTGATAGAAGTGTACCTAGAAACTAGAGCAAATGTCTCATCATAGTCCACTCCCTCTTTTTGGGAGAACCCTCTAGCCACGAACCTTGCTTTGTACTTCTCGATGCTGCCATCTGCTACATGCTCGATCTTATAGATCCACTAGGATGTCACTACCGACTGCCCCTTAGGTCTTGGCACTATCTCCCACACATCATTTTTCATGATGGACTAATGCTCTTCCATCATGGCATCCTTCCAAACCTTTTGGCCTACTGCTTTCTCATAACTGGAAGGCTCGGAATCAATGATGTGGCTTATCGATGCCATATCGTTGGAGTACCTTTGTGGTGATCTGCTCTCCCTGAAAGTACCTCTAGGAGTTGCATGTCCTTCTATATCTTGCTAGGTGTCACAAAGCCATCTTGGCCTCTCCTGATCACGACAACATCTCTAGGTAGATCTACTAGCTCTGTTGGCTCAATTGACTCCTCCTAATAGTTTGAAGGATGATCAACTGAAATAGAGGGACTTGTACCTACATCCTTCTAAGCCTCCTACTCCTCACTATCAATCTCCATGTGGGATTCACATAAATTGATATTGTCATGTACTAATGTCTGGGTTGGTTGTCCTATCAATCTATATAGTCCTCCTCTTGAACACCAATCACTTTTGTTGAGTCTATACTCGAGCCCTCAAGCCAAACAACAACCTTACCATCTACAAATGCAACTCTATAACCTCTATCCTTCAACATTGAGATAGAGAGCAGGTTCTTCTTCAATCCTGGTACAAATAAAACATCTCTCATGCGTAGAGAATCTCTGGACTCCAGTTGAAAGGATGTTGTCCCAAGACCTTTCACTACATACTTGGTTTTATTCCCAAGTTCCACATGTAATGTTGAATCCATCTCTGTCAAATTCATGAGAGAATCTTGAAAACCAATCATGTGCCTAGAAGCACCATTGTCCACCAACCAAACATTGTTGCCATCTGTAATAGTGCTTGTAGGAGCGCACAAAAAGAAATATTCCTTCGACTTCTTTCATAGTGGACACTCATCATCATCATCAATATCGGTTGTTGATGTATGCTACTTTCCCTTCCTTTTCTTCTAAGGACACTTGGAGGCACAGTGACCAAAATCATAACAATTGAAGCACTTGACCTTTGACATATCCTTTTTCTTATGATTTGGAACTAGAGTTGGTCTTCTACCTATATTATTCTAATCAAACTTTCCAAAATTTCTTCTTCCTTTTCCTTTCCTTGCATGGGCCGCAAGGGCTTGAGTTTCTTCATCCTAAGGTATCCACAAGCTATTTTTGGACAAGAATTTGGCCTCCTCCTGGACACAATTAGTCCATATCTTATCAAAATTGGGCAGCTCATCTTGTGCACAATTTCCGTGAACAAAGGGATCCCATGAGGAAGGAAATCCATTGAGAGACACTATAACAAATTTGCATCATCAATGGTATCTCCAATGGCTCTAAGTTCATCTCCCAACTGAAAGACTATCATAAGATAAGAGACAACAAAATCTGAACTAATCATCATGACACTAGGGAGTTGATTCCTCAAGGTTAGTTTCTGGATAGTGTTGTTACTCTCGTACAATCCCACCAGAGCATCATATACTTCTTTAGCAGTCTTCAACTCAACAACACGTGGAATCAAGTGGTCATGTTGACCACTAGAGTGGCACTTGATGATTATCTGAAGACTCCATGCCAAAGGATGTACCAAAGGACACTTGTACCATCATATATCATCATATTACCAGAGTTTTTAAACTCTACTTCTTCTTCTTATCATTTTCTTCTTCAGTCCTCAGATTCCGCAACCCTACGGGGATATTGTATAAATGTCACTAGCATGATGAATAAAGCCATGTAATAGGCCTAGGGTGTTGGGACTCGATCAGCAAGCGAGTACACCTTGGAGTGTTTTTTTTACTTGGTTAATTATTCCTGCTTTTTAGCGGCGAATAATTTTCTAGGTTTTTTCACTCATTGCATTACCCCAAAGTCGGGGTGACAGCTTGAAGGTTGAGCCCCTAATGCATCTTAGTGTCTAGAGTCAATGTATATTACCATGCTAGGTCATCTTTGAAATTTCGCAGAATTTGACTAGGTCTAAGTAGGATTTTTTAATAATTAAAAATTTCCCACAAAACGAGATTTTTTAATTATTTTTTATGTAATGATGTAAATAAGTGGCCTTGGGAAATGTCGAGGGCGTGTGACTACTTGAAATTCATCCTCAGAGAACCAACATTATCCTAGGACCCACTTTGGAGCTCAAAAAACGATTTATAGTCCCTCAAAAGAAGATTTTCCTAATGACGGTGGCAAAATGAGGAAAAAAATTCAAAAAAAATCAATAATTGGAAACATTCAAAGAATGTCAAACAAGTGACATGGCAATTCCCAATGAAATTCAAAGATGATGTGGCAATTATGTGGGGACTACCACATGAAACCCAACTCAAGTCAAAGGGTGGTCAAAAGGCACCACGTTGAGTTCATGAGGCAACAGAAATTTTGAAGTTACAACTTTCATTTAATTCAAATGTGAAGAAATTAAAATATGAGAAGTTTAGTGAGTGGCCACCTCACTCTTCATGGTCTACGTATGAGGCAATCTAAACAATAATTATGCACATGCCAATTAAAAGAAACCTACGCACATGACCAATTGTAACTCCACGTATGCCCATCAATGGTCAACTAAACTGCCAACAGAGAATTGAATACAGACCTTGGTGTGAGCACTCTAGTTTGAGGGGGATTTTCCACAGATTGGCTGCCAAATCACACTTGTCATCTCAGCATATTATATCGGGATCTACGCATAACAAAACTGCATAGTGACTCATAGCTCCACGCAGCAAGGAAAAATCAGTGTATACGTGGTTGATTTGTCTAGGATTTGATTAAGATATTCGGGGACATATGTCTCCACCAAACTTTACACGTACCAAGCAGCGAACATCTACAACAGTCAACACACAATTAGATCAGCGTACACGCAGTCTATTTCAGCTTGTACACTGCAGTTTGGGATTCATTTTTGAGAGGTGTCATCAGCATGGTCTATTGTTGACAATTCCTTGGGCGTTTGTCTCCTATTTACTTCAGTAATATACATACTTGGCAAGCATTTCTCACACTCATCAACAGTTAATAAGTATGCACACACAGAGAAGGATGTACATTGCCCATTTTGGATGCCACCTACAGCAGTTTGGAAACACATGGCACAATTATCTTTGCCACATGTAATTTGACCTCTTCATTGGGATTGACAATTATGTGCCACTTGTTTGATGGGTTGGCTCCCATTTTCCTATTGAAATGAGCCTTGGCTCTCATTTGTAATCATGTTATGAGCTATTGGGCTTGATGAAACTCTGTCATTTTGTACTTGCATACTTTTCTTAATATAACAAAGACTTTGGGGCTATTTGGTTGGTGTTTTCTTGGCATTATGAAGTGATACATTTTCATGCTATTGCTATTGTGTTTAATTTCTTTTGCATATTGAATTGATATTAGTTTATACTTTCCATCCTGCTTGGATTGATGTGTGCAAGCTATCTTGCACATATCATTGATTTGAAGTAGTATTCTAGGAATAAGTTTGCCAATTCATGTTAGGAGGAATGTTTGGTTTATCTTATTTATTATATTGTTTTAATCCTTTTGCAAATTAATACTTGTTCAAGTTTGTAGCAAAGATCTTTTGTATTGTGTGCAGGAATCCATTTGCAAGTGGGAGAAATCTCAATTAAATCAACTCACTCCTAGAGTCAAAACAATCCAAGACTTAGCCATTTTTTCACTCCAACTCTTCCATCCAACGAAGAGCAAGAGGGAGTTTTCTTATTTTATAACTACTTGATCATCCATTTAAATTTAAAATACTTCTTTGATTCTAGCTCTTTCAAAGTTATATTTGCTATTCAAGAATCACTTCCAAAGCTACGCAAGTATGGGGGTTCACTCTCATTACTTGAGCTAGTATTTTGTATATTAAATTGTAGTTTAGTTTTGGTTTCTTTTTCCTAATTTTACACTCACAATTGGTTTTGTTTTGCAGCCCATAGACTTGGGCATTGGGCAGCGAGGAGCTTGAGGAAAAGCATTGGGAAACTACTCACTCGTGTGTATGCAGGACCCCCTCACACTATTCAAGGACTAATTTCTAGGAAGGTCGTAAGCATTTGAGGGAGAGTTACAAATTCATCTAGGCCATGGGCCTTTTGAGCTTTGTAAATCTCTTTTGGAGAGTTTTTCTATCTTCAAGCTTCTTGTTATATTTTTTGGGAGAGAATCTAGCTTTGTTAAATTCCTTTTTTTGTAAATATCTTTCTCATATTGTGGGCAGCCCTCTTAGAGACATTTTTACCCATTTCAAGCGCTGATAAAAGATAAAATTTTGTTTGAGGGAACTTGGGATTTTTCCCATGGCATCCCCCTTCCTCATTGAGAAGAGAGATTCTTGTGGGTGGACTAATTTTGCTTCTAGTTTTTCTTAGCTTTCTAGCATTTAATTTCTTTTTGTGCATGCTTAAAATTAACACATTTCACTCCACATCCAATTTTTCCTAATCTTGTATTTAAATTCTCACATGCATAGGTTTCAAACTTGGACAAATCTTATCTAATGTGTAAACACTTCATACTTTGGCAAGTTTTAATTGTTTCATAATTTCTTCAAATACATGCTTCACTAATTGGTCAATTTATGCTATATGTTATAGAAACTATTTGAGCATTATCATTTATTTGAAACAATTGTAGCTTAAAGCAATCTATTCCATTTTACTTGTCAATTTCCCATTTAATAGTGCAAATACATATGAGCTCATTTACATTTTAGTCTCTCTAGTTTTGCAACTATCTTATTTCTCTTTGAAGCATTTACATGTAGCATTATTTTAATTGAGGAATTAACACAATTTGCACTTTATCTAGGCATTTTAGTATAAGAAGGTCTCAAGTCTCACTAAAATTTTACCTAGAACATAAGTTGGTTGAAATAGACATCTTAGGGACCCTTTACTCCATAGACTCCTCACTGTGATACCCAAATCTTTGAGCGAGAGTGAGATCTGAAGATTGAAGAGTGCAATTGCAATCTTGTTGTAGAGGTAGTTAATAAAATTAACCAAGAGCATTTTCTATTATATTTACTTTAATTGTCTCTTGATATTTTGAGTTGTTATATTGCAAAGTTTATTTTCAAGAAACATTTCAAAGTAAGTAGTGTGATTCTTCAAATTGGTAATAAGTGTTTTCATTTCATGCTCAAGTCTAATTCCATATTGACATCTTGATTTATCATTTAGCATCCCCTGTTTTACGTTTTTTTTAAGTATATTTTCTAATTGTTGAGTTTTGGCAAGATATGTTTTAATTCATGAATTGATTTAATATCTTACAAATATATTGTGCTAACATCTTTTGTTTGCATTTCAGGGTTACTTTGCTTTCATTATTGGAAGCATTACATATTTACTTTGAACAAAATGTATCTTTTATTTTGTTGACTAAATTCTTTATAAAGCATTGGTTTTATGGTTTCTTCATGTTAATGATTTTCATTGTTATTGTTCATATCATATTTTGCTCATAGATCATTAAAAGTAATCTATTTTCACTATAGCACTTTCCTAGAACCTGATATCATTTTTAACTTAACTTTTCATTAAGGACCATCCCGATAGCTAACCTAAGAGATAGCTTAAACAAAGAGTTGGGATCAGTTTGACAATCCCTCCTATGAGTTCCCTGCCACCAAACACACCTTGTGGGGTTGAAGACTTTTCTCACTAACTTGTAGGTAGGTGTAAGCGACAGGAGTAACAGATCCTTTATAGAATATATAAAGATTCCCTTAGCCTTGGCTTCATTCTTCTTATACTTGGCTTCCTCCTCAACTCCCTTCGACTCTAGAATGACTTCCTTCACATCATCTTGGAGATCATTTTCTTCCAAGACAAGGAGTATCCTGGTCTTCCAAGATCTGAAATTGGTGGCACCATCCAACCTGTCTTCTACTGAGACTTGGCACCAATTTGACAAGAGATCAAAAAACCAATCAAGCAATTGAATATTGTCGCTTAGGCTGACATCAATGGTTGATATTTCAACAAAGTTCTAATACCAGGTTGAAATTCTATGACAAGTGCAATAGAATAAATTTTTCTGCCAAATAATTACTTCCTAACTAAGTCACCGAATTCATCCTAAACCCGCTGCGAATCCCGAATCCGACACGATTCGGTTCGGATTCGTCTCCAAATCACAGGACACGTCGTGTCCGTTTCAGAAACGTCGTGTTCGAGGGCGTGTCGCGATTTTCAAAAGCGTGTCGTGATTTTAGGACACGTGTCTGGTTTCCAGGACTCGCTAAGCTCAACGCGGGAATGGAAAGGGCGTGTTTGCTCATTAAAATTGTCATTTGGCAAGTGATTTGTGCTATTGGCAAGTGATTGTGTTGTTGGAGCAAGGAGTAAAGCATTTTGGCAGCTTCATGATCAAGTCTAGGCCCTAGTATTGATATGCTATTCATGGTAATGTTAAATTCTTAAAGTGCCAGTGACATTCTCCTTAATCTTCATTTTCATCCTATTACTTAAATTTTTAACATTACCTTGAAATGACTCAGGATGTTTGAGAGTGGTTCCAGCGTCATTGGATTTCATATGGAGAAAGTAGAATTTTAGATTTCATTCAAAATCCAGCAGACTTATCAGTTTTTCAGGATTTTAGGATTGGGGTATTGCAATGTTTCCATTGAATTTTGTCATGTATTAGGGTATGGAACTCATATTTAATCAAGAGCACCAAACCAAGAGCTTCTGAATATGTCGCTCCCGCTCCCCGCTTTCGCTCCCGCTCCCAGGTAAACACTGTTCCTGATGATATGGGTTTGGACACCACTGTTGAGTTGGCATTGAGTTGGCATTGGCCAACATGGATCTCAATGATCCAGTGCTAGTGCCTGTTAGATTTGATGACTTAGAGGGGTCAACCTCCACACCAGCAGATGCAGAGGCGACTATGGATACAGAGGAGTAGGAGGATGTAGAGGAGAGCAGTGTTGTTAAAATCGCGATTTTATCGGAAAATCGCGATTTTTTCGCAAATCCGATTTTATCGCGATTTTTATCGATAAAAATCGGCACTTTTTTTTATAGGCGATTTTTTCGGTAAAAATCGCCAGAGGCGCGGGCAGCGGGCGTTTTATATGGAAAATCGATTTTTATTTTATTTCATTGAGCAGTCCGCGCGGAGGAGGAGGAGAAGAAGTGAGGGAGAGGGTTGCCGTCGGATTTGGGAGCGAATCCAAGCGATTTTAGGAGGAATCCAAGCCAAGATCACCAATTTGTCCATAAACCAGGTATGTAGATTAATTTTTTTTTGTTTTGCTTCTATAAAAACTTTGTTTTTCATTGTTTTTAAAGAATTTTTGGAAATTTTTCATTGATTTGGGATGGGTTATTTGTTATGACTATGAGAACCAATTTTTTATTTTTATTTTCTCATTTTCTTTAAACATTGTTTATTTTTTTTGAATTTTCATTGTTTTTTTGCATTTGCCATTGGCATTTGGTTGGGTAACTTGGGTTTAGAAATTGGGATTTTGGAAATAATTAACTTGTAATTTTGCAAATGCTAAATTGTAATTTGTATTATGTAATCCTAAATTCCTATTTCCTAATCCTTATTTTTAATTTTTTCCATAGGTTTGCAAATTCAAAATTCAAAAACAAACATGCCAAGGAAATTGGATCCTTTCTGGGAATATGGTGACCCTAAAACTCCGAATGATAGACAAAACTTGTATTGCAAGTTGTGTGGAAAGGAGATATTCGGGGGGGTGTACAGGTTGAAGTTCCACCTTGCACAAATCCCTGGACGTGATGTGGTGCCCTGTCCTAATACAAATGCTGAAATTATCCGAAAAGCCATGAGAGCATTGGGAGAATTAGAGCACTCTAAAGAGGCCAAAGAAGAACTCAAAAGGCAACTAAAAAGGTCAGCTGAAGGAAGTGGGCCAAGTGGCACTGGTTCTACTGCAGCGTCAGTCAATCCGGTAGCTGCATCATCATTTTTTGTTCCTCGAACCACACCTGGTGCACAACCAACTATCGGTTCAATGATGAAAAGAACTGAAAAAGAACAAGCTGACAAGTTGATGACAAAATTTCTCCTCTGGAGTGATATTCCTTTCAGCATTGTAAGGAATAATCCATTTTTCCAACCCACTGTTGATGCTATTGCCAGTGTTGGCTCGGGGTACAAAATCCCTTCTCTTCATGATTTCAGAGGCCGGCTTCTTCAAGATGAAAAGCGTGACTGCACCCAAAGATTGGAGGATTTTAGGAAATCCTGGGCACAAACAGGATGCACTGTTATGTCAGATGGTTGGACTGACCAAAAGGGGAGAACCCTTATAAACTTCTTGGTTAGTTGTCCCAGGGGGACTATGTTTATCAAATCTATTGATGCAACTCATCAAATCAAAGATGCAAAAAATTTATGTGATTTGCTGGATGTGTTTATTTTGGAGGTGGGTGCAGAAAATGTTGTCCAAGTCATAACGGACAACGCTGCAAATTATGTTGCTGCTGGTAGAATGCTTATGGACAGGCATCCTACTTTATTTTGGACACCTTGTGCTGCCCATTGTATTGATTTGATGTTAGAGGACATAGGGAAAATTCCCTTTGTCAAAGAGGCTGTTGACTCATCAAAAACCATCACAAAATTTATTTACAATCACACATCTGTGCTTAGCTTGATGAGAAAATGCACCAACAACAAAGAGTTGGTGCGCCCCGCCATTACACGGTTTGCGACGAGTTTCATATCTCTTCAATCCCTCTTGAAATCTATGTGGGATTTGAAGAGAATGTTTGTTTCAGAGGAGTGGCGTTCTTCGCCAATGAGCCGCAAACCAGAAGGAGAGGCCGTCTGCAGACTTGTTTCATACCAAGAAGACTTCTGGGCGGGAGTGCAGGAGGTGTGCGCTGTCACTGAACCTTTGGTAAAGGTTCTTCGGTTGGTAGATGGTGAGAAGCCTGCAATGGGCTATTTGTATGAAGCCATGGACAGGGCCAAAGAAGCCATTCGGTCCTACTATGATGACAAGGGAGATGATGGGTTCCAGAGACAACTCCTTCTATGGAACGTCATTGATGAGCGATGGAACAAAACACTCCATCGTCCCATTCATGCTGCTGGGCTTTTCCTGAACCCTGCATTTTCTTATGCATGTGGGTTTGATTTTGATGCTGAGATCATGGATGGATTATTAACCTGTGTCCAGAAGATGGTGAAAACTCCAGAACAACGTATGGAGATCTCTAAACAAATTGAGACGTATAAGATGTCAGGTGGCACATTTGGCTTTGATATGGCTATCTTTGATAGGACGGCCAAAATGCCAAGTATTTTTTAGTTTGTAACTTTGTTTCAAATTTCATTGTCTCTTCAAATTCCATTTTTTTCTTATGTTTATTTGTAATTTTGTTGTAGCCGCATGGTGGAAGATGTATGGTGGCAGAGTACCCCTTTTGCAAAAGCTTGCCATACGCATCCTCAGCCAAACATGCAGCTCCTCGGGATGTGAGCGCAATTGGAGTGTATTTGAAAAAATACACAACAAGCAGCGCAATAGGTTAACAACTTAACACTTAAACATTTAAAATATTGCAAATTTCCAAATAAATTTTTGAATTCATTAAACAATATTTTTTTTATAATATTAATTATTAATTATTATTTCATGAACTTTGTACAGGTTGGAGTCCCGTAGACTTAATGACATGGTCTATGTCTACTACAATCTTCGATTGTGGGTGAGGCAACTAGACAAGACACCTGATATGGAAGCCATCTCATTGGATGAGATTGACACCACTGCTGAATGGAGGGTTGAGACCGAGAGGCCTCTCATGGATCCCACTGAGGATTGGTTAGTGCAGGATGAGGGGGAGGAGGAGGGGGAGGAGGAGCAGGAGCAGGAGGAGGAGGAGGAGGAGTTGGAGGAGCAGGAGGAGGAGGTGACACCGCCTACCCGGGCTACCACTAGAGGACGTGGTCTCTGTCTACCTACAGTAGCTGCTACTTCTACAGCTACTTCTTCAGCTTCTAGAGCACGTCAGACTCCACTGCCATTTCCACCACCACAGGCACCAGCATCTTCATCTAGGGGGAAAGGGAAAGCAGTGACATTTTCTCGCAAGAGGGGCAGAGGAAATCAATAGGATTAGAGTCTTAGACTTTCATTTTATTGTATATGACATTATGACATGATGAGATACATTATCATATTTTTTGTTGATATTTTGAGGCTGAGTTGGGACTCAGGACTTACTATTCAGGACATGATTCAATGTTATGTGTGATTTTAGCGCTAGAAATGATATTAAACATCTTATATATTAGTTTTTTTATCATATTTATGTGTCAATGTATTTATTTTATGTTGTAGATGGTTTAGATATTAAAAAAATTGAAAAAAATGAAAAAAAATGAATATTTTTGTGCCAAACGATTTTTTCCCGATTTTTTCCGATTTTTTCCCGATTTTAACGATTTTTCCGATTTTTTCCCGGCGCCGATTAAATCCCGATCCCGCTTTTAACAACATTGGAGGAGAGCAATGGGGACCATGATGATGGGGACCATGATGATGGGGACAGTGATGTTGATTGATGCCTTGAGGCTTGTATACCTGTAGTTGTTTTATATTTTCTATTTCTATTTGCCATTGGCATTGCACCAACACTACCTATGTAACACATTTTGATTTGATGACTTAATGAGAAAACTATAGTTTTCAGTGTGTTTATCTTACTATCTTGTAGTTGTAAGTTGTTTTTTAGTTATGAATTATGAATCATGATTTAAATTTTTAATAGATTTATTGTTTATGTGACCAGTACCACTAACATTTATTTGAATTTTGTATGTACCATGCATGCTAATAGCTATAGATGAAGATCTATGTTTGAAATCAATAAATTTGTATCATTAATTAAAATTTGTGTAAGAAATATGATAATATCTAATTTTTAATATATATGTATATTTTTTAAATATATATATATATATACATAATATATAACGTGTCCTAATGTGTCCTATTCCGGGGGGTCAGCGTGTCCAAATCCGACACCACTACTCTCGAATCCTACGTGTCCCGAATCCCCGTGTCAGGTGACTTAGCTTCCTAAATATTTTTTCACATAGTATTTTATGTCACTGCTATCATTGAATAATTACACTTGGAAAATCTCAATAATAAATGCAGTGGAAACAATAAAGATCATAGAAAGACAACCATGCACAATAGAGACAATGATTTTACACTAGGAAACCCAACCTTGGGAGAAAACCCAACAACTCTTCTTAGGAGAAATTATTCTTCAACAAGGTTTATAGATCAACAATTTGTCTAGAAATATGTGCCAATATACAAGTCAAAATACTAGTCAAACCTGGTCAAATTCAACAACTGGTCAATGTTGGTCAAAACAAATGAAAAGTCAACTCTGGTAAAATTTTAGCCTACAATCAAGTTCGGCCCTACGATCAAACCTGTGGTTAGATTTGGTCAAAGCCCTATGGGCAAATCCAATCAAACCTATGTGGTCAAGCTTGGTCAACTTCGGTCAATTGGCTAGAATTAAACTCAATTGATTTCTCACACGTGCAGCCTCATGATGTTGGTCAAAGTCAATGATGAAGAGAGAGAAGGACTTGCTCTTGCTTGGTCTTGAAATGAGACAGTTGAAAAATTTATGGCAGCTAGATTAGGGGTGATTTCTCTTAACTTGATAACTGCTTGTGATGTTCTTTAACTTCAACTTCTAGAATTTATAATTAGCTTCTTCTTCTCTTGATTATTACACTGTTTTTATCATCAAACAACTACCAAAATATGAAGATCAATATAACATGTGGACACAAGATATAGGTTACTAGTCAAAGCCAAAACCTCTACTAGAGAGGAAAACCCACAAGTGATTCTTCTCTTCTTATAGAATCTTCAAATGATGAATTCCACGACCTTTAGACCCAACACTGAGACCCCTCCAAGATCAAGTCAACCTTCCTTGTAGATGAGCAACAAATTATTAGAATATATCTCTATATCTCTATTTAGTAATGCTCAGTCTTTTAGATGTTTCTATTCTTATTCTTTTAGCAGTTTCTTAGATGAAACTGTTTGTTCGATATTCTACATAGAAACCTGATGTTTCTATTCTTGTAAATATCTTTGTATTATCATTGAGTTGTTTGCTCCATGTGAATTAATTCATTGAACATTCTTTTATGGTATCAGAGCAAGGTTAAGAGATTCTTCTTGAAACAGTAATTCTATCTGCATCGTAATCTCTTGAGTCCTTTCTAAGGTCGAGCCCTCTGTAAGCCAGGCAGCCTTCACTGAGTCTTAGCCTCGGCTTTGCTCGCTGTGATAAAAGCTTACAGTCGTCCATCTCGATACAGAAATGGATTCTTCCCTTGCATGATCTTTTTATTAAGAAAATAACTTTGGGGCGGTGACTGTTTTCATGGGAGCGGAATTTTTTTTGGCTGACCAGTTTTGCTTAGAATTGTGAATCCGGCTATCTTCGTCTTCGCCTGGCGGCTACTCGACCACAACGTGGAATTCCTCAGCAATCGTGATCCAGGTGTTTTTCCTCAAAACTCATTCTTGAAAGTCAGAGTCGTGGTTTAAAAATTCGATCTGCAGGCAAAATCATGGTTTCAAAATCGTGGTTTTTATTTCAACTCTGTCAAAATCCCGTGGTTTTTATTTCAACTCTTTTTTGATATCCGCTATGCTATGAGATAAGAGGAGGATATCACTACAGGCGTCTTGATATTTCAAGTGGTATTTGAAACCCGTGGTTAATATATATTTTTCTTGAAACCCGTGGATATATTCTGCCGACCCGTGAATATATATTTGCAAACTGTGGTTCATTCCGTGGATAAATTTGAAACCCGTGGTCATGATATTTCAATCCCGTGGATAGATATTGGAAACCCGTGGTTAATATATATTTCTTTTGAAACCCGTGGATATATTCTGCCGACCCGTGAATATATATTTGCAAACTGTGGTTCATTCCGTGGATACATTTGAAACCTGTTATATATATATTTCAAAAATCCGTGGATACAAATCTCGCAGGTGGTTAATATATACTGCAGACCCGTGGATACTTGAAAACCGTGGTCCATTCCTGAGACGTATATACCTGAGACGTGAGACGTATATACCTGAGACGTGACGTGAAGCTCACGTGGGCCAATACATCCGTGGTGTTTGCCGGAAGCATAGATCGTATTTGTTTCAGATCTGCGTATTTGTTTTGTGGGCCAATATATCCATGGTATTTACCAGCACTGTAAACGTGAAACTGAGACAGCATATGTGGGTCCGTATTTCAAATTTTGTATTTGTTGTATGTATGGTTCTGATTGCTGGCAGTGGGTTACCAATCAGCGGAAATTTTTTTTTCTTGTGATCCTGACAGTCTTCATTACAAACTCAGACCTGTGACATCTGTTTATTGCATCAGTATACTCTTATGGTAGACCGGCATTTTCTTGTGGCAAACTGTATTCTCAGAACTGTATTAGCAGTACTACTATTGTTTTAGACAGCTGAAAGTCCGTTTTTTAAATTTTCACCAGCATAAGCAGTCAGCTACATTGTTCTTGTGTGTCATACTTTTGTATTCTCTTTGTGAAAATGGCCACACTTACCAATCTGATGTTAGAAGGAAATCAACGGTTTAATGGCAGCAACTATAACATTTGGAAACACCATTTTTGAGTACAGGCGTCTTGATCAACTCATTTTGGGCAAAGAGCTTCGTCCAGGTACAGCCGGGACCGATCAAGATAAATTTGATGATCGAAATCGAGAGGCTGTTATGCTTCTCAAGCTCTCTGTAGCTGATGATCAGTTACCACAGATCCCTTCTGGCAAGACAGCTGCTGAAATTTGGGAACAGTTGAAAGAATTGCATGAGACATCTGATAAAAGCAGAGCTTTTTTTCTCAAAAATCAGTTGTTCTCCATCATGATGGATGAACATATGTCTTTACAGGAACATCTCAACAAAATTAAAGACATTCGAGATCAGCTCGACGCCATTGGTCGGACCATGGAGGAAGAAGATAGGGTAGTCATTACCCTGAAGAGTCTACCAAAATCTTATGAACACTTCATTGAAACACTCAACATTACAACCACAAATGTTGATCTGAAGTTTTCAGATTTATGTACCAAACTTCTGCAACAAGATAGGTGGAAACAGCAGTTTGGTAGTGGTACTTCATCAGTGCCCTTGGAAAATGCATTTGCTGCAAAATATCAGTCCTCTCAGTCTTTTCAGCAGAGAGGATCATATCAGTCTTTTGATCCTAACAGGAAGAAAAGTGTACAGTGTAATTACTGTCACAAGTTCGGTCACATGAAGAAAGACTGCAGGCAGAGGATTGCTGCTGAACAAAAGAAACAGGGAGGGTCACATCAGACAGCGAATGTTGCAGAACATTCCGAGCAGACAGATTCTGCCTTTTACGCCTTTATGGCTAAAAGGTCTTCAGAACATGTACCTTCCTCTGCATGGTACATTGATTCTGGTGCATCACGCCACTTCTCTCACAGGCGTGACTGGTTTATTGACTTTTCACCTTTCAGTGATTCAGTTGTATTTGGTGGAGGTGAAAAGTACACTGTTGCTGGCAGGGGTACAGTTCAAATTCAGTCTGGTGGACGCACGCTCATATTTCTAAATGTATACTATGTTCCTGGTATGGAGATTAATCTGCTCTCTGTCAGTCAGATTATGAGGAATTCTCCTCAGCTTGATGTTATGTTCAGTGCACACAAGTGCTCCATCATTGACAGGGAGACCAGTCTGACAGTTGCTACTGGCCTCGAGGACCATGGTCTATACAGGCTACTTGACACCGGTGACTTTCCAGAAGTGGCACTAGCAGCTCGTGTCTCTCCCATCAGTACTCTATGGCATCAACGATATGGGCATCTCAATATGCAGTATCTCTCTCAGCTCTCTCGGGAGGGACTTGTGTCAGGATTACCTGATATTCAGACTCAGCGGTTGGGGGTATGCAGCGCCTGTCAAGCGGGAAAGCAACATCGGTCATCATTCAAAAATGGAGAATCTTGGCGCGCATCCCAGGTACTTCAGTTACTTCATGCTGATATTTGTGGTCCTATGAATACAGCTTCTATAACTGCTTGCAAATACTTTTTACTTATTGTAGATGACTTCAGTCGAAAGATGTGGGTGTATTTTTTAAAAAATAAATCTGATGCTCTTAGTACCTTTCAGAAGTTTAAAACTTTAGTTGAAAACGAATCTGGTTGTAATATCATGACCCTTAGGACCGACAATGGGGGGGAATTTTGTTCCTCAGCTTTTGCCAACTTCTGTGATATTCATGGCATCAAACGTCAATTCACCACACCTTACACTCCCCAGCAGAACAGTGTTGTCGAGCGTCGCAATCGCACGGTTGTTGAAATGGCTCGTTCCATGTTACAACACCGGAGTGTTCCAAACAAATTCTGGGCTGAAGCCGTATTTACTGTTGTTTACCTTCTTAACCGATCCCCTACTCAGGCTGTTAAAGGGAAGACTCCTGAAGAAGTGTGGTCTGGTCGTAAGCCTAAGATCAGTCATCTCAAAGTTTTTGGCTCAGTTGCATATGTTTGGATTCCATCTGCTAAGCGATCTAAGTTGGATTCCAAAAGTCAGAAACTCATGATGACAGGATACAGTGATCATCACAAGGCTTATAGGCTGATAGATATAGCCACTGGTCGACTTAGCTTCAGTCGAGATGTAGTATTTGATGAAGACAGAGGATTCTTTCAGTCTTCTTCTTCTGAGCAACGTTCTGAGGATCCGCCTCACAGTGTTCTTCTTCCAGTCAGTCCATCTGATGGGAGGGATGATGTAGCATCAAGATTTGATACTACTCTATCTGAGCTTCCTCCAGAAGCTAATCCCCCTCTTGCTATCCCTATTGCTCTTGAGCCTGCTTCTCTTCCCCCTGATATTGGTCCCTCTAATCCTGATACTGGTTCTTCTTCTCTTCGGCCAAAATGGTGGGCTAAAACCATAGGTGATCTCCGGGATGATGAGCTCCTTGAAGGTAGAACTTCTAGGCATAAGAACAGACAACAGTCTACAGTCAATTTTGCTCTTATGGCTAACCTTCACAGTACTTTTGAGCCTCAAACATATTCAGAAGCTAAGGGTATATCTGAGTGGGAACAGGGTATGGAAGCAGAATTTCAGAGTCTTCAGAAGAATCACACATGGGCTCTTTCTGATCTTCCCGCAGACAAAAAACCCATAGGCTGCAAATGGGTGTATAAAGTCAAATACAAAGCTGATGGAACCTTAGACAAGTATAAAGCTCAGCTTGTGGCTCGAGGATTTTCACAGCAGGAAGGCATCGACTATGAGGAGACTTTTGCTCCTACAGCCAAGATGAGTACTATCAGGCTTGTGCTTGCCCTAGCAGCTCAGTTCAATTGGAAAGTTCATCAGATGGATGTAAAAAGTGCTTTCCTAAATGGTGATCTCCAAGAAGAAGTCTACATGACGCAGCCTCCAGGATTCAAGGTTGCTGGTCAAGAACAGAAAGTGTGTCGGTTAGTTAAAGCCATCTATGGATTGAAACAAGCTCCTCGGGCTTGGTACATAAAAATTGATCAGTATCTGACAAATCAAGGTTTTCAGAGGAGTCCATCTGATGCAAACCTGTATATCAAGCATACTGATGATGATATCTTGTTTGTAGTTGTCTATGTGGATGATCTTATCATTACTGGCAGCTCTGCACATTTGATCCATGGGATCAAACAAGATCTATGCAGAACTTTTGAGATGACAGACTTGGGACTTCTTCATTACTGTCTGGGGGTTGAAGTATGGCAGACTGAAAATCAGATCTTTCTTTCTCAGTCCAAGTATGCCAAAAATCTTGTGGAAAGGTTCAGAATGCAGGATTGCAAACCGGCCACGACTCCTATGGAACCAGGGCTCAAACTTTCAGCACAGTCATCCTCTCCTCTTGTGGATGAAACTTTATTCAGGCAATTAGTGGGCAGTCTCATCTATCTTACTGCTACCAGACCTGACATCAGTTTTGCAGTAAGCTACATTTCTCGCTTTATGTCAGCTCCTAAAGTTGATCATTGGATAGCAGCAAAGCGGGTGCTACGATATGTGCGTGGTACTTCTGATTATGGCCTCTTATATACTCACAGCTCCACTTCTACTCTCAGTGGCTACACTGACTCTGACTGGGCCGGTTCGGTTGATGACCGTAAATCTACAGCTGGGTATGTGTTTAGTCTAGGATCTGGAGCTGTTACTTGGACTAGTAAGAAGCAACAGGTTGTGGCTCTCTCCTCAACAAAAGCAGAGTATCGGGGAGCAGTTAAGGCAGCCTGTGAGGCAGTTTGGCTTCGTCGTATGCTTGCAGATATGCATGTTTTTCAGACAGGGCCTACTTCTTTGTTTTGTGATAATCAGGGAGTGCTCAAACTTGCCAAGAATCCTGTCTTTCATGAACGAACAAAGCATGTGGAAACTCACTGCCACTACATTCGACAGTTGGTTGAAGACGGCTCAGTTCAGTTGCACTATGTTCCCACCACAGAGCAGCCCGCCGATATCTTTACCAAGCCTCTTGGTCCTGATAAATTTGTAAAATTTCGCGGGTCTATTGGTGTTGTAAATAGATTGAGCATTAAGGGAGGGTATTAGAATATATCTCTATATCTCTATTTAGTAATGCTCAGTCTTTTAGATGTTTCTATTCTTATTCTTTTAGCAGTTTCTTAGATGAAACTGTTTGTTCGATATTCTACATAGAAACCTGATGTTTCTATTCTTGTAAATATCTTTGTATTATCATTGAGCTGTTTGCTCCATGTGAATTAATTCATTGAACATTCTTTTACAAATTTTGTCCTTTCAGCAACTTCAAAAACTTTGACCCCAGCAACTCTCTACAACTTCAACCTCCAACAACAATTTTGGCCTTTACTATAGGTATGCAACGTTTCGGCACTTCTGCAGCTATTGCAACTTCGCACATGTGGGATAGATAGGCTAGTTTAGGCTTCCTTATTCCTTCGCTTGGCTTGCTTCTTCCTTCTTGAACAAATAGTTGATGTGTCTTGTCTTTTGATCACAGATTTTGGCCTTCCTTGGAGATCTAAAATTTCGTCCTGTGTAGTTGCAAAAACCCTAGCTTCCTCTTCTCACGTGTGAGAGATATTGACCCAAAAACTTCAAATTTTGTTGTCTTTTAGTCCTCGTCTTGTCCTTCGTTCCTCTTTCTTGCTCTTTTTACGTTTCTAGTGATCAAACTTTCTTGGATGATATACTTTAAATGAGATCAATTGCTTCTTATATATAGGCTTCTAGGGAGGCCAAATTACCCTTCACGAGGCCGACTTGTTCTCTTGTAGGCCGACTTGGTCTTGGAGGGACTTTCGACACAATTTTGACTCAAATAAATTCTTTTGAATTGATACAAGATGTGCAATAGGGTCTATCACACACAATAATGACTCCTTTGACTCCTTGAATCTATGAGAAAACCATAGAAGCACACAATGGGTGCTTTGACCTAAAAATAAATTGACCTTGACCATGAAACCCATGCTATAAAATAATAATAATATTTTTTTTCTTTTTACGTCAAATACATAAGATCAACAGTGCAAGAGACATTATGAAGATTGAACCTAGTTACATATTTCAACAATGACAACCCAAGAGACACGCCCCTTCATTGGTTGGCCAAATTTACTTCTTTTGGGTTTTGTCTTAGTAAAATAAAGTTAAACATTTGCATGATGCATTTAGGGTCGATTTGAAGACGCTTTAGCCATGCGGGAATACCTCCCGAAGCTACATAGAAATTAACACATCTTTGGCACCATTAACGGGGAGGAGTTAAGTCAACCTCCTTGAAATCCAAAGTCTAAGCTTTAATAAAATCTTGGTGAAAATAGCTTTAAATCGACAATATAGATTCTCATCTAGCGACTCCAAAATATGAAACAACTATTTCCCTCGATAGCTCATCTGATGAAGCCATAGCTACAAAGGAAGAAAATAACTACTGACACATGGTTTATGCATTAAATAATAAGGGATCTCAAGGCTTAGATGAGACCAAAAAGGACACAATGTCATGCTTTTGGAGGACATCAACCCACACATATGGGCTTCTATGACATTATTTTATTGATTTGAACTATGGGGTTGGCGTGTAACCCCTTGCCTTGTCAAACACTCAAAGTCAAAACTTGTTTTAGGGATTGTAAGCTAATATTTTTGTGAAATGTGAAGCGATAAACCTCATATAAATAAAGGATCCCTCCGCTTTACTTGTTCATCTGATGAGTGTGAATTTCCTTGTCTACTGCCACACTTGGTTAAAATGTGATTTTTGTGTAGCATCTTACTATTGGAGATTGACTTTTGCTTTGTGGAAGAAAATGTAAATTTATTGATGATTTTTCCAAATTTTCGCTAAGGAGATAAAGTATCTTCTACATGCTAAGACACCATGCCTATGCAGAAAACCATTTGAAGCTACCACAAGCTTCAACAACCATGAACTTTCATTTTCAAGAAATCAAAAAGGCATTTGGAACCCTTGTCCCCTTCTGAAGTCCACTACAATTTGGACTAGACTCAAGCAACACTAGCGTTGTCATACTCTTTGTGAACAACCATCTTCAACATAGAAACATCCTCCTGAAGAGTTTGGTTGTGAAGATACTCCTTTACAAAAAATTCAACCTCCTCAAGATTATCTCTCATGTCTTAGCTCATGAAACCTTTGTATGCCACCATTCTCCCCCATCCTCTCATACACTTGACTGTTTGAAAAATGGTGACCTCCCACTAAAGAAGCCAACACATATCCCCTAGAGGATGAGGAGAAAGACTCCACGCTTAATGAAGTGAGGCTCAAAAATATGGAGTTGCAAATGAGACACTCAAATTGAACTAAGACGAAGGAACCAAGTCTATCATATGTCCCACTAAAATTACTCACTATAATGGGGAAATAGTTTGAGTTTGTAACGTCCATAAACATATCCACCAGATGGAGAAGTCTTGAAAAGATGTTGTCTTGAGGCCCATATAAGCTATCCAACCTTCCATGCACCCTAAGCTTGCCTTGTCTATAATTGGTCCAATTGAACTTGCGACTAGAATCCAACCTCTTTTGCTTCTAGTTGGGGTCATTTGTCTAAAGAGAAGACATGCAATGAGACCATGCTCACTTCTCAGCGTCACCAACCACACTACCAACACCACCAGCCTAATCACCCTCCCACTCCACCATGTTATAATCACCCCCATTGATCTAGTCTGCAACCAATAGTGAAGAAGCAATGTAATCCCTATCGGGTAGGTGTGTCAATACACCTTGTAGTGGTGCTGCAAAAAAAATGTAGTGTTGCTATAGAGAACAATGTAGCAATGTTGCAAAGAATAATGCAGTGTTCTAGTGGAGCAGAGATACAATAGAGAATACTCGCAAAGTAGTGGCAAACAACAGTGATAGGGAATAACCTGTTGGTCGCAATGTGTCGAATTGACTATTAGGTTGTCGAATCTTCTCCAAAATTAGGCCACCATTGAATTTTCTTGTAGAGAGCAGAAAAACTGTAATGTTCCCAAAAGGAAATAACAGTGTTAAACAAGCAAAATACACATACGACATAGAAAATTCAGACAACAATTAAACACCCATAAAATTGCACCAGAGCTGCGCCAAAGTAAGCCATTTTATTATCAAAGGAGAGTACAATGCATGAAATGTGTGCACCTGGCTTGCCAAAGCAAGCTAGACAATCCCAGGTGAGAAAAATGCTACCCGGATGCAAAGGAAAGACTTTTTCTCAATGTTTTGCGCTAGCCCTAGAAATTCTACAACTGCTGGCTGGAAGAAACCCCTGTTTGAGCCTCCAAAAGTGCTTATAAAATTCCGCCAAATAAATCTTGAGCTCTCCACCAAAAACCTAGAAAAACCCAAAAAGGGTTTGGCCTATCTTCAAGCCAAAGTCGAACCCACAAAATGGTGCAAATTCCCCAACTAACTAGCAATTCACCATGTTATAAGAATTAGGATTTCAGGCCCAAATATCACTCGAAAAATTCTGTAAAATTAGTCAGAGACTCCTCTCAATAAACCCACAAAAACCCAGAAATGGTTGGCCAGATTTTGACCTTCCAAAATCAACCCCCAAAAAGCCCTACGCCCTCCAAAACTATTGAAACACACTGACTGTCAATACTCCAACAAAATCCTCCCCAAACACTCTGGAAAGGTAGCAATCACCTCCACCAATACTTCCCTTATATCTTCTGGAAAGTAACAACTCCAATGGTTGAGTCTCCACCACCCACATCTGCCCAATATCTACCCTTTGCGCTGGCCCCAAGAACTGCGAAATCCTCACTAAAGAAAGTCATCACTTTATGCCCAAAATCTCACCCAAGTGAGCAACAAATCACCAAAGCTTCTCTCCCGAAATTTCTCCCGACAATAACACCTTTGAAGAATCAAAGGACCTCAACTGGATTTCTTCACTGTGTCCTCCAAAAATATGCACCACCGAAAAAACTCTGAATGCAAATGCTGGAAATCACACTGAAAATCACGTTCAGCAGATTATGGAAGAACCTCTCTAGGGTGGCACTCGAAGTCCCCCGAAGAAAAGGTGAGTTTACCGCTCAGAAAACTCGTGCTAAACAACAAGTCACCTAGCGAAGCATCGCGAGCAACTACGAAGAAATTCGACATGCCAAAGATGTCAAATGAAGATTGTTGCACCTTTTTATAGATATCGTGGAGCCTTTTTCCCTCCATCGTGGGTCCCTCACTAAGCTTTCGATTTTCCCTCTCATGCATTTCGAACCATTGCCTAAGGTGTGTGTATTTCCTTGTGTGGGTGGCCCCAACATGCTACTTCTAAAAATGAAATGGGCCCCGTCACCTCCAAAATTGGCCCCAAAATGTAGAAATTAACCCTTTTCCAAAATAATTTAGGAAGGGACATTACAAAAACTATGTATTGTAACTATTTTAGTTGATTAATAATATATTGAGTGTGCCTTAGAATGTGGCCTTTTTCGCCTGGAAGGTTTCTCCCCAGGATATCTTGATGTCAATGGTTTGTTGTTTATTTTACATGTTTGCACTTGTTCTATTTCTAATTTTCACACAATCTTCTCTCATGGATTAGAGTAGGAAGCATATTCCACAACTCTACTTCCTTTCATTTGGTATCAGAGCTTGATCACCTCAAATCCAAGTTATTAGGGACAAGGTTTTTATCGAATCCTTGGTGAGTGGGAACTTGTGTAGAATGAAGTCTTGTTGCAAGGAAATGTATTTAGATTAGAAATGGAGAATTTAAAGGCACTAACTTTGAGTGATGTAAGCTCAAGATGAAGGATATTCTCACAGATAGAGATCTATGGGTTGTAGTATTATGAATTCAACCCACTTGTATGAAAGATGAAGAGTGTGTGGTGTTGGAGAGAAAGGTAAGAAATCTTATCAGGATTTACTTGACCAATTCAATATTATTGAATGTTTCTAGGAAAAAACTACAACAACTCTTTGGAAGAAGTTGGGGGATTTGTATCAAAACTAAATCCCTACTTAGAAAATATTTTATATGGAAAAAGTCGTTTTTCTTGAGAATTAGTGATTGTGATTCCATAGTTGAACACTTGGATGCATTTAATACTATTGTGACCCAATTAATCTCAGTTTACAGTCAAGATAAACTAGACTAGGGAATAAGACTAACCCCCTTGTAAGGTAAGACAACAAGTTTATAGTCAAGATCAGTCAATCATAAATATCACCCTTTTATCCATGTTAGAATGCCCAAAACATTAAGTAAAAGCACTTGATTGCAAAATGGGTAAAGTGCCTGCCGAGTGATGATCTGCATTCATTCAAGAGGAATGTCGAATGGAGAGAAGTGTATGACCGGTGCAAATGGCAGGGAATATCATCATAATTGAGCAATGCATAGGATTGTTGATTGTCCAAATGTGGCATACTTCTAAAATTTGGGGTCCCCTTCATCTTGTGTGTTAAAAGATAGACATCCTTTTGTATCCTTAAGTCAATGAGTAAAGGCAATTGCAATGGTAAAACATCCTTAGCACATCACACCCATCCTTAACGCCGCACAATGTTATTCACTAACGTAGTGCAGTGCTTCTCCTTAGTGTAGTGTAACGTGAAGCAGTTCCCTAGTACACTGCCTTACCACTTTGCGCAAGTATTTTCACGAAGTTGCATTTAATGTGCACAAAGGCCCTCACACGTGCGATAAAGTTATATATAGGATGAACCCCAATTCATTTCTGCCCTGCCTCATTGTCGCCAAAGCCTTTAGCTTATCGGCACACTAGAGCATAGTAGTCCATGCACTATTGTTGATCCTCACGTCGTCACCAAGAGCTGAACAATTGCACTAGGTTTTGAGTAAGTCCTCACGCACTTTCTATTGAATCTTCCAAATTTCTTAGACAAGTAATTACTTCCAATAATTTCATCATTTAAATTATCTTGAATCACATTCATTATTAAGCAATTACACATAAAAAACCTTCAATAGTAAAACAATTATGCCAGTAGGAACAAGAAGAGACATCCAAACACAAGAGACACAAAATTACCTCGGGAAAACCCCAAACTAGGGGAAAAACCCAACAACCTATTCTTAGAGAAACGTGTCCATTCAACAAGAGATACAACCTGAACTTTCCCAAAAAAAAACCAGACCATCAATCAAACCCAGTCAAAAACTGGTCAAACAACCCTCAAAAGCCTCAAAAATTCAGTCTTCATATGCCTCAGAAATTGCGGCCTTCTCAAATTTCGTCCTTCCATTTTCTTCCTTGGATTTCGTCCTTGAGTCTCATATTCATCCTTTTAGCTTCATAATGACTTCCACAAATGTTCTCTTGTTGAAAAAAATCATTATTCTAAAAAACGGTTGAATGAATCCACCCACCACATGTTCAACATCAGATCCATGTGGAAATCATCTGATATCAACATTAAGCACAAGTTCAATCCATTAGCCAAACACCATGGCAATAAGGTTAGAATCCCACAGACTATGGGGGCATTGTATGTTGTTCATGAGGCCAATCTCTCCAACAATAAATAATTGTTTCCTGGTCAAACTCCACGACATAAGAGAGTAATCAAAGTCAATCTCCCCTACCATAACCAATGGTCTCTCGGTCAAACCCCATGGCCTAAGGGAGTAATGAGGATCAATCTCCCCAACCATAACAATGGTTTCCCGGCCAAATCCCATGACCTAAGAGTGTACTCAAAATAAATCTCCACGACCATAACCAATGGTCTCCCAATTAAGCTCCATGACCTACGGGAGGAATCTTGATCTCAATGTCAAAAGAGTCAATCTCCCTGACCATAACCAAAGGTCTCCCAATCAAACCCCATGACCTAAGGGAGCACTCCAAACCTCAATACTCATAGAGCCAATATTCCAACCAAACACCATGACGAAGGGAGAAATCAGGGCTTGATGCTTATAGATGCTGCAACATCAACACTTCCTTTCACTAGGAAGGAATTCTCAATTTCTCCAAGCTTGTCCCAAAAGTACATCAACTTCATCCATGGATAGAAGCTTTAACCAACTCAACCATAAAAATACATAAGAGCCTCACTGCTTTTTTTGTACCGTGTGTTATGCCCTGTCACCCTGCACTTGATCAAACAACCCTAAAGTTACCTTGCTTCATAACGTGCCAAACAAGCTACAATACATTTTGACCAATTTGAATCTGTATTATCCAGTGGTTGTGCTTTATCATATGAAACATATCTTAATCAATAGTACCACACTGGTACCTCAACACATGTTGTGTCACATGCCATGGCTCAACCATACACTAATCGGCCTGAATTCATCATCACAACCACTTTCCAAATGTTGAAACAGATCTTGTTAGTACAATCCGGGTAGCGCCCTCTACCACTCAGCTTCATTAATATGGATACCATGGGAATGGTCATGGACTTGCATCCTTTTTGACTAAGTAGGATTTCATCCAATTTTTACAATACTTCTACTCCCAAGAAGTAATGTATCAAATCAAGATCCTTCATTTCAAACTCAAAGATTAGCTCCCTCTGTCATGATTGCTCCCTCCATCACAAAAGAAAATTTTGCTACCATTATTGTTCCCTCTGTGATGAGAGTCCTACTTCCATCAGAAATAAGCCATATAATAATAGGATCAATCGAGACTCATCAAATGTCCATCAATTCGAGCGTGTTATGCTTGAGGTCCATACAAAGCCTTCTTCTGTCTGGAGCAAATTTCTTCTCATAACTTTCTCTTCTTCTTCCTGGGAGAATCCTCTTCCCACAAACTTTACTTCGTTCTTCCATCTGCTGCCAAAGCTTTGGCAGTCTTCACGATGTACCTGTGTTAATTTTAGATAACAATGGTATGTTCTATGCTTAGCACAATTACTTCAATGTTCCTTTAGCAGCCTAATGACAATTTCAATTTAGTTTTCCAATAGCAATCACATTAACCATTAATCACATTGACTAAAAAACTAGATAGAACATGAAACAAAATGCAAAAGACAATCCAAGACAAGAGGACACGAGATTTGGCGGATTGCAAGGAAAAATCCGAATGTGGGGAAACCTTTTGATCAAATCTTCTTATTATTGTTAGTTTTTGTAACATCAAATGTGTTCTAGCCACGAAATTTGGTGGAGAGGTTAGAATACATGTATTCTCCAAGACCCAGAAATCGCTCCTAGAAATTCCACCTAGAGACGACCTAATTAAAATAATTAATCAGTTTTTTAATGTTTCCTAAGTCTAAACTTAGGAAATATGATTAATTAAACGGTATTAATTAAGTCATGGTGAGAATATTCTAGAAAAAGACATGGATCGAGCCCTAGTTAATCTTAGCCATCGATTATGTTTTAATCTCGGTTGTTGATATCTCAACAAGAGATTATAAGAAGAAACTCGATGGGAGTTGGAGAATACACTTGAGACACCAGTAGTTCGATTTCACTGGCAGATCGAACTCCAGAGTAGCAGCGTTGAGTTGCCGGAGAGAGAGCTAGTGAGCTCGAAGCAGTGAGAGAGGGGCAGGGATAGTAAGGCCGGAGGAATATTTTCCTGTTCTAGTAAGTGCATTGCAGAGAGGCAGTGAGTGCCACAAAGAGGCAGTGTAGAGCCATGTAGAGGCAGCACAGTGCTTCAGAGGGGATTTCATATTTTGCTGGGGAGAAGCAGTGATTCAGTGCCAAAAGCCGAAGAGAGAGTCCAGAGGCCAGAAGGGTCCATCTTCTAGACAACAACTGATCAGATAGCGAGAGGGAAGCAGTTCTGAGTTGTGGGGCGCAGTATTGCGTAGTCTAGCACAGATAGAAGCTGGAGAGCTCAGTAGCAGAAGGGAAGAGGAATTTCAAAACTCCACGTAGGCAGAGGTTCGAAACCCTCAAAGGCAGCGCAGTTCCTTTGAATAGCAAGGTCAATTTTTTAGGAAAGGTTTACTTCTTTGAGAGAGTTGACAGAGAATAAATTTTCCAAATCAAAGAGTACCAGAGGCAGAGAGAGCAGTAGTATTTTCCTTGCAGAGCATATCTTCAACTGGGACGCAATTATTTTACAGCAATTTGCTTGTGCAAAATAGAGTCAGGAGGAAGGAAGAGAACACACTGAGGGAATTCTTTTCTCAAGGAACTTCTAGTCCAGAAGTTTGATTTTTCCCAGCTAAGCAATAGTAGTTATGAGCAGATTTTTCCACTCCAGTAGGGAGTGCGTAGAGCCAATCAGCAGTTGCGCAGAGGAGAAGAGAAGTAGTTCGACTTTTTGCGGACATGGAATCAATAGGGCTAAGAGATCAAGATCAGTTGGATGAAGCCTCCAACTATGTGATCTGGAAGGCAAGAATTTCTTGTCTTTTCAATGAATACGATCTCAAAACCTACATCGATATCGTGGTAGTTGTACCTGCAGATGCAAATCCGCTGAAGGCCTACAAAAAGGAGATGGTGAAAGCAAAGAGGTTGATTCTCTATGGGGTTCGAGATCCCGTGGTGTCTCACATAGCAGGCAAAGATATTGTCCAACAGATGTGGGAATCTCTTGCTACGCTATATGAGGGATCTTCTGAGCAACGGAAGATGTATCTTGAGGAGAAGCTAAGATGTCCTAGGATGCATAAAGGGGAGTGCATAGACCCCTTCCTCACTGGGCTTCAAGATGTCCGAGACTAGTTGTCTGCAGTAGGGTCAGCGCCCCAGCCTACAGAATTGGTGCAGTTAACTCTAAATAGTGTTTCCGAAGACTGGCACGTCTTCATCCAGAGTATTCTGGGCAGAGACAAGTTGCTAGAATGGGATCTAATGTCGGTTGATCTGCAACAAGAGGAGATGAGGCAAGATTTGGTGAAGAGCACCATCAGTGGCAGTAGCTGCAGCAGTGGGACAAAGCAAGTGAAGGTAGAGGAAATTGTGGCCCTCACATCAAAGGGGCAGCAGGAGAAACGTAAGAGGAAAAAGGACCTTTCCAAGGTCAAATGCTTTGGATGTAGTGAGCTTGGCCGCTACAGCACTCAATGTCATCTTAGAAAGAAGGACAAAGAGAAGTAGGATCAGCAGGCTGCATTTGCGGAGATCAACAAGTTGTCCTCCAAATTGGAGGAAGAGTTTTCCATGATCACCAATATGCCTCCAAGAGTGAGGTGGGGAGTGAGGTGGGGTGATTTGGTTTTGTAGCCTAGAGAACTACAGGATGGGTAGGATTCTTGAGCAGATCCACCTCATGAATCAATACCTTGCTACGAGAGCCCATAGTATGCAGTAGCAGGATGGATCAGTGGCAGATGGTGCAATCAAATGCCAGAGTGACAGATGCAGTGGCTAGTAGCGGTCAAATACTGGGCAATGCAGTGCAGATTTGGCGGCAGTGCAATTGGCACAGAGCAGAGTCACCAGCAGCGCAGAGACTTCAATGACAACGCAGATACTAGCAGCAGTCGGAGACTCGGGTGACAAACACATCATATTGACACAGTTGATTCAGTAGTTTGGATGCTTTTCAGCTTTTCGGTGGCAGTTGTTGCACTTGCAGCGGCAATAGATGGAAAGGGAGTTGCAGTGCAGATGCACTGTTGGCAGTAGTTTAGCAAGACCAGTGGCAACACATATGCAGTGCATATTAGAGTTGTGCAGTAGTTGGTGGGTAACAGTAGCCAAACATCAGCAGTGTGATAGAAGCTGGTGCAGAGACAGGGTGTTGCTTCAGTGGGTTGTAGCGCTAGAACTAATTCCTCGCTAAGAAGGAGTGTTAGCTTTTGTAGTATCAAATGTGTTCTAGCCACGAAACTTGGTGGAGAGGCTAGCACACATGTATATTTCAAAACCTAGAAATCGTTTTTGAAAATCCTAACTAGAGACGACTTAATTAAAATAATTAATTAATTTTTTAATGTTTCCTAAGTCTAATCTTAGGAAATATGATTAATTAAGTCATGGTGAGAGTCTTCTAGAAAAAGACATGGATCGAGTTCTAGTTAATCTTAGCCATTGATTATGTTTTAATCTTGGTCATTGGTGTCTCAACAAGAGATTATAAGAAGAAAGTCGATGGGGGTTGGAGAATACACTTGAGACACCAGCAATTCGATTTCACTGGAAAATCGAACTCCAGTGTAGCAGTGCTGAGTCGCAGGAGAGAGAGCTAGAGAACTCGAAGCAGTGAGAGAGGGGCAGGGATAGTAAGGCCAGAGGAAGATTTTCATGTTCGAGTGAGTACATTGCAGAGAGGCAATGAGTGCCACAAAGAGGTAGCGCAGTGCTTCAAAGGGGATTTAGTATACTATTAGGGAGAAATAGTGATTCAGTGCCAGAAGCCTAAGACAGTCTGGATGCTAGAAGGGTCCATCTTCCAGACAACAATTGATTAGATAGCGAGAGGAAATAGTTCCGAGTTGTGCGACGCAGTACTGCATAGGTTGACACAAGGACTACGCAGAGGCAACAGAGAGAAGCTCAACTTGAGCTAAGGTTAGTGTCGGATCGCCAATGGGAATAAGATTTTTCTCACCAGATGTATTGTTAGTCATTACTTTGTATGGATTGCTAGATTTGAGCATCCATAGTATTGTACTCAAATTTACTACTGCATAATATTGAAACCCTCAGCTGCTACATCAATTTTCCCGAGTTGGGTTTTTCTGAGGACTTAATCCAAATATTATTCTGTATTTGTGTGTGCATCTATTCTTCTAGCGTTTTTCTTTTTATTTCTTCTACAGTATTTATTTTGTGAAGGTTGTAGTGTATTAGTTTCAATATTTACCGTAGAACTCAGTAAATAATTTGTTCAATTTATTTAACAAAGAGAAGAAACTTAATCAGTTATTGCAATAGGATTCTGGGTTTCAGAATTTTCACAATTATTATATCGAATGTTCAACAGAGATAGAGAGAGAGTACAAAATTTGTTGATTTGTGTAGCTTGGGAGGTACTCCAAGCCCTAGGGTTCAAGGTTTGGAGGGTAAAGCACCACAAGGGCAACTTGTCGACTTGGAACCCAAGTGTGGGGTTTTGGCAACCATCGAGATTTGGGACAAAACGATGATGGATTTATGACATGTGATGGATGAGGGTGCTAGTGCTCGACAATACGATTCCAACGCATCGAGAATCATCCGAATCTGAGTTGTCGTTAGAGAGATATGAATTTTTGAAGTTGACAAATTAATTTGGTTGTCAAGTAGGCGGACTTGATAAGTGTGTGTCACTTCAAGTAAGATGTTGAGCCATTGTATATGTATAAATACAAGGCATATTGAGGTCATTTAAGGCATCCAAGAAGTGCAACATAAAGGCAACATTGGCGAGCTAAAGAACTTGGATAAGGGAGCAGATTAGCTTATGTTTCGCTGTAGGAGAAGAGGACAGAACATCGTGGATTTAAGGTTGGTTTGGGTGCTTCTTTGACTGCGTGGAGGGTTGTTATATACCTCAAGAAGGCCAAGTATGGAAAAGGAATAAACGCAAGTGAAAGGAGGGTTTGTTGGGAAGCAACAAAGGCAAGGGTTCTCTGTTTTGGGGATGGTTGTAGATGACAGCTGAACTGTGGTAGGCCACAGGCCTAACCACCTTAGAACAAGGGCAGCGTAAGGAGATTTTGGGGCAAACTTGTGCCCAGAACAGTAGCATGAATGAGGGGAATTATTCCTTGGTAGGGTGGCAGGCCACAAGAAAATAAGGGTTGTTGGGTGCTTGGTTAGGGTTGTTGCAGTGTGCCCATGATGCCCTAACCAGCCACTAATATGACAACAGTGTAACAGACTTGAAAATCACATTGTGCCTTGTGTTGGGTCATGGTTTTGACCAGTGTTTGGATCAGATTATAGAGCAGCCTGTTGGAGCCATTTATATGACATTCCGAGGTGAGGAAAAGTCATATTAGATGCAGATTCGGCAATGATGACATTGGGTGTCATAGAGATGGTTGGAGGGCAGCATGTTGGCTACCCAAAGTAGCCCTAGACGAGTTATCATGAAGGATGAAGAGCAATTGAAGGTTGGGTGAAGGATGGAGTTGAAGTGCAACACTTTGATGGACAAAAGTTGTTGCTAGCTTGACAGATTGGAGCTCGGGAATTAGGCCTACCCAGAGAGTAGTTGATGAGCCCGTGTTCAATACTAGTCAAACTTGGTCTGCTCCTGAAATTTTCAGCCCTACAATTTAGTCCAGAAACACGTCCTTGCCACACGTGTGAGAGGGAGAAGTTGTCCAATAGTTGTATGTACTACGAACCAACGAGAGGAGAGAGAAGAATGTGTGAGTGATGATGATGCCAAATGAGATGAGAAGTCACTTGTATTTATACAAGTCGTTGAGGGTGAATTGTCATGATCATTAGGCTTTATGACCCTACATGATGATGTGGCCAACCTAAACAATTTGTACATATGTGGGCATAAATTCAAAATCACACTTCTGCTTGTCCAAATTAGATGTTCTCCATATCAATTTTGGTCTTCTTAAAAAGAGGACTTTAATGCAATCATCATCTCCATCAAATGAGTTGTCCCAAGGTGGAATTTGGCCCTAGTTGCCAATTTTAATACTCCCTCTCAACTAGGGAGAATTCCACTTGCCAATTCATCCATTGATCATCATGCCATCCTATCGTCATGAACCATCTCTGCATCTCATGTCATCTTTGCTTTGTTGAACACTGATATGAATAGTGAAGAAGAATTGATCAAGAGAGTCACAAGACCTTGCCACTCTCCATTGACAAAAGTCAGTGTTGATCCCAGATCAAGTAGTTGTAGGACACCATGCATCCTAGACATAGGGAGTACAACGGTACACAATGCGTCCATCAGTAGTGCTATGGTCCCTATCCACTTTTCCTAACTCATTGGCTAGATGAGAGGTACTTCCCATGAGTCCTGGACTACATGGGTAGAAAGTATGTTGGGGCATCAACAGGAGAAGGTCAACCACTCATCCTACTCATATGCCATAGGAGAAGGTGAACCACCCATCCTATGCATATGTCAATCGTAGGGGAAGGTAAACCACTCACCCTACACACATGTCATCATGGGGTATCACAAGGGAAGGTGAACCACTCACCCTATAAGCAATGCACCAATAGGGGAAGGTGAACCACTGACCCTCTACACCACGCAGCAATAGGAAAAGGTGAACCACTCACCCTATGGTTGCTCATAGCTCCAAGAAGTACCCCAAGCCCCTAGAAGCTCCCAGAGCTCTATGTCCAACTCAAGTTGGACCCTCATGGGAGGGTCTTTCCACGACTCCAAGTCTCTCTCAGAAGGCTAAGAATTTGACCTTCCCTAAGGGCTTCGTGAGGATGTCTATGACTTGCTCATTAGTCCTGATGTGTTGGAGCCTTGTTGCCCCTGTTGTATCATATCCCGAATAAAGTGGTACCTGATATCAATATGCTTGGAGCGGTCATGGAACACATGATTCTCTTAAAGCTGAATCCCTCTCTGGTTATTGTAGTATATCACAGTGATATCCAACGCATGCTAAAATAGCTCACTAAAGGGATTCCTCAACCAAACAACTTCACAATAGGCCATACTAGCAGCAATGTATTCAGCCTCGGTAGTGCTTAGAGCAATCGATTTTTGCTTCCTGCTCATCCAAGAAATTGAAGCAGACCCTAATGAAAATAAATATCCAGACGTGCTCTTACGATCTACTACACTTCTAGCCCAGTCAGCATCAACATATCCATGTAACCTCAAATTCTCGCAGTGTATCTCAGTCCATAGTTGATTGTGCCACGAAGATATCTCAAGAGATTCTTAGCAGCAATCCAATGTATGTGATGACGCTCGACCATAAATTGACTCAATGTATTCACAGCAAAGCATATATCTGGTCGAGAGTTTACCAAGAACATTAGGGCCCCCACAAGTTGTCGATACTCGGAAGGGTTTGCCAATTCGGGGCCAGCAACACTTCCACATATTTTCTTGGAGTTGAGTTCCATTGAGGTAGACATAGACTTGCAATCCACCATCCTGCATCTCTCAAGCAATTTCACAATGTATTTTCCTTGAGAAAGGAAAATCTCACCTGGCTTTTGCGAAACCTCCAGACCTAGGAAGTAGAGCATCAAACTTAGGTCCTTCATCTCGAACTCGGAAGCCAACTCCCTCTTGCATTGATAAATGAGAGGGTCTACACCTGTCAAAAAGAGATCATCTACATAAAGGACCAAAATGAGAGGCATGTTCCAACCTTGACGTATAGGTTAGGATCAACGTTGCTCCTTGTAAATCCTAGCTTCATAAGATAGTTATCATTCCTCTCATACCAAGCCCAAGGGGCTTGCTTCAACCCATAGAGTGCTTTCTTCAACCTGCATCTGTGTGTCTTTCGATCATCTACTTCAAACTCGGAGGTTGTTCCAAGTAGACTTCCTCCTTAAGCGAGCCATGAAAGAACGCAGTCTTAATGTCCATTTGATGTCGGCTCCATCCTTGAGAGGCAGCGAGAGCAATAATCGATCGGCTAGTGGTATATCAAGCAATCGGTGCAAATATCTCATCATAGTCCACTCCTTCCTTTTGGGAGAGGCTTCGAGCAACGAACTTGACCTTATATTTTTCAGCACTCCCATCAGCTCCATCTTTCATTTTGTATAGCCATTTTTAGGTGACTACAAACTTGTCCTTCGGTCTAGGCACCACATCCCAAACATCATTTTCCTTGATAGATTCATATTCCTCATTCATCACATCCTTCTAGACTTGGTGCTTTACAGCTTCTTCAAATGTACATGGCTCAGATTGAACAATAGTACTCATAGCAACTAAGTACGATTGATACCAGTTCGGCTTCTTGCTTTCACGGAATGTCCTTCTTGGGGAAATATGTCTTTCAACATCTTCGAGAGTATCTTTGAGCCATAAAGGTCCTTTTCTTGAGGTAGAGGGATCACCATGAGGTGGGCCAATGGGATCCATCGGGCCTTCAACATCGGGCATAGGTTCATCTGTCGGAGGTTCATCCTGTTTTTCCGCAACAACATGATTATATTTCCTTGGTATGGGGAGATCTTTGGCTTTCCCAAGGGCAGTGTCTTCATCAAAGGTGACATCATGGCTTACTCCCACATCTCTATGACCAGGTACATAAATTCTATATGTCTTTGAATTTTCACTGTAGCCCACAAATATACCTTTCTTCCCAGATGCTTCCAACTTGTTTCTTTTCTCTTTAGGCACATGAAAATACATGGGACAACCAAATATTCTAAAATGAGAAGCATCAAGTTTCTTACCAGAGAAGACTTCTTTGGGTATCTTGAAATCCAATGCTTGATGCGGGCTCCTATTTTGAACATACACAATAGTGTTGGCAGCTTCCCCCCATAAGAACTTCGGTAGACCTTGATCATGGAGCATGGTCCAGCTAGATTCCATAATTGTCGATTCTTCCTTTCAGCAACTCCATTTTGCTCAGGAGTGTATGGAATGGTTGTCTCCCTCTTAATGTCAGCCTCTCTACAAAAGTCTTTGAATTCATTTGATTTATATTCGGTTCCATTGTCGGTTCTTAATATTTTGATCTTCTTCCCTGTTTGATTTTCCATCAAGGCTTTGAAAGAACGAAACTATTTGAACACTTCATCCTTCTTCTTCAAGAAATAGATTCATGTTTTGCAAGAGAAGTCATCCACAAAAATTGCATAGCATAAGTATCCTCCCAATGATGTTACAGGCAACATACCAGATAGATCAGAATGGACCCATTAAAGAATATCTATTGTTTGGATTTCACTTGAAGGGAATGGACCCCTTGTAGGTTTCCCAACTGCACAACCTTGACAAACTCCTTCATGATTCATGTTGAACTTGAGCATACCTGTGACCATCTTCCTTACCCTAGGTAAGGCTTTGTAATGAAGGTGAGCAAATCTTCGATGCCATAATTTAGATTGAAGAGAAGTATCGCAAGTTAAGGCTCCCAAAGGACTTCCTCCAACTTTACCTCCAACCCTAAAACCAAGTGTAAATGCATCTTTAGGGTTTTATCATCAAATATGTACCTTTCCATCAATGAATGCTACCTTGAAGCCTTTATCTTCCATTGCAGAAATAGACACTAAAGTCTTCTTCAAATTGGGCACATATAATACTTCTTGTAGATGAATAGTTTGACCTTGATTTAAGTGAAGAGTGACAATACCTATCCCTTTCACGGGGTAGGTGGCATTGTCTCCAAGTACGATTTCCAAATTAGTCTTCTTTCAACCAAATTTGAGAGGGCCTCCTTTTACCTAGTGAAGTGCCTTGAGGCTCCACTATCAATCAACCAATGATCCAAAGCATCCGAAGGAGAGGTAGTAGATAAAGCGGAAATAAGATAAAATTCCTTTTTTTTACAATGTTACTTTCTTCATTCCTGGAATTTCTCGTCCTTTTGGGAGGTCGACCATTTCCATATCGAGCAGCGGGAGCATTCCTCTTTCCTTTATTGTTGAACTTGTTGTTCCTTTGATTTATATTGCCTTTGTAGTAGTTGTTGTTGTTGTCGTCATCCTTTGGAGTATCCTTCTTGTGAGGACACTCTCATCATAATGGCCAAAGTTGTTGCAATTGCAGCACCTTCCTTTTCTTCCTTCTTTGAATCCCTACTTGAATTCTTGGCCTTGTCTTCTTGGACCAACATTATTCTTCTTCTTAGCATGAGTGGAGAAGGCAGTGGGCTCATGTCCATTTGAGAGCTTGTCTCTCTCCATCATCATTGTCTCTTCTTGAGTGCATCTAGCCAATAATTCATCGAAACTAGGAATCCTGTCATTGTTGAGAAAGGTTGTGTTAAACTGAAACACATCCCATGATCTTGGAAAACCTCTAAGTGCAACGAGAGTGAACTCCCTATCAGCAATAAATTCTACAATAGATAGAAGGTCATTCTTGATTTGTGTGATTCTCATGGAGTAGGATTGGATAGACTCCCCTTTATCCATCTTGATGTCCTTCAAATTGTTTTTGACAAAGAGGATTTGATTTGCATTGTTTACTATGAACATTCCAACCAACTTATGATGCATCGCCTTAGATGTTTCCAAATCAGAAATATAGGCAACCAAATGTTTTTGTATCGAGTCTATCATAATTTTCTTAACTTTGACCTCACCTTTTTTGTATTTAGTCTTTGCAGCAATAGGTGCATTTGAAGGAGGCTCCACCATTCTTCGCTTCACATAGTCAATGGCATCATGTTCTTCCAAAGTCAAGTCCAAAGTCATCTTCCATGCATGATAGTCAGATTTGTCCTTGAGCTTATCCTCAGATTTGCAGTAAAATGTAGTAGCCATTAGTCCAATAGTCTTGTCCAATAGATCTCCCTTAGTGATTGCTTTCTCTCTCTCTTGCTTGGGCTTCGTCTTCACCTATGCTCCGATACCATGTTAATTTTAGATAACAATGGCATGTTCTATGCTTAGCACAACTACTTCAATGTTCCTTATCAGCCCAATGACAATTTCAATTTAGTTTTCTAATAGCAATCACATTAACCATTAATCACATTGACATTAAAAGTAGATAGAACATGAAACAAAATGCAGAAGACAAGCCAAGACAAGAGGACACCAGATTTGGCAGATTCCAGAGAAAAACCCCAATGTGGGGAAAACCCTTTGATCAAATCTTTTTATTATTATATCAAAAGTTCAATAGGGAGAGAGAGTACAAAATTGACTTGCCAAATCAAAGTGAAAACAACCTTGACAATTCTGCAGTCAAACTTCAACCTAACTAGAAAGTCAACAGTGGTCAAATCAATAGCAAGATGTCTCCTTTGAAGCTTAGTCAAACTCAGTCCAACTCGGCCTGAATAGGTGGTCCAAATCAGCCCAAAAACAGTCACAAAGTCAACAGTCAAACTCGGTCAAACTTTTGTCTCGAAATTTGTGGTCAAAGTTGCAGTCAACCCTGAATTCAGCGCTGGTCAAACTGCCCAGATCTTCTCTATTTTTGTGCCCAAAAATGTGGCCTAAAGAATAAAAAATAACCCTCCAAAAATCGCAATCAAAACAACTCAAAGAGTCCTTGGTCAACATCGATCAAACTTGGTTTGCTCCTGAAATTTTCAGCCCTACAATTTAGTCTAGAAACTCATCCTTTTTGCCACACATGCGAGAGAGAGAAGTTGTCCAATAGCCATACAAACCAATGAGAGAAGGAGGGAGAAGAATGTGTGAGTGATGATGATGCCAAATGAGGTGAGAAGTCACTTGTATTTATACAAGTCGTTAAGGGGGAAGATTCATGTCCATTGGGCTTCATGAGCCGACATGATGATGTGGTCGACCTGAACAATTTGCACATGTGTGGGCATAAATTCAAAATCACACTTCTGCTTGTCCAAATTAGATGTTCTTATATCAATTTTGGTCCTCTCGAAAAGAGGAATTTAATGCAATCATCATCTCCATCAAATGAGTTGTCCCAAGGTGGAATTTGGCCATAGTTTCCAATTTTAACAACCTGCAATCCTCACTAGGAGGTCATGGAAGAATGATTATAACCCAGCAACGAGAAACAAAGACAAGAGGCTAGCTAATAATAAAACAACAACAGTACTAGGAGAGATATAAGATACTTATATTTTAAGGATTGAGGGGAAATTGTTAGCTCCCTTTTTATCCTTGCCATCTCGCAAGAATCATCCATTTGCAAAACTCTTCATCCCTTTTATCATCAATATGTTGTTTTCCTTTCTTTACAAAGGTTTCTTCATGCAACAAAATCACTAGTCTAAGTTCAGTTCTGGGGTTTTCTCCACAAACACTCAACCTTCTAATCTGTTAGGGTTTACAAACCCTAGAATTTTCATTTACACCCTTTCTTCTCTAACAACAAACAAGGTCAAGCAATGATACCCTCAGACCTTAATATTAGCATATTTCTGCAATCCCCAACATCTTCAAAAACTTATCAATATTTTTGGTAAGTATGTTCAATAATGCCAACATGGCCTTATCAAAGGCCTCAATTCCAAGTATATATATCAGAGACCTTTAACATTTCTCTCTTTTGCAAATGCAACATAGTTCCTTTCTATCAAGCCACATGACTTTTGTTAAGAGAAGGGCCACTTCATGGAAGCCCTAAGCAATCATTGTTGGAACATCAAGTGCTTCAAAGAGGCTTGCATTTTTGATGGAAGACAACCATTGTTGTAATGTGTAAATGAAGAACAACTGTCATTACCATTCTTATAGCACAGATCATATCTATGTACTCTAAGGTCATATCTTGAGATCGCATGTCAAAGCACTATACCACATGTTGATCACTGGAGTGCCACCTAATGATTATATGAAGACTACATGCCCATGGACGATCCAGAGGAAACTTGTACCATCAGATATCATCAGTCAACAGAGTTTTTTTAACTCTACTTCTATTTTCTCATCATCTTTCTTGTACCCAGATTCCACACCCTGCGGGGAATTGTAATAAGTGATACTAGTAATGATGAGTTTTGAGTATGTAACAAGCATAGGATTTTGGACTCGATCAACAAATGAGTACACCTTGAAGTGTTTTTCTTATCTGGTTAATTATCATTTCTTTTTCAGAGGCGGATAATTTTCTAGGTTTTTTCACTCACTTTTACCCCAAAGCCAGGGTGACAGTTTGAAGGTTGAGCCCCTAACACATCTTAGTGTCTAGAGTCAATGTATATTACCATACTAGATCACACAAAAAAATTTGTGGAATTTGGTTAAGTCCAGGTAATCATTTTTTAATTTTTTAGATTTCCCACAGGTCAAAAATTGCAAATAAAATTGTACTTGTAATGTAATGAGTGATGTCTACAGAAGCTATATGGAAATTCGAATTTGTGAAGTTAATGCACATTTGGGAAAATTTGGGAGAATATTTGGTGGAGATTTTTGTGGGAAATTGCCCCCACATGGATTACCACCCATATACACTTGTCATTCCATCATAAAATTCAAATTTGGCACATAAGGGAAGAAGAAAATGATGTCCACTTGCCAAAATTCGTTTTTTACACTTGGCATTGGAGCTCCATTCAACAAATTCGAATTTCTCTTTGGGATTGTCACTTCATGCCACTTGTTTAATCACTTCTACATTGGGATGGACTCCAATGCCATTTGTCATTGTCATTCTTCATTGGGATTTGCTGCCAACTCTTTATATAATAGAGCCATGGGCTCTCATATTGTATCATGTAATACGAGCAATTGTGCTTGAGGAGACTCTGCGGAATTGTATTCACTACTCGCAATATAATACAACAGTCATTGGGGTAAAGCGTGATGGTGTTCTTCTCCTTGCATGTGTGGTAAATTCTTGACTTGTTGTTATGCTTCTATTTATTTTCTCGTGTCATTATTTCTTTCATGCTTGTTTCAAGTTATGTTAGCATGCAACTATCTCATATTAGCATAAGAATTAATTATTTGTTTTAGGAAAAGAAATATTCTAGTGGATAATAGATGTATCTTTAGGAATTCTTTCCACCGCACTTATTTAATTTCATGTCGATTTAATGATTTGTGTTGAAGTTTTGTAGATAAATCATCATTTGGTCAAGGTTTTCAAGCATGAAGGGAAATTCTCAGAGGAATCAATCATTCTTGAAAAATATTCAAAAAGAACCCGCAGGTTTTGAATTCCAAAGTCTCATCTATATCGTATTTGTGTCTTGAAGGGATTCTTTCAAGCAATGTTGCACAAAGCGGGGACGTTTTTTGGAAGCGGGGACGTGGAAGCATCATTTTCCAAAAGTCTAGGAAGCGAAGCTTCTGTGGAACCATCTGCTATATATATATATATATATATTATATTTTTTTGCATTTATACTCAAAACAAACATCCCAAATACCTCTATTCAAAACAGGTTGCTCACCATGGAAGAAAAACAAGTGCAATTAATCAACACCATGGAAACAAATCATGCCAAGGAAATAAGCATTATTAAGGCTAATCAAGTCACTTTTCAAAGTAGGTTGGATGAAATGGAAAGATTACAGGTACAAAAATTCCAACTTAGGCTAAATGATGAATGGGAAAAGAACAAAGAAATAAATCATAAACTTCCTGATCCATTGAAGCAATCTTCATCTCATTATGAAGAGGTCATTTACTCCATTAAAAAATGGCTAATTGATGGAGACTTGGATAGCAAGGAAACTGAGGAGAATCAGGTTTATACTTATGAGATTGATCCATCACCCATGTCAGAGCATAAGCAGAATGGACAATGGAAAGTAAAAAAAGTCTTGGATACTTCAAATTTTCTATCAGATCATCTTCAAAACCGGGCAGAAAGGTCTACTTTGATCATCTCAACATCAACATCACAATCTATTAAGAAGAAAAGAAAAAAGCGGAAAGGATTTGGTAAATCTGATGGCCATGTACAACACAGTTTTGGGATTGATCAAAGTCCTCAAATATTCGGAATTGGACAGGGCACATCAGAAAAACAGCCCATGGATCTGCCTAAAAGTAAGTTGGTTCTCAACATGAACTTCATTAAGGACATCTGATGTTATGGGGCATCTTTCTGTATCATATTTCTAACCTTATCCCTCGTCATTTTATTTCATGAATAAATTGTCATTTATGCTTTTAGAAAGTTTCCAATGCTTCATTTATGTACTTGATGATATTTTTGAATGGACACCGCTGATATATGTCTTTTGTCGATGGATGCAGATTCCAAGTTCTTGCACACTATCACTTCATATCTAGCATGCATTCCCATATGGAGCCAAATGTTGACCACTCGAGTGGCACCTGATGACTATATGAAGACTCCATGCCCATGGATGATACAGAGGACACTTGTACCATTAGATATCATCAGTCAACAGAGTTTCATTAACTCTACTTCTATTTTCTCATCATCTTTCTTGTACCCAGATTCCATATCTTGCAGGGAATTGTAATAAGTGATACTAGTAATGATGAGTTTTGAGTATTTAACACGCCTAGGATGTTGGGACTCGATCAGCAAATGAGTACACCTTGGAATGTTTTTTTATCTGGTTAATTATTTTTTCTTTTTTAGAGACGGATAATTTTCTGGGTTTATTACTCACTTTTTACCCCAAAGCCGGGGTGATGGTTTGAAGGTTGAGCCCCTAACACCTTAGTGTTATTACCATACTAGATCACACAAAAAGATTCGTGGAATTTGGTTAGGTCTAGGTAGTCATTCTTTAACTTTTTAGATTTCCCACAGGTCAAAAATTGCAAATAAAATTGTACTTGTAATATGATAAGTGATATCTAGAGAAGTTGTAAGGGGTATGAGTAATGAAATTTACACCTCTCACCCTCAACTTTCTACTATGACACACTTTGATGGGTTAAAAATGTGTTTTAAACCCTCAAAACTCATTTTTTCTAAGTTTAGTGGGAAATCTGACAATTAATTAAGCCAGAAATTAAATAAATGAAAAAAAAAATATCCACACATGCTAAATGGTGTGGAAATGAGGTGGAAAATTATGGAATTAAAGTGAAGTCCCAAGGTGATGTGGACTCCTAAAATCAAGGAAAAGACGTGCTCAAATAAAATCGAATCTTTGGCATTAAATGAGAAAGCTGCTTACTTGGAAATTCGGATTTGTGAAGTTAATGCACATTTGGGAGGAGGATTTGGAGAATATTTGGTGGATATTTTTGTGGGAAATTGCCTCCACATGGATTACCACCCATATACACTTGTCATTCCATCATAAAATTCGAATTTGGCACATAAGGGAAGAAGAAAATGATGTCCACTTGCCAAAATTAGTTTTTTACACTTGGCATTGGAGCTCCATTCAACAAATTCGAATTTCTCTTTGGGATTGTCACTTCATGCCACTTGTTTAATCACTTCTACATTGGGATGGACTCCAATGCCATTTGTCATTGTCATTCTTCATTGGGATTTGTTGCCAACTCTTTATATAATAGAGCCATGGGCTCTCATATTGTATCATGTAATACGAGTGATTGTGCTTGAGGAGACTCTGCGAAATTGTATTCACTACTTGCAATATAATACAACAGTCATTGGGGTAAAGCGTGATGGTGTTCTTCTCCTTGCATGTGTGGTAAATTCTTGACTTGTTGTTATGCTTCTATTTATTTTCTCGTGTCATTATTACTTTCATGCTTGTTTCAAGTTATGTTAGCATGCAACTATCTCATATTAGCATAAGAATTAATTATTTGTTTTAGGAAAAGAAATATTCTAGTGGATAATAGATGTATCTCTAGGAATTCTTTCCACCGCACTTATTTAATTTCATGTCGATTTAATGATTTGTGTTGAAGTTTTGTAGATAAATCATCATTTGGTCAAGGTTTTCAAGCATGAAGGGAAATTTTCAGAGGAATCAATCATTCTTGAAAAATATTCAAAAAGAACCCGCAGGTTTTGAATTCCAAAGTCTCATCTATATCGTATTTGTGTCTTGAAGGGATTCTTTCAAGCAGTGTTGCACAAAGCGGGGACGTTTTTTGGAAGCAGGGACGTGGAAGCATCATTTTCCAAAAGTCTAGGAAGCGAAGCTTCTGTGGAACCGTTTTTTTGCATTTATACTCGAAACAAACATCCCAAATACCAAATTAGTTGTAGAAGACATGAAAACATGCATATTTTTGCAAAAATCAAGATAGATATGGCATCCATGATTCCAATGTAGTTACTAGTATGTACATCAACCATCTATATTCTAGCGATTACAAACATACATCAAATTTTTAAGCATATTATAAAACATAAAACATAGAGCATATTATGATTTATCTAGCAAGTGAGCAACTGTCAACATTTGTCATGTCCAAAATTCAAATAATAATGTTTACAAAATATGTCACTTGGTCACTGCCAAGACAAGAAAGGTTCAAAATTCAAATTCACAAGCCTACAAGTCTAATGAGTAATCTATGACAAAAATAGCAAATTGTGAATATATCTAGTATCTACTAATCTCTCCTCCTTCCACCACGAAGAGAACGTGGCGACGGGCCTCCACGTGGTGGCAGGCCTCCACGTGGTGGCAACGAAGAAGATGGTGCCTGTGGATGTTGTGGCAATGGCACTACCACTGATGAAGAAGAACCCCATGTTGTTGGTGTTGAACCATGGAACCTAGGAACCAAGGGACCAGATGGGAGTGGGGGTGGCATATCAACATGATCATCATCATTCTGGAATCGCTCAAAAAATTCATGCAAAAAAAACACTAGTTAACAAAGAAATTAAAAACATGAATTAGAGAAATGCTTTATAAGGAAAATTCATACCACAATGGACATACCTGGATAAGAGCATCCTCTAATTGCTCAAATCGCAACACTCCATCCTCCAAATTGGGCTCCTCTGGATTCTTGTCCGAAATCAATAGGTCTTTATTAGACTTTGCATCTCCTCTCCTTTCCTCTCTTCTCTTCTCCAACTCTCATACACTCAACGTGAGCAAATGAGGAATGAATGAGGGCTTTATTCCCTTCATTCCTCACCCTAACCTCACCCTAACCCAAGGTGGACCCACCCCCTTTATGCCAAGTCAGCTAAACAATGAAAACAAAAAACAAAAAAAATTCGCATTTCTTCCCTTCGCGTGGCACTTCTCCGGAATCGTACGAAATTGTACGGAAAGCATACGCTTCGCCCTCCGAAGTGCCACACTTCTTACGGCCGAAGCGTCATACGAAGCGCACTTTGGAGATTCGAAAGCGCACTTCGAAGGAAAGCTTCGAAAATTTCCAGGAAGCGTCCAAAACAGGCAGAACCACGCTTCCGAATTTTGGAGTCGCGCTTCCGGGGACGCTTCCTGTATGAATCTGTACGGGATGCGCTTTGGGCCTTAGAACCGGGGGGACGCTTCCTGCAACATTGCTTTCAAGTTTCTTAAAGCTTTTATTTCTTGTATCAAAATATCAAACTTGGAAAAAATTATTATTCACGTATTGTAATTCATTTATCAACATTTGGCTATTTCAAAGAGCTAAGTCATGGCTAGTCAAAGAGGAGAACTTGCTCATACTCTTTGGCCTAGCATATTATAGATTATTTTTCTAACATACTTTGTTGTCATCTTGGTCTAACATTTGAGTTATTTTTGTATCATTTAGAGCAAGATAGTTTCCATGCTTTGATTTGTAGGCTTATTCATCTTGAAAGCATTTATAATATCTTGTGCTAACAATTTAGTGTTTCACTTTTCAGGTTTATTTTGGCTTTCCATTTGAAAACATTTCACTTCATTTTAAGCAAAATACAATTTCATTTCTTAAAGAGCAAATACTTGGAAGGCACTGGTTGTTTATGTATTTGATGCTTACCTTATGATGGTTATTGCTCATATCAATTTTTTGCTTAAAAATCTTAAAGAAATAATCTATTTAACTCTAACAATTCTCCTAAAAACTCACATCCTTTTCAAATTAACTTTTCATTAAGGACCACCCCCCTTCGCTAACCTAGGAGATAGCTCAAACGGAGAGAGTTGGGATTAGTATGACAACCATTTCTCTGAGTTCCCTGCCACCAACCACACCTTGTGGGGTTGAAGGCTTTTCTCACTGACTTGTAGGTAGGTGTAGGCGGCAGGGTCAACACCACCCTCGGATTATGTATGTTCTCAAATGAGATTATGTTCTAACTACTAGTGAAATTATGTTCCTGAATATGGCCTTATTTCTGAGATTTATGAATTTATGTGATTCATGTCAAAGACAGCAAAACGTTCAAGTCATTGTCTTTGCTTTCTGCAATCAATGGAGTTGTTCTAATAGCACTCATCCTCCACATCATCATAAACCAACCCAAGTGTGAAAACAAACCACAAAAGCAAAGGTGCTCAACCAAGTCAAAGTGGATCAAACTAGTTGTTAAGAGTGATAAGATCAACTAATCACAAGAGAATCACTTAGGAGTGACAGTTCATGTCATCATAGTGTACCTCAAGTGTCAATAACCTTCAATCGAGCTTGATGCTCACACCATGTGGCTCAAATCAAGCCAACCCAAATCAAAATAAATATCAAAAGATTGGAACCATGTGCCGAAGTAGTCCACATAAAAAGCACTCTCCAAGAATGATGCCAACAGTGCCAAAATACAATCTATGCATGTATGAACCTCAAATCACTAAGGCACTTCTGTACAATTGCCATATTTCATCATGTGATGGCTCGATCATCTTAGAATGATGTGCCAAGTGAATAACATCACAATGCCTAGGTGAAGCATATGAACTTTGAAGTAAGAAGAGTTTCATCAATCATATACTGCAAAACTTATTCATGAAGAGCATGCATATCTAAAGAAACTTCTATCAAAGTTTTGACTTCTGGAAGGTTAGAATCATCATAAACACTTGTAAATTATGAGCAAGTATCACTTATAAGGCATCTCGACCATGTTTCCAAAGGTCTAAGGCCTCTGTGATCATATTTGGCCTTTGTGGACATATTTGGCCTCTATGGATATTCGGCCTATTGCAACCATATTCGGCCTCTATGGATATTCTGCCTCCTGCAACCATATTCGGCCTCCTACAACCGTATTTGTCCTTTGTGAATATTCGACGTCCTACAACAAGGCCTGAGGCCTTTCGGCCTAATTGAAATTGCTCTATGATTTTTCAGTCCTCGGACTAGGTTGGATACTGAGGCCTTCAAACAAACCCTCGACCTTCCTTCTTTTGGTTGAAATAGCCCTAACTCAGGCCTCAAATTTTGCCTTAGAACAGGCTTAACCAATTGCATACCTTAAATATATTCCAAAAACTCGGCCTTAGACACAATTCAAAGATTCAGTCTGATCATAGCTTGAGTGAGCCTTAACCTCGACCTCTGATCTCCTTTGAACCAATGCTTAACCACAACAAAATGATAAGAAACCAAAACTGCTATGAAACTCAGCCTTTGCTATAGATATTCAAATCTACTCTTTTTAAACCATAGCTCTGACACCATGTTGAATTTACCAGATTTCTTAGACAGCTAATTACTTCTAATAATTTCATCATTTAATTATCTTGCATCACATTCATTATTAAGTATTTACACATAGAAAATCTTCAACTGTAAAACAATTATGCCAGTAGGAACAAGAAGAGACAGCCAAACACAATAGCCACAAAATTACCTAGGAAAACCCCAAACCAGGGAAAAAAACCAACAACCTTTTCTTAGTGAAATTTGTCCATTCAACAAGAGATACAATCTCAACTTTCCAAAAACAAAGATAAACATACCAGAAACCAAACCCAGGTCAAACCCGGTCAAACAACTGTCAAAAGCCTCAGAAATTCGGTCTTCTTGTGCCTCAAAATTTTTGGCCTTCTCAGATTTCATCCTTACTTTATCTTCCTCAAATTTTGTCCTTCCTTCACCCTCAAATTCATCCTATTAGCTTCAGAGGACACACCTTTTTTTTGAGTGATTCAAATTGTCTTTTTAGAGGAGGTTGAATGGCCCTTTATATAGTGATCAAAAGGGGCCTGAATGGACACGTTCTTAGGAAGGGCCAATTTGAACAAATGGAGGATCCTATGGGACACTAGCTATAGGGCCATGTACCACCAAGTCATTGAGAATTTCAATTCACCTTTATATCACATACTCTTCGACACAGACTCACCATGTATGTCAAACAGATCCAAGGCAACATTGCAAGATATAGATGATTGGTTCACACCAACAAATTCAACGTATATCAGGGTATTCAGAGCTTGCAAGCCTCTTCACCAACTTCCTCTGTTTGTTACAGATAAAGTAATATTGGAGGAAGTTGCATACTAGTTAACAACAAGACTTACATGCATGCTAGCTTGTGCATGCTAGCTTGTGCAAAAAAGTTTCAGAGAAGTAGAGGTAGAAGCCAATGGTTTGCAACACTTTAAGTTTAGCGAATTGAGTTTTCACAAATATGATTCTAGGGGCATCACTGCAAATCATTGTAAGCAGATAAAGTAAAAATGGTTGTACACACTAAGCATAGATGAGGAAGAAAAAGTCAAGAACTTTTACAATGTTACGAAAGTTGTAAATTCAGAAAAGGGGATTGGCAGTTCTCAGCCCACAAATGTTGCCAAACCTACAAACAGGAAGTCCTCCAAAGGAAAAGATACCCAGGAGAAGAAAGTTGTCCAGAAATGAGAAAGGGAGAAAGAGGCAACAAACAAAGATAGACAGAAAAAGTTGAAAGTTGAAAAACAAGCCAAGAAACAAGAAGAGGATAGGCTGAGACAGGAGGAAGAAAAACAGAAGCAAGAAGAAAAAAAAGTAAAAACAGGAAGAAGAAGAAAAGAGAAGGCAAGAGGAAGTAGCATGAAGAAGAAAGACTTGCAAAAGAATTGGCCGACAAGCACATACAAGAAGAAATTAGACAACAGAAGCAAACTTAGAAAGAAGCGCAAGTCATATTGCCCCCTATTGATATTGTGCCTTCTACACCACTCAGAGGACGACATCTACAACTTGGAGTGATGGGCACTTCAGTAGAAGAAGAAAATCAAGTGCTTGATATTTCTAACTTTAGATTTGACTGTGGTTCGAATAGAATTGTTCAGGAAAGGCGAGATTTCTTAGCCTGAGAACAGACCAAACTGATCCCCATGACCAGTGAAAGAGATCTAGTGACAGATACCATGAACAATCCCATGGCAATAGCTTCCGTGGGGTTTGCATTCTTCGCTACAATGGAGAAGAACATTGAGCACCTGTTGAACAAGGTTAAAGAACTGGAAAGGTATATGGTTCATTCCCAACAGGAGAATGAAAGGATTCAGAAAGAGAACCAAACTTTATCAGCTTTGAGTTGCCATGAAGGTGACTTCCAAGCAACAACACTGGAAGAGAATAGAGTACTGGAAGATATCGTGAAGTGGCTATATAAAGAGATAATCATGCTTCAAAAGATAGCCTCCTCTCTCATGGCCATCCAAAAGGAACTCAAAGAAAAAGGCACACTGTTATAGGAAGCTTCAACCGCCGTGGGTATAACGTATGAATGGGACACAAAGTACCCTGATGCCCTAACTGATCTACCAAGGAGAGATATGATGGCCAAGTTAAGGGCTAAAGCAAAAATCAAGTTAATCATTCAAGCCCATGAAAAGCTTGGGAATGATGTAGCCAAGATACTAAGCAATTATTGACAATGTCATAACATGGTAACATTTCTTGTCAGGTCTAACCAAATAGTCTCCATCAGAGCACGTGCGGAAGTAAGCCCACAGCAAGCCATCCAGTGAGAAAACTAAGAAATGATAGATGCTTAGAAGGATCTCAAGACCACTAGATAAGCTATTGTGGAATACGTGGTAGAACCAACAGAGTTGCATACAATGCTCTCCATGATTTTCCACTGAGTTGAAGCATACATGAAAGCAATAGTGCATAATACTTTCGAATGTGAAGTCGTCTATGAAAGCCTGATATCAAGCAAAGTCTTATTTGTGGCAGCAAATTACAAAGCATGGCACAAATACATATCTCAAGAATTGCAAGTTCAAACCGTACCATTGGCAATTTTGGAATTAGTGCCATAAGTGATGCTTATTTTATTATTTTGAATTTTCATGTAAATTTTGTAAATAAAATAAAATTAGAATTAAAAGTGAAATAGAAATTAGAATATGGAGAAAAATGAAAAGTCATGTGGAAGATAAAAAGACACGAGGGAAGTTGAAAAGTCATAGGAGGTTAAGAGTCACCCCACTTTGTATAAATATACCCTCATGGCTAGTTAGAAAGGACTTTTAGTTTAATAGTATGTGATTGCTATTAATGTGTTGAAGTTTGATGAACTGTTTCGTTGATTGGAAACCCATATGTTACTTGAGATTGCTTGTTGATTTACATACGCTTTCATACTAGTTATTAATTGTGAATTACTTTACGATTGGTAACTAGAATTACTCTTTATTCATGTATCTTAATTGAAGTTTGCTAACAATCTTTCTTTTAGATTCATGTATGTTTACTTAAGTTGTTGTTATATTCCTTGTGTCTTCTGCTTAGAGCATTTCATAAAGTGTTCTAACTTGCATTCTACTAGAAGTCTAATTGCGATTTCCTTTTTCTTGCTCACTCCGTCCAAAACCAAATTCTCAACCAAACATTTTGGCAGTCGAGCCCACGAACTGTATGGGACTCCTATCCCAAACGGTGTAAGGTTTAGTGGGACTTTATACCAGGGAGATCCCCTAACCGTTGGCGGCGCATTTTGTCCCATCAACATCAAGATAGGAGAAAAATTTTCTCCTATGGGGTTACCCACATTTTATCGATAACAATACCAACTAAAGGAGGTCCAACATCTTGAGTATAATGATGAGAAGAGGGAGCAATCATGGAGGCCTGAGTTACTCCTTTCCTTATCCTACTTTTTCCACCCCTCTGGTGTGCCTCTTACGCTAATGATTTATCTTTCTTCCTTGCATAGCTTATGTGACCCTTTATGCTTTTCCAATACCCCTTAAGGATGGAAGTTTATCGCTCATTGGGATTGGGAAATTCATAAGTTCCTTTATTTAGATAGGACATGAAATACTTAGAAACTGAGTGATGGCTAATAGGAGGGTAGAGTTCATGCTAGGCTTTTCCCCACATGCTTATTACAGGTCCTAGCCATATTTTACATTTTTCATTTTCTTTCATTTGTGGCATCTTATGCTTTTATCTTTCTTTCAGCGCATCAACCTCTTAGGGCAAATTTCTAGGCCATGACTCAGAGATGAGGATATAGATATTAGAATGTCAGTCCCAATGACCAATGACAATCAACCCAAAGAATGGAGGTAGATATAAAGGAAACATGGAAGATGGCAAGTTTGGATTACCTTGGGCATGCTATATCAATTAGTGCCTCCTATTAGTGCCCCTCCTAATAGTGGAAGAAAAGGACCTCAAGGGAGGTCACACTAGACTAGGAGCAAAAGGTAACCTCCCACGTTTAGTATGGGAAGAAGGGTACAATCAAGAATGGTTAATCATCCAACTTGGCCTATGATTCATATTAATATGCCCAAAACATTAAATGAAAGCAAGTGATTACAAAAATGGTCAATGTACCATTTGATAGATGACCCACCTTCCTTCAGGAAGTATGCTAGATGGGAGAGCGCTGACTAGAGGATAGGTGGAGAGCTCTAAAGTAAAGTTATCTATGGATCATCATAGGGCCGCTGGCTTGCTGGCTGACCAATAGGGAGAAAAAATTTCTCCTAGGGGTTACCCACTTTTGGTGGGTAACAATACAAAATACAAATCCATTGATGCTGATTATAGAGTCTAACCTGGAAAAGAGATCGAGTAAAGCATGTAACAGAGGCATCCAGCCAAGAGAATTGACCTCGAGATCTCATGCATAAATCTCAACGTACTCAACCTCTCAAACTATCCCATCAAGCTATGTTTTGGAAACAAACTTATTTAAAGAAATCTATAAATAATTATAATTTTGTTAAACCAAAGAGATGGATTTCTTTTATTCAAAGAATTGTAGGATATTGAACTGCTCACATATACCAAGTATGGATAACCTAAAGAACATGTGGAACTTTGATAGACATGAGGAGCCCAAGTGGTAGACATATAGAATATGCAAGGAACAATAAATTTCGCATAAGCTATTCTAATATATCATATTTTCCTGGACTACAAGGCCATCAGGACTATTTTGTATTTGGTTGAACTGCAACAGCACATTTCTCCTGCATTTTTGTTTCTTCAAGATATTTTACGAAGCTTATTGGAAGAAATCCTTAGGCAAACCAATGTGTTATGTGGATTTTCCTTCTAAAACCATTCAAATGGTTTCAAATTTTAATATAGGCCAGATTAACTTACTTTTTGAATGTTTCTTTCGATGCCTTTTGCTGACGTTTGTTCGAACTTCATTCCGCGAAGCTGCCTTAACAAACAATTTACAATTTCCCAATTCTGATCCACAAAGCTCCAATGCTTTTGAGAGGAATCCACTGTCTTCAAATTCAATAAAAGCAACACTGAATAGACCATTTGCAACATGGCACATCAAGGATTAGTATACTTGTTTGATCTACTAGAGTCTAGAACTATCATGATGATGAAACCCAAAGTCTAAAACACAAGAAACACCCACCCCATCAAGCATCCAGATGGGATGTCCTTGGGAAGATGAACAACTTTGATACCTCCACAATTCCCAAAATGCTTCATCAAGCTTTTCCGAACCTAAATTGCATTTGGATATGGTAAGGAGATTGGATGAAAGTAAAATGACATTTTGATCACAAACAAGTACAGCATTTCACAAGCTTACAACTTCTTCCTCTTGACTCTTTTCAAATCCCCTCACAAGAACTGTGCAGTTCTGTGCATCCTTATTCCTGTTAATTGCATTATATAACTTAGATTAGAAATCAATATTTACCATAGGCTTTTGCAAATATTTAATAATATTCAGGACAATGCCACTGTAATTAAGCTGTACGATTGAAGATTACCTAATTTCCTTAGCAAAATCTAGTTTAACATTGCGACCACCTAAGATTTCACCATTCTTATCCATGGCCTGAAAACAAAATATGCAGACAGACAATCATGTAAGTATAAGGAAATAAACACTAGCACTAATTGAAGTAAATACTATGTTATGACATACAGTCACCAGCACCACTAGAGGTAACATTGCAAATCTAATAAATGACAACATTATTACTGCAAATGAAGCTCCAATGCCACTATTTAAATTTAGAGATGACATAGGTCATCCATGAAAACAGTCACTCAACAAATGACATAGGTCATCCCTGAAAACAGTCCCTCAACAAATGACACAGATCATATATACCACACTGATAAAAGACAACATGAAAACAACAAAATTTAAAAAGCCTACATACAACATAAATATTTCATAGAAAACCCCAGAACCATATACCAACACAAACTATGCAATCAAATTTCTTACAAGTTTGAAGAAATCAAACAGCAGACTAAGGTTGACTCAAATCACCATTAAAATGGAAAACAATGCAGAAAACAACCCATAAAATAGCCAATCCCAGATAGAATAGCATAAAAGTAAGTTGATGACTCTTGATATATTTCATAATTTTAGTATCAATGCAAGTTACTTCAAAATATCAGAAAAATATTTTCTAGAGATGTAAATAAAATAAAATAGTCAATTCCTCCCCAGGTATATGCTGACCCACAAATGTAATTATAAGAAACCTTTATGAATATTATCACAATCAATCATCCTAAACAATCTTCAGTACACAAAGAATTTCTATAAATTACTCAAATCAATTGCTAAATTGCAGTAAAGCTGTGTTCTCAATGTAAACTATTTCTGTGAACATGCATTAGGTTGTAAGGCTATATCTATGACAGTCGCATAGAAGATAAGTAGCAAAATCTCTAGCCATTAATAACCCATCTCATGTTGATTTTTAGGATCTTCTAGTCTGATAATTACTTCCAACGATTTCTTATTTGATACTTCTTTTGTTACATTTATCATTAAGCAATTATACATATAAAATCTCAACTGTAAAACAATAATGACAGTAGGATCATGAAAAGACAGCCAAACACAAGAGACACAAATTGTACCCTGGGAAAACCACAACTCGGGAAAAACCTAGCACCCTTTTCTTAAAAAAAAATCCAATTCAACAAGAGATACAACCTGATCTTTCCAATCAAATAAAAACTGTCCAAAATAAGCCCCAGTCAACCTGCAGTCAAACTGCCCAGGAACGGGCCAAATTTTGGCCTCGTGTTGCTGCCCAGAAATTTCAGTCTGCTCTGCCAGAATTCAGTCAAACGGATCAGAAGAAGAAATGGTCAACGTAGGTAAAACTCCGGCCTCCTTTACTTTCTCTCTCCTTCACATGGATGAATAGAAGAGAAGATGCTGTGTGTGATCTGAATTGGCTCCAAGAGGTGAAGTCAATTGGCAATATATAGAGTTTGATGAGCCCGAATAGCCCGAATAGTTAGGCTGGACGACTTATATATTTGGAGGCAAAAATTGAATTTCAGAAAATTGATTTTCTTTCTTTTGAAGCCAACTTGAATTCAATTTTAAATTTCTTTTATTTCTTTTATTTTGTGGGTTAATGCAATTTAGGAATACCAACAGCAGCTACCAAAATTCAACACTCCCTCTTAGCTAGGGAGGTATTCACTATGACTTCTTCAGATGTATCTCATTGTCGAAAACTTTCTCCATCCCAAGAAAAGGTTGAAAGAACTTGCTATGTTGATGAATCCATCCACCTCATGTTCTATTACAAAACCATGTGGAAAGCATCTTGCAGCAACATCATGCAAAGGAATCTAGTCACCCACTAGACATATACCCTTTGCAAATGGATCTAGTCACCCACTGGCCAAAGGCTTGGGTTCCCACTATCCTTTTGGCCTTATGCGGTCAAGGCTAGTCCTCATTCACCAATCATCCAAGTCGTCAACTGGACCCTGGTCAACCCCTGTGACCTATAGTGAAGCCTTGGGCTATTACCATTCATGCATGCCAATTGAATGGTAATACACCTGCTCGATGCTAAAGGCACTCACTCTACCCACTAGCCAAGTACCTCTTGGCAATTTGGGGGAGCGTTTCGGGCCTTGATGCTCTTTGGGCCATTCTCCTTGGCCACAATACATGGTCCCTAGTCAATATCCTTGACCTGTCAATATCCTAACCTGGGGAGAATTTCTACCCCTTGATGCTACAACATCAACACTCCCTTTGGCTGAGGGAAGCATTCTCAACTAATCTAAGCTTGTCCCTGAAGTATACAAACTTTACCCTGGGACAGGCTTTGTGAGAATGTTAGCATCCTTCTCGTCTGTAGAAAAATGCATTGGAGCCTCATTGCTCCCTTATGTACCATATCCCAGATGTAGTGGTATCATGTGCTTCGAGCTATCATCACGATCGTCTCCTACACCTGTTCAAACAATCCTGCAAATAGCTTTCGAAGCCACATTGCTTCACAAATCACTAAACTAGCTGCAATATACTCGGCCTCGACAATGTTGAGTGCAATGGATATCTACTTCTTGCTCATCCTGAAACATCTTGATGTGCTCTTCCTGTCATCTGCACTCTCTTCCTGATCTGTATATTCCCACAGTTGTACTTCATCAATTTGAGACATGTCTCAATCCATAACTAACTATGCCACGCAGATATCTCAATACATGCTAGAGTCATGTGCCTTGGCTCAATCATAACTTGACTAGCTTCCTTCACTCGATTCATTACCATGGCTGATCTTCAATCACCTTGATTAGGTGCTCCCTCAGAAACGCATCCTGCAATGTCAATTTTCGTTGCTCCCTATCACGTGAACCCTTTTGCACCCGACAAAAACAAGTCATATGATAACAAGATCAACCAAGACTCCTCAAATATCCATTAATACTATGTCTGAGGTCCGTACAAAGCTTTCTTTAGTTTGCAGACATGAGAATCCCTCTCATGTACCTCAAAGCCTTGAGGTAGCTTTATGTACACTTCTTCTTTTTCCTTAATTACTCCATTGACGAAAGTAGTCTCCACATCCACCTGATGTAATTTCCAACCCATAGTAGAAGCAACAGAAATAATCATTTTAATAGAAATGTACCGACAACTAGAGAAAATGTCTCCTCATAGACCTCTCCCTCTTTTTGGTAAAATCCTCATGAATCTTGCTTTTTACTCCATCTATTGTTGGAAATAATATTGAGAGGGGGGTGAATCAATATTATTAGATCAATATAACTTTTTCTCTTTTCATATTAAGATTCATATGTGATGCAACAAGTATATATCCATTAAACATATGATTCAGTTAGTTGATCTCTAATGAGTGCATCAGAACATTATTAACCATATGAGCAGTAAACCAGAGCAGTAAAATAGAACAGATCATCACACACAAGAAGCACACATGAACACCATGATGTAAGATGGAAACCCAATGTGGGTGAAAACCACCTGCTGCAAGTCGTCTCAATCTTCTTTAATAATAAATACCTTTTACAATAGTTTTGTACTGGTGCAGACTTATACCAGTACACAGGCTTCTACCTGCAGAAGGCTACAACCTTCTCTTTCTTCCTCCAGGTACCACGTTTCATACATTTTCAGACTGGATACTCCTGAAGCACAACACATAATCTGAAAGGCCACGTTTCATCCAATTTTCATACTAGACCCATTAATATCATTGAAGCACATAATCAATCAATCTTCTGAATCACCCAAACACCAGATCAATACATATACAAGGATAATATATGTGTTAGCACCCAGATCTAGTCCATCAGATCACATAAATATGAGTCATTATGATCCTGATCCAATATTAGTTCTCATCCATCAATACTGAAGCTAAACCCAATCAACCAAACAGGATATGCAGAATACTGACACCTTTAAACTGTCATCAGAACCCATCAACAACCAAAACCACCTGTGACTTCAAATATCATAGCTCAAATTGTATACGCCACTACAATGAACCAAACCTGCATGTATACGCGCATTTGATCCCGATCTATCCTTAGATCTTGTTCTCCATCAACCGGTGAGATCCCTCTTTAGCTCAGATCCAGATCTGCACCATAACCCAATCATAGTATTCCAGATCTAGCACTTTATCAGATATTCAATAATTCAGATGATGCTTTGTCAAATGATCTCCTTCCTCTTTTATAGCCTTAGTCCTTTCTCAATACCACGGTCCAAAACCATAGGATCAAAAAACTGTTGGACTAATACCATGAACCAACCATGAAAGTGCGTGAGATCAACACTTTTGGATGCAATACCACGAGCCAAAACCATAGTATCAAAAACTGTCGAATTAATACCATGAACCAACCATGAAAGTGTGTGAGATCAACACTTTTGGATGCAATACCACGGGCCAAAACCATAGGATCAAAAACTGTCGAACTAATACCATGAACCAATACTTGGGATCAACACTTCTGACGAGGTACCATGGTCCAAAACCATAGGTTCAAATACCAAGGACTAACTACCAAGGACCAAAGGTAAGTTCTCCAACATATACACGCTTTTCCTTGCATGAAAGTGTGTGAGATCAACACTTCTGACAAGGTACCATGGTCCAAAACCATAGGTTCAAATACCAAGGACTAACTACCATGGACCAAAGGTAAGTTCTCCAACATATACGCGCTTTCCTTGCATGAAATACCAAGGACTAACTACCATGGACCAAAGGTAAGTTCTCCAACATATACACGCTTTTCCTTGCATGAAAGTGCGTGAGGTCAACACTTCTGACAAGGTACCATGGTCCAAAACCATAGTTTCAAATACCAAGGACTAACTACCATGGACCAAAGGTAAGTTCTCCAACATATACGCGCTTTTCCTTACATGAAAGTGCGTGAACTTTTTCTCTACATGAAATGAACTTTTCTCTGCATAAAAGTGCGTGAACTTTTCTCTACATGAAATAAACTTTTCTCTGCATAAAAGTGCGTGAACTTTTCTCTACATGAAATAAACTTTTCTCTGCATAAAAGTGCGTGAACTTTAGTCTACATGAAATAAACTTTTCTCTGCATATAAGTACGTGAACTTTTCTGCACTATAATTTATCATCTGAGATGAGTGGGTTGCCATCAAGTACAACATATGTATCATAATGCCAACATCTATCACATTCTTCATCTTGTAGATCCACTTTGAAATCACCATTGACTTCTCTTCAGAACAATTTCCTTCATCGTGGCATCCTTCAAACTTGTTGAATTGCCTTCTCCCTCTAAACTAAGAGCTCTTCTGGTCATCAAGCACAGTTCTAGATGTTAGTACAATCTCTCCCTCTTTAACACAATCACTCTGAGAGAATTGTGATATTCCTAATGGAATTATTCATAATATAACAAAGACATGCAGTAGATAATAATAGAGAAATTGTAAACAACACAAGTTACAAACACACCACACAAATTTTAGAACAACTGAGCCATTTTATTAAATTTTGAATTGCATGGAGTACATATAGGAAGGAATAAGTGCACTTGGGCTTGCATAAGCAAGCTGAAGCAAACCCAGGTCAGAAAGATGCCCCCAAGAGCTAGAAACTTCAAACCCAAATGGCTTTTGCACTAACCCAAAAATTGGCAGTTTCTGCTATCTGAAAATGGTGCAAATCTCCCTTTGTATTGCCCGAAATTGATTGAAAATGCAATTGTACCCTCTCCCAAAAATACTCCACCAAACTGAAAAAGGGATTGGCCCAACTCACAGCTACCCACAAACCCACAAAATGGTATGAATTTCCCTGTGAGACTGGCCACATGCACTTCTAGAAATCAGTGGTCAATCCCTTCCAAATGGCACCAAGGAAATCTACTAAAATCCTGGAAATTCTTCTCCCAAGTCTCCTCTTCCATTCCGACCCCTTCTCTAGCAAAACCCTGCTTGCTCTAAGCTCTACGAAATTGCCTAGAAATTATGTCGGTGCAGGCCCTAGGAGACCAAAATTCCCTCACCAATATTTTCTCCTCTCCAGCTGCAAACCACCAGAAAACTTCCGCAATTTTCCCTCCAAACCAGCCATGAAATTCCAGGAATTTATCTTTCCCTCCAGATGGCTCCCCCAGGTGGTATGAATTTCCTTCTGCATCTTGGAACTCACAGAACTGAGTACAAAACACTAATCCCTGCTCCAAAATCTTGCTGAGGTACTCAGAAAACTCCCCTTGGGTGGCACTCTAGGTCCACTAAAGCAAATCTCTTGTGCTAAGCAGCATTGTGCTAGCAAGGTTGATCAGCTCAAGCAAACCACTGATTTCAAAAATAAAATTGTCAAAAGGCCCCAAATGTTGCACCCCATCTTCTATTTATAATTATTGCCTCACTTTTCTCTTGTGGGTCCCTCATTCTACTAATTCGACCTTCCTCCTTTGACCCTCTCCACAAATTCAAATTTTTCCTCCAAGGGGTGCATATTTCCTAGAGGGATGGCACCCACAACCCACCAAACTTTAATTTAACCCATCTCTCCTAACTTTGTCACCAAAATTGTATTAATCCCAAAATTGCAAAATTGTGGAACTACATCTGCAAATTTTATTAAGAAAGGACATTATAGTCCTCTCGTCCCAAGTGTTGCTTGTTCTCAAGCCACTGTAATGCAAGGTGCTATAAGATTTGCTCACCCTCCCAAGTAGCGTCCTCAACTGACAAATCCTTCCATCTTATCAAGTACTCTTTGATGACCATGCTTCTCAATTTCCTCTCCCTGGTCCCCAAAATAGCCACTGGTGTCAGTATCAAGTGCCCCTCATCATCCAAAGGAGGAAACATAGTGGTTGCAGTAACTTGTTGCCCCAAAGCCCTTTTCAGACAAGAAACATGGAATACATTGTGGACATTGCTTCCTGGGCGAAGCTTCAACTCATACGCTACTTCTTTAACTCTCCTAGCTACTTTGTAAGGCCGATAGAAACCTGGCTTGAGTTTTTCTGCGCCCTTTTGCTTGTTGGTGGATTGCTTGTATGGTTGGAGTCTTAAGAAGACTAGATCCCCAACCTCAAAATGCCTCTCGACCCTTCCCTTGTCTGCATAGAGATTTTGTTGGTTCTACATCATTTGCAGGTTATCCTTGAGAGCCCTAAGGATATCTTGACTCTCCTGTATCCAATCCTTAGCCCCCGGGGGCCCTATTGTCATATCTTGACTCTCCTGTATCCAATCCTTAGCCCCCGGGGGCCCTATTGTCACCAAAAGCCACATTAGCAAACATCAGTGCATCATAACCATACAAGGCATGAAAGGGGACATACCTATAGATATATGGTAGGTGGTGTTGTAGCAATACTCGCCCAGATGTAGTCACTTCAACCAAGCCTTTTGTTTCCAAGTCACATAATTACGCAGGTAGACCCCCAGCCACTTGTTCATTATCTTTGTCTGACCATCCGTCTGTGGGTGATACCTCATGTTAGGAGTGAGCTGTGTCCCCACAAGCCTAAACAACTCTTGCTAAAAACCCCACATAAACCTGTTGTCTTGGTCATTCACAATGGTCTTAATGAGATCATGGAGGCTAAACACTTACCTGAAGAACAACTCGACTACCTGTGACAGTGAATACTGAGTCAAGATAGCGAAGAAATGCGCGTACTTGGTCAACTGGTCTACCACAACATAGATACAGTCTCGTCCCTAGACTGTTGGTAACCCCATGATGAAGTCCATCGAGATGCTCTCGCATTTCCTCTCAGGAATAGGGAGAGGTTGTAATAGTCCTGCCACATGCGTCTGCTCCACCTTGTTCCTTTGATAGGTATCACACTCCCGGACATGCCTTAACACATCCTACTTGAGGCCCTTCCATATGAAGCGCTCTCTAATGGCCTTATACGCCTTGAGGAACACATGATGACCCGCCAAGGGTGAATCATGGGCCACATGCAAGATCCTTTCCTTTGGCTGGGAACTGAGCACTAAATAAATTTTATCCTTGTATTAAATCACATCATGCATCACCCTATACCGATCATCATCTGCCACACCATCAAGGATCTCGCATGCACGCTTATCCTTGGAGTACTCCACTAGCAGTTGCGCTCTCTAATCAGGGGTGATGCTCATGAGTGAGAGGGTCAAAGGCCTCCTAGACAATGCATCTGCTACCACGTTCTATCTACCCTTGACATGCTCTATGTCAAAGTCATATGCCTGGATCTTGCTGACCCATTTCTGTTGTCTCTCCTTTAGCTGCTTCTGCTCCAGGAAGAATGGAAGACGGTTGTGATCAATCTCTACCTTGAATCTGTTACCCACCAAATACTATCTGAACTTGGCCAACGCATGCATGATGGCCAACATCTCCTTGTCATATATGGAGTGTAATCTCTCATGTGGTTGTAGCTTCCGATTGTCGAAAGCAATAAGATGGCCACCCTGTGTCAACAATGCTCCAATGCCCTCCCTTGATGCGTCACACTCCAACACAAAGGGATGAGAGAAATTTGGCAATGCCAAAACTGGGCAAGTGCTCATGACCACCTTGAGGTGCTCAAAGGACTCTTGCGTCGTGTCTAACCAACTAAAAGCCCCCTTCTTTGTGAGGTCTGTAAGGGGCGCAACCAACAAGGAGAATCCCCTCACAAATCTCCTGAAGTACATTCATATGCCTAGGAAACCCTCAACTCCATAATGTTCCTGCGTGTGGGCTAATCAATGATGGAGTGGATCTTCTCCTGGTGGACTCTAATCCTCGCATATCACATGCCCCAAGTATAGCATCTCATTCAACCCTAACTCGCACTTGGACATCTTGGCATAGAACCGTTGCTCCTCCAAGATGCTCAAGACCTGCTCCAACTGTTGCAGGTGAATGAGTATATCATTGAACAACACTAGGGCAAATATTTGTAGGTGCTTGTGAAATACGACGTTAATGCATGACTGAAGTGTGGCAAGAGTGTTGGTCACTCCAAAGGGCATCGCCAGGAACTCAAAGTGCCCATAATGGCATCTGAATGTCGTCTTCAAAATATCTTGCTCACACACTTTCATATGATGGTACCCCGAACGCAAGTCTATCTTAGAGAAGTACTTGGCTCCTTTAAGCTCATCCATCAACTCCTCTATCTGGGGTATGGGTTATCGATTCTTTAGTGTCTTCTTGTTCAGGGCCTGGTAGTCGATGCACATACAAAGAGACTCATCCCTTTTCTTCACCAACACCACTGATGAAGCAAAAGGTCTAGCACTAGGCGTGATATGCCCTAACGCGAACAACTCCTGGATGGCCCTCTCAATCTCATCCCAGTAGGCCTTGGGGTGCCTATACGGGGTGGTGATAACTACATTGACCTCCTCCTCCAACTCAATGGCGTGCTCAAACCCTCGATCCGGTGGCCTTCTTAGAGAAACCTCCCCAAAAATCGCCTGATACTTCTCTAGCAGTGTGAGGATGTCTGGATGAACCAACCTTGTTGGGGTCCCTGTCTCTGAAATCTTGAGCTCCACCACCCAAGCTATATCTCCATGTTGCAAGTTTGCCTCCATCTGGTGAGTAGACACCGTCTGAGGTGGGTAGGAGTGCATACCCCTCAACACTACCAACTTCCTGTCTGGGCAAGTGAACTCCATCTCCAAATTTTGTCAGCGAGTGGTGACCCAACCCAAAGAGTACAACCACTGGACACCCATCACCATGTTCGTGTTCAACACATCAACTACGAAGAAATGGTCAGTGACAGAGAAGTTCCCCATGGTCAGGGTTAGGCTGGGAACATACTTCATGCACTACATCATCCGGTCTCTTAGTACCAACACCGAAAACCCCTCAAAGGTCTTTGTGTGTATGCTTCTTCGGTCCACCATCTAGGTATCAATAAAATTGTGGGTAGCCCCACTGTCCACTAACATTGATACACACTACCCATGCACTGTGTTGTTAGTTGTTGTAGCATTGGATATGTTCTAGCCTTGAAATTTTGTGGAGAGGCTAGAATACATGAGATCTCCAAACCCCATAAATCGTTTCTAGAAATTCCGCCTAGTAATGACTTAATTAGATTATTAGTTACTTTTTAAATATTTCCTAAGTCTAAACTTAGGGAATATGACTAATTAAATTAAGGTGTGAATGTTCTAGAAACTCGCATGGATCGACTTCCAGTTAATCCTAACCAGTGATTCAGTTCTAATCTTGGCTGTTGAAGTCTCAATAGAGGATTAAAAGAAGAATTCGATGGGGGTTGAAAAATCACTTGGAGAGTTTGATTTCATAGGCAGATTGATTTCCAAAGTAGCAGTAGTCAGTTGCCAGAGAGAGCTATTGAGATCGAAGCAGTGAGAGAGGAGCAGGGGCAGTGAAGCCGGAGGAAGGATTCTAGATCTGATGAGTGCATTTGCAGACAGGCATAGGAGCCACAGTGAGGCTGACGCAGAGAAGCGCGGTAGCCTCTAGAGGTAAAGTCAATATGCTGATGAAGATTGACGTTTTCAATTCTAGAGGCCGGGAAGGAGTCCCAGAGTATTGGAGAAGCATCTTTCTAGTTAGTAAAAGGCAAAACGACTTCATCAGAATCCAGCAGAAGACAAGTCATCCAGCCCACTGCGCAGAGCAGTGCAAAGGCTGACACAGTGCCTCAGAAGGCTAAAATTCTAAATAGAAGTGGTGTCGGGAGATTGCCTGTGGGGTGCGGAAAATTCCTCTCCAGACTTTTGCCAGTATTTCTTTGTAGGATTGCCAATTTCGGCATCCAATTGTACTCAGATTATTTCGTTGTTGCATAATAATAAAATCCTCAGTTGTTGCATCGGTTTTCCCAAGTTGAGTTTTTCTGGGAACATTGGTCCAAAAATAACTGTCATTTTATGTGTGTGTGCTAGTATTTCTTTCGCAGTTTATTTGTGTAGGTTGCAATGTGATTGATTCAGTGTCTGCTTTAGCAAACAATAAATTGTTAAAAATTAACTTAACAATTAAGAGAATTATTTCCAGTTGCTGCAATAAAATTCCAGGTTTCGGACTTTTCACATGTGCCCCTAATCTGAAGTCTCAAGTACCTCGGGACTTCCCAAAGTGAAGCTAATACACCCCTAGAGAGTTGTTAGGGGTTTTATATGTTCATTTAAATTCCCTATAATTTTATAAAAATGTCAATCCGGAATTCGTAATCTTAGAGTTGCAAAATATCACAGTTCAGATCCAAGTTCACTGTCCTAAGCTCAGCATAGTACTGAATTAAGTACCAAATGTTCACTCCAATCTCTGTTTTTTATCCCATTACTTTACTACAGTCTACTGACGTAAAGAATCCTATTATGTATTTCTTAATAACGTAATTCCAGAACCAATTTATTCTAGAACAACTACACAAACCAATTCATCTTTAAATGCCCTGCTGGAAACAAATCTATTAATATCATAACCCAACTTCAAATTTGATCTCAATTAATCTATTCTACTCAATATCCGGAATTCGTAATCTTAGAGTTGCAAAATATCACAGTTCAGATCCAAGTTCACTGTCCAAAGCTCAGCATAGTACTGAATTAAGTACCGAATGTTCACTCCAATCTCTGTTTTTACTCCTAATTCAAAATTATTCCATTACTTTACTACAGTCTACTGACGTAAAGAATCCTATTATGTATTTCTTAATAACGTAATTCCAGAACCAATTTATTCTAGAACAACTACACAAACCAATTCATCTTTAAATGCCCTGCTGGAAACAAATCTATTAATATCATAACCCAACTTCAAATTTGATCTCAATTAATCTATTCTACTCAATATCCGGAATTCGTAATCTTAGAGTTGCAAAATATCACAGTTCAGATCCAAGTTCACTGTCCAAAGCTCAGCATAGTACTGAATTAAGTACCGAATGTTCACTCCAATCTCTGTTTTTACTCCTAATTCAAAATTATTCCATTACTTTACTACAGTCTACTGACGTAAAGAATCCTATTATGTATTTCTTAATAACGTAATTCCAGAACCAATTTATTCTAGAACAACTACACAAACCAATTCATCTTTAAATGCCCTGCTGGAAACAAATCTATTAATATCATAACCCAACTTCAAATTTGATCTCAATTAATCTATTCTACTCAATATCCTCACACAAGAGAAACTAACCCCAAGGACAAATGAAATCCTTATATATCTTGTAACTACAAAACAAATATTAATTCTAACAGAGCTAAGAAAACACTAGCCAATTTGAAGTTCAAAAGATCTATTCACACAACTCTATGATCACATATATCGATTAGAAAGTAATCTGAGAAAAACAAATGATTTACAGTCGAAACAAAATCCTACAAAGGCTTTCAGGTATCAAGCTTTGGCTTCAGAGTACCCTGCTAGAAGTTTTGATTCCCAAGTAGTAGAGTATTTCACTTCAAATCTAAGGCTTCAATTCAGTCTGAAGTGTTGTTATAAAAGCTCGATCTTCAGAAATCTACATCAGAGAAGAACATATCTATCCCAACACAAACGATGTTTGATAAAGGGTAATCTTGTAAACTCGAGCAATCTTCTATGAGAAACAATTCCATAAACTCAAGCAGTCTCAAATAACAATCAATCCTCTAAACAATCAATCATTAACTAGAGGTTTAAGAAATGGAACATGTAGATCTATAAGAGATTTGAATGCTATGTAATCACACTTCTAAATACAAAATACTTGTTTAAAAACAACAAAGAAATGAATATTCAAGGCGCAGATACTCTATGCTAATCTATACACATATCTTTCTATCCTGACTAAAATTAATTATAGAACTTGGCTGAGGTCAATGGTGGGCCCTTGCCACGACCTTAGACAAGTTAAATTGCTATAGTAAACTTACAGATTAAAAACACATAAATTTATAAGAATAGAGGTTGATATTGCTATATTAATGGTCTTCAGTAATGCATAATTACAACAGTTCCAAACTGAATTAAAAACAAAGTTATACAATGTCCACAGTCACGGTTCTTCCTTGCTTCTGCTCGCTAACTTTCTAACACTGTTGGTTGATCTTCTTAAAGAGATCATGACCTAAAGATAGATTTAATTGAATAAACAAGAAAGATAATACAAGTATGATCTGAACATAATTAAGGTAAGCCAGATCCTCGAAGATCATTATACAGTCTTTCATATCTATAGGAATTTGATCGTGGTACTATCTTTAGGAGGAAGGTGTTGTCACTATTGTCAAAGAACATGAGAAGCCGCCTTGGAATTACCAAATGGATTGTTGTCAAATTTTGGAACATGGTACTGAATGAAGTACAAAACCAGGTACCGAATAGCTCCCTAGAGCATCACGAACTTAGATGTTGAACCACCAGTGACTTGTCAATGCCATCAAGTCTCCATCCTCATCTTTAAGAATCCTAGCAATATTTCAATCAAATTTAGTCAAAAGAATATGAATTCGCTTAACATCTATCTGGACTAACCAAACACATGAAAACAGGCCTAATTGTGACATTTACCTCCATTCATGAACTGGAACAACTTGACAAGGATAGAATGGCTTTTGAAGTGTCAAAAACGGTTAGAATGGAGGAAGATATTGTGAAAGGTAGCAGGATAATGTATCCAAAAAGTGACAAAAGTAGGGCCCAACAACCCCCCATGCCAAAGAGGATGCATGTCCTCATGCAGTTGTCCTCTTCCAAAACCAGCCAGACATCAAAATTGGGACCGTCCTCCTTTTTCAAATTCCCACCACGCTAACCAAAATCTCTAGGCCGCAATTTTTCCTTGTTTTTTGTCGTCGAAACCTCCGGACCTGTTCATAGGCATTGTATCCCTTAGTAGGCTTCAACTGTCTCACCTTCCAGCTAAGGAGTTGTTTATTCTTCAAGGCCAGTCTATCATTCTTTGACATTGGAGCCAAGTTCTCAGTCCTGTACATTTCATTCTCTTTTCTAACATGACGATAAAGGGTTTTATCGTTATGATACTTCTCTTTGAGCTTCAGATTCTTCTTTTGCAATTTACCAACTTGATATTGTAAGTCCCTTTCAACAAGAGTAGAGACATCCTCAGGAGGTAGGCTGTGTTTCTGTGAACTCTTTCCCTTATGGGTTAATTTTTCGTGGGCCTGGCTAGACACTTTTCCTGTTGTTGGCCCTTGTTCAGATAAATCATTATGTGGGAAGTCACTTTGAAGAGCATCAAAGTTGTCAACTGGTACCTCCTCCTCAGGTAAGGTTTTGTCTAGCTTCTTTGTTCCCACAGGTGTTCGAGAGGTACTCTTTATCTCTATCTCTGAAGAGAGGATAAAATAGTCACTGGTTCAAGGGTTTGAGCATCTTGAGAAGGGCATCGATGACAAGTCATGCTTCGAGTGTATTGTCGACCTTGTTGTGTGGTCGAAATCTCTAATGTGTTCGAAAGCACTTTTCATTGCAGAGGTGGAGGTGGGGTCGATATTGGCATCGCTTCCTTTTTCTCCTGGAATAACCTCCTTCGCAACTTCTTAAGAACAGTTTCAACTTTTTCATTTGGTTGTGCCTCAGCTGCCAAGGCGATAGGACCTACAATCTCCACCTGTGGTTTATTCTGATCACTTTGCCGGGGTTACTCAGACACTTTATCCTTTTCCACAGGTTCTACATTTTGTTTATGGATTTCCTTTTGTTTCTTCCCCTTTGATGATAGGGATTCTTTCTTCACAGGAGGGTTAGGGTTTTTCAATTCTTGTTTGTCCAGAGGGTTCGTCGTACTTCCCTCAACTTCCAATGATCTTGTTGTTGTTTTCACAGAGGCTTTATCCTGCTTAGAAGGTCAATTGAGAGGAACTTCAATTTCTTTGCCTGATTTCTTGGAGCACGAACTGATTATTCATTGCCTGCCTTTTACTTGGTTTTCCTCCCCAGGAAAATTTTTAGTTAGGAAATTTGCCCACGTTTCTTTCCATCATCCCAACTCATGGACAATAAGCATTTTAATGAGACTATAAAGCATACATTGGTCTCAACTTCCTTGGAAGTTGATTGGATGCTTCTAGCAACCTTATGCAAACTTTGATGAAGGAAGAAAGGGAAACTACCCTCATGCCCATCTATAAAATGAAGGAATCTGATGTGGTAGAGGAATACGGCAGCATACCTTCCTTCACAGGTTATGAGCCTTTGTAGCGAGGTGATGAGTAGCCACCGTTCTTCTTCAACGTAGCTCCTAAGGACACCCTTAGACCAATTGATCGATTTGTATGGTGGTTCGAGGAATATGAGCATTCTTCCGAATCGAGTTGGCCGCCTTTGAAATACCTTTCACTAGCTAGAGGCAACATTGTCACCTTACTTATTAGTTACTCTGTGACTTTTATCTTCAAATTTCCAACCTTCGTTGTCTTCCCATCAAAAATTTGTGCAAATGCCATGGTGACCTTGTCATTGTACCCTTGAAATTTCTTAAGAAAATCGATCCACCCCTTCTCCTCGAACCTGGTTTTACAAGCTACATACTCAGGGCTAGCACGAAATTGAGCGAAAGTGGGCTCATGTCTGTTGGCCCCCATGTTGGCGATGAAAACAATGTTAAAGCCAAGGGGAAAATTGGGAAATCACAGGCTAATCCATAGGGTGCTACGAAACTTGACAAGGTTGTGTAATTAGAGATAAACAATCCTTCATTCTAGGGTTTCAAATAAACTGTGGGACTAATTAGGAAGGGCAGCCATGTTTTCAGATTATGACAAGAACTAAGTCGATTTACAATGATGGTGAAAGTACCAAGGCATATATATCATAATAGAAGGCTAATAAGTATAATGCGTTATCGGCTAAGACATTTTAGATCACTCACAATAGCGAATTTTAATGTCATGAGGGAATAGCATATGAAATCATGATAACACATAATTCAAATGAATGGAGGGCAAGACCACCAATCTGACTCTATTACTCACATTCTCTGCATTAACCCAAAGAAATGAAAGCTTGTCTATACCTTTGTTTGACTGTGTAATGATGGCTAGAGGTTCGAAAATAATGAGTGATAGGACACTTTTAACATTAACAAAAATGCTTTTGCCATTGTTGGATCTGATGTAGATAAGTTGTTATTTTGATCATGAAATTATGAGGTGAACAAACTAACACATATAAATTTTAACGTTGGTACCAAATTTAATGTTGTTGAACTGGAGCCTAAACACACTGATACACTTTTTGGTTTGACATTATCCTTGCAACAATCTTAGATACCGAATTTATTCAGTACTTCGACTTGTAAACTATGGTAAGTACTGAATTAAGTACAAAATCTCTGAAATTACCCAACAACAATAAAGAAAATATTGAACCACTGAGACTGTGTTAAAATAACAACTAAGAGTCACTCCATATTAGCTTGGAACTAGTCTAGAAAACCAGCTTTTAGGAGGAAGATGCAAATTGAAATCTGACTGTTGTTGCTTCAAATCAATACTAGTACCACCATTCCATGGATTTTGACCAGGCCTGGAAAGGTTGTTGCCTGGTGGCATTTCAATTTTTGAGAGTCTAAAATGCACGAAAGAAGACTCGAGGGGGGCTTTTTTCCTGTCATTATTCTGCTAAGCCCAGAAAAGAATAACTCTATACTTAACAGATCCCTATCTACTGCCATCCCATAAATTTTAACGAGCCTGAGTTAGCTTATGCTTGGAGTGTTCAATTTTAGAGAGTCTGAAGAAATCAAAGTAGACTCTAGGGGGCTTCCTTTCTATAAGTATTCTACCAGGCCCAGAAAAGAACAAATTTGTACTTGGTAGATCCCTAACTACCACTGTCCCATTAATATTAACGAGTCTGGGTCAGTTGGTGCTAAGAACATTCAATTTTAGAGAGTCTAAAGATGTTCAAAGTAGACTCCAAAGTGTCCTTTTCCGTAAGTAATCCATCAAGTCCAGATAAAGGAATAAACCTACACTTGACAAATTTCCTCTTTATTCTATGTGAGTTGTGGAGGAAAACAAAAATCAGCCCACTGTTATTTATATTATGTACATATATACATATATTAAAATAATAAAAATTAATTTGAAGAACCAACAGGAGCTGGATCCCCTTTATCAATCAGCTCCATTCCTGGGTTCTGCAGTACATTTTGCAAAAATTCTTGTTTGGAAAGTGGGCAGTGGTAGACCTTCAACCTGTGTCCATTCACCATAAGTGGAGTCTAATCATCATCAATGGTCTTAATTTTGACTAAGCCATTATCAAAAACTTCCTCCACTTCATAGGGTCCCAGCCATCTAGTTGAAAACTTCCCTTTGAAGTGTTTAAACTTATTGTCATACAATAGTGCCAGTCTCCTGGTTGAAAAACTTTCTTTTTAATATACTTGTCATGCCATCGAGCCCTTTGATCCTGCACCAACATAGTCTTTTGGAGAGCATCCTGCCTGATTTCGTCAAGTTCATTCAGTTGAAGCACTCTCTGTTTTTGAGATTCATCTAAATCCATCCCTAGTTGAGCAGCAATTCGAAATGCTTCTACCTGAAACTCAATGGGCAACAGTACCTACTTCCCATATACCAACTCATAGAGAGTGTACCTCGTCACATTTCTCCATGTTATTCGGTAAGCCCATAATGCTTCTGGCAACCTGCCAGCCCAATCTCCATGGAGCAGCGGAATTGTTTTAGTAAGAATAGACTCCAAGACTTTATTGGTAGATTCTACTTGTCCATTCGCCTAAGGATGGTAGGGTGTAGACTTCTGGTGCTTAATTTGGTACTGTTCAGTGATGGATTTTACTAGTTTAGAAGTAAATTGTGTCCCCTGATCAGTGACAATCTCTCTAGGTACTCCAAAACGAGTAAATATATCTTCAAAGAGGAAATCTACATAGACTTCTTAGTGGAAAAATATAAAGCTTTAGCTTCCACCCACTTTGTCACATAATCAGTACAGACTAGGATATACCTCTTCTTTCTGGACATAGGAGAAATAGGCCCTACAAAATCTAATGCCCATTTTTCAAAGGGTTCAATTGATACCTAGGTTTGAAGAGGCATCTCATCACTTGAAACAGGTTTTCCCATTCTTTGGCAAGCATCACAGCTGGAAACAAACTTCTTGGCATCTTTAAAAAGAGTGGGCCAATAATAGCCCGCATGCAGCACTTTGTAAGTTGTCCTTTTGTTTGCAAAATGCCCACCACATGGTTCATTGTGACAAGATTTCAAGACATCATACATCTCGTCCTCCCGCACACATCTCCTCATGATTAGATCTAGTCCAGTGCGGTATAGGTCTCCTTCTATCCATGAATAATTAGCACTCAGTTGAACAATCTTATGTTTTTCCCTGGCAGATAAGTTTTGTGGCAACTTGCCTAACACCAAGTAATTGGCCACATCAGCAAACCAGGGAGTATAAGTAGAAATGGTGAATAGATTCTCATCAGGAAAATCATCTAGAACTAGGCCAGTGTCCTGTGAAATGTTCATTATGGACAAAAAGTCTACAACTAAATTGTCTCATCTAGGCCTGTCAATCACAGTAATATTAAATTCATGAAGCAGAAGTAACTATCGAGTGATTCTACCATTTGTAATAAGCTTTTTCATAAGAAATCTAATAGTTGAATGATCAATATGAACAAAAGTTTCATAACAAGTAATATAATGCTTGAATTTGTTAATAGCATGGACTACTACTAACAATTCAGTTATGCATGTGAGAGATTTTTGCTAACAAAATAAATAACATAAGGAATGTGAATCTCCCTCTGTCCTAACACAGCTCCAAGGGTTGTATCTGATGCATCAGTGCAAATATGAAAAGGAAGGGAACAATTAAGCCCTTTCAATACTGGAGCAGTTGACAGCCTGTCTTTTAACACCTTTTTGACGATGTTGGACGCACCAACATGTTAGGGAATCTCACCGGTAAGAAGTCCCAACTAGACCTCAGATCATTTGGTGTAGGAGTCCCAACAGTGGGTCGTACGGTATCGGCTTGATCGCGGTTGCGTGCAGAGGTAAGTAGGATGTCCTTGTTGGTAGCAAGGGTGTGACATGCACAGCAAGCCAAGGAAGGTGCATGAATGGTTTTAACACAAGGAAAGTGCAGTGAGTGCACCCCTTGGAAACCTGTGGAGACACGCTGCTTGGAAGGGAACACACAAGCAAAGATGCATCACAACCTGGAAAGCAAGTGATCCAACAATCCGAAGTGATGGTTAAACCAACGGCACATCTCAGTAAGATTCATGCATACATGTACAGAAAGAGTCTACACATACATGCATGAGCAAACAACTACATATATCTTTACAGTAACCAAGATAATTGAAATACAATAACAACATTTGCATGAAACGTGTTGGCTTTGTTATATTAAGAAGCGAGAGTTCCAATCATACAGTACAATCATGACCAACCACTAGTCTCAATAACGGAATGCTACAGTCACTGTCGCCTATTCCTTCAAAGAAATGTACTAGCTCTGCACTGTGGAAACGTCAAGGCTCATTACAATACACTCCAAGCTTTCTCTAAGATACTCCTATCGGAAGCTTGGCTGCCCAAAAGCCTCTACAATGAGTTATGAGGTGGGGTGACCCTTGACATTCCCTTTGTGACTGTTCACCTCCCCTCACGACTCTTCAACTACTCTATCACTGTACCATTCAACTATCGACACTTGGACTTTCACTTTACAAGATGTTACATACAATCTGCCCATGTACCCATGTGAGACAAAATAGGCTTGAGCAAACCATGTAAGACATCACTAAGACTCTAACAACTGTGGAAGATCAACTCTTCGACATCCTCACCATGTTCAATGGTGGCGAACTGATGCCAGGCTTGGTAGTCCGTGATGATGTCCATGTACGCTGTGGTGACATATTTCTGGAAACGGACTCTTGCCTCTATTGCATCCGAGTACATTGTTTTGGCTCCTTTGTCCAACTCGTCTGATAACATGCGCATCATTGTCTTGAGTGCGACCGACCAACGACATAATAATGCATAGTGTCTGCACCAATCGCCAAGTCTATGCTGGTGGCTATGCGCATCAACTCGTCAAAGTACGTGTCCAGCCCCAGTCGGACTTGATTCTTTGTCTTTGCCTTGGTGAGTGTCCCAATGGATGAGATCGCATGTGCGCGCACAACAACATCCATGCTTCTAAAAACCTGTGCATGTGAAGCATGCAAACCAATGATGAGCTGCGGGAGTTCCTCATAGTTTCGGATCTGACTCTAGCTGCGTAACTTCAGCTCTACCGCCTTGGGCTTCATCAACTTAGGTAAGTGTAACGGGGCTCCCTTGTATCTCATTGTCCATGTTTGCATGTGGTCGACAGCAGTATGCAAATTTGACAAGATGTGTGCTCTCCTAGCACAGCGTTGTTGCCAACCGTTGAGATGGACAATTGCCTTATGCACGGTACCGAATTTCAAATACAACATCCGCATGATTGTCTCAAGGGACGATACCTCAGCTAATATCGCTTTCTTCAACTCTGCTTTGGCGAATGTTGTAACCTTTTCTCCTCCCTACTTGGTCGTTTGTAACTCCTTAGCCATTCGCTTGTTCTCTGCTATCAAGAAGCGAACACTCGAGTTGTTATTTTCGGCATATGATTTGGTAGCATCGGCCAATGCTGTTGGATGCTTGCGCATGTCAGATACGATCACTCATTCTTCAAACTGTGCAGGAGATTTGTGGACATCCGGAGTAGTCACTCTACACGATTGCACAACCCTATGCTGTGACTTGTCGAATGATATGTTGTGCATTTCTGCTTCCGGATTGTCTCCAAGGATCTCAATATCTCCTTGATCGCTCAGGACTTGCACTGCCTCCAGCTCTGGTGAAGCCAGTGGGTCGACCTCTTGGTTGTAATGCATGAGGTTAATATCCTGTTCTAACTCTGGCTACTCCATCTCCATATCCATCTGCTCAAGTATTTGTTCAATCTCTTGAGCGAAGTCTTGCTCCTGTGACTAATCACCCTGCCTGCTTTGTGCCAGCTACTCGAATGAGTCTAAAACCTATATGGGCACAGTTTCATCAATTTGTGCATATTGCGCCTCTTGTTGTGTATATCTCTGCTGCACTTCCTTCTCCTGACTGCGCAGCTCTTGTTCTTCCTGGAGTTGCTACTGCAACTCTTGCAACTCCTTCACTATTTCCTCCATCCTTTGTTTATCTCTCTGCCTTTTCGCATTCCTCCTATCACGTTGTCACCTCTTCGCCTCTATCTCCAAAGCTGCTTTCTCCACAAGTGGGTCTGCTTTGAACTTGCAGCTTTGTTCTACCTCTACATTGTCAACAATCTTTCTCTTGCCTTTGTCACACATAGGTATGCTACCCCCTGCTACTACTAATGATGGTCCTCTCCTAGATGCTGCTTCGCTAACCATTCCACAACTATGTCAACAGGTTCATTGAGCCTGGTGAAGTTGTGGAAATATCTCCATGGATCTTCCTCAGCCCATTGACACACCCTGTGGATCCAAGGGAATTGCACTCTCGCACAGTGGTCCTTTACAAAGCAATGTGAGTCATACAGATTGAAGGTTTTGGGACCAAAAGTAAATCTTTTGAACTCGTCTATCTCAGCATCAACATGCTTGAGATTCTGTATCTCATACAACTCGATCCGCAACGGAAGAGTAGGCCAGGGTGGCTTCTTCTTCCGATGCAGTCTAGCTGACAGTCTTGTCGAGATGTGGTACGACACTTCTTGCATGATGAGCTTGTCCATCGCAAATTTCGGTAAAACATGCGAAGGCTTCTCCACACTATACATCTGTATGAAGGTGCCAACAGACGAGGCATACCAATCTGCCATGTCGATCAATGTCTCCATTGCTGCCTGCGACATGCAAGGTGGATCTTGCTCAAATATCATCTTGTATACCAGGGTGACAAAATGGTCTGACAATTGTGTGATGACTCCGTGGAAGCTGCATTTGGAAAACAATCTGCAGTAAGTGTGTACAGAGGTTTCTGCTGATGTCCATGCCCAACCCAAGCCTGGGAACTGTTGACGGGCACAGATTGCATCCAGAATGTATGCGGACATGTATATCTCTTTTTGCTGACCTTTGGGCGGTTGTCGAGCTCCTGTCACTTGTTCCTTCAGCCTGTGAGCCAACATGTCGGACGAGTTGCATGGTTTGCCTTCACTGGCCAGTTGGTCCAACGCAATCACCCAACTCTGCGGGAAGGTCTCCGTGATCTCTTGGCTGTATAAGCGGCATGCAAAGATGACCAAGTACTGATATGCCTTCCGTAGTATCTTCGTCTTGTAAACCTGGTTGGGTGTCATCCTGAACTTGGCTGGCTCCTTCACCCAACTCTTCAAGATATCCCTGGAATTTGCACTATTGTTGGGTCTGTTGAAGGGTGTTTCCATTATGATCACCGGCTGCGGCAAGTGGTACATCTACTGATAGTCCTGTGCCCTGAAGGTAGCAATCTTTGTCCCGTTGACACTTCTTAACACCATTGTCTCAGGATCAGTGTACGAGATGATCCAATGTATCATGTTCGTGCATGGAAACACAAGATACCTACATGCAATCCAGTACAAGCTAGACTTGTGAATATTCACATAGACCCTGCAATCTTCAAAATATTCCCCAAATGTGCCTGAGAATGTATTATTGATGTCGTGCAATTTCAGCGTGATGTCTTTGTTTATGAGCATCTTGGTGTCTTCCTAAATCACCAAACTCATAAACACTTGCTCAACTGCATCTCCAGTTGCGCTTTCATCGATGTCCTTTGACCCTGCTCTCTTGGAGGCCATTGAACCTGAACTGCTGAGAGATGGGCGAACACCTGCTATACCTGGAGACATGGCAACATTCATGGCAAGCAATCTGTCAGTTGAAAACCAAAGAAAACTTAAGGACTGACATGCAACATACCCGAGAAACTGATGGCAAGGATTGTGCAATTTTCACCGGGAGGCCGAGAGACTGACTGTCAGAACTGCGCAAAAGACAGTTCGGACTGTTTGGACGTTGGTTAGCTACTGGAATTGTGCAATCCACAATCCAGGCTGACCTGTTGGGGGCTTTGCGTAATGCACAATTTCAGTCAGCAAGGCATGCAAGCCTAGGGACTGCATTGTGTAATTTTCTGGGCCAGCAAAGCACTGCCTCTTAGAATTGCGCAGAGCAAGAATGGAGTATAGTGTCTGGCCAGTTTTGCGCAAATTCTGGGAGGAAGGCGGAGCCTTCCCTCTCAGAAATGGACAATGTTGTCCGGGAAAGGCAAGGCCCAAGCCAATGTTGGCCAGACCCGCCGACGGGTGACTGAAAACATGTGAAGCTTTGAATGCATGGTGTAGCTGAGTGTAGGCAAGAGTGAATGATCATGCATGAAAATAGCGAATGCAAGATTCAAAAAATGGGAAAACATGCATGTGTGTGAAACAAGTCACCACATCAGCGACCGTCGGTGCAAAAACAGTGTCATGCATGTCACAACAGTGAGATGCAAACGAAAACTAAAACAGTTCTTGTACGGGCTAACATGCATGCAAACAACAACAAGTGTTCACAGAAATCAAGCAGACATCACTCACACAAGCCAAAACACAAAAAGCGACAGAAATGTTGCAAAAGACATGTAAAGCGACTTACCCAGAAATAGCTGAGTTGAATGTGTCGAAGACTCTTAGATGTGTTGTGGGATGGTCACAGCTCCAAGATCAATGTGCAGAATGAGCTCTATAGTGTTGAATAAATAAGTTTGAGGCTCATGACGCGCATGCCACAAATCTAAGAAAAAGCTACACTTGGAGGGCAGTTTCTAAAATGATCTTTGCATGTAACCTCCAGCTGCTAAAAATAGATCACTAAAATCTAGGGATGCCTTTTGCATGTTGTTTTTTCTATTCCAAGAAAGCAGCCCATGCATGCAAATCAGGTTTGTTGGGTCCCAGAGGGAACCGATCAACCTGAAGGCACATGCAACAACCTGCAAGACTAGGGCTGAGCTAGGTTGGTTGTCCCTAAGGGATTGCGCAATTTCTGGGATCAACACTGTCTCCCAAAATTGCGCAATTCCTGGGCTGAGGCCCAGTGCCTGGCCAAATTGCGCAATTTTCTGTAGGAAGCTTGTCTGACTGTTTTGCGCAATTCTAGAGCCCAACAGGTTGCCCAATGGATTTGCACAATTTTTGGAGCGAAGGCTAGTTCCCCTCCAGAATTGTGCAATTTTCTAGGGGAGTTGCTCAACCAGCAAATAGTCTAAGTCCACGATGGCATCCTGTGAAGGGAGTGAAGCAAACTGACAAGCACACGCTGGCAACAAACTAAAAATCAGTTGAAACCTATGTACTTGACAGTGCAAGATACACTGCTAAGGATGGTTGGTAGGGAGCCTCCAAAACAAAGCTAAGGCATTTTCGAGGGTGGTTGTAGCCACTACAACGCACCTGAAAAGCATTTTGACAATCAGTATTCCATGAAAAATCAACATCTTTAGTCAACAATTTAAACTAGGAACAACAAGTTTGGTAAAATTTTCGATAAATCTCCTATAATACCCTGCATGCTCTAAAAAAGCTTTTACCTCTTTCTGTGATGTTGGCACTGGAATTTGTGAAATTACCTCGATTTTTGTAGGGTCAACCTTTATCCCTGTTTGTGAAACATGATGACCAAGGACAATTCCCTCAGTTTGCATCATTTTACATTTTTCATTGCTGAGGGCTAGATGAGTTTCCTGACAATGAATCAAAACATTTTCTAGATTTTCCAAAGCCTCCTTAAAATCATTGCCATACACTGTGAAGTCATCCATATAGACTTCCACACAATCATGTATAAGGTCAACAAAAATGGCTAAAACAACCCTTTGAAAGGTGGTTGGAGCATTACACAAGCCAAATGGGAGAACTCTATAGGCATAGGTACCCCAAGGGTAGCTAAAAGTAGTTTTCTCTTAGTCTTCTAGGGCTATTTGGATCTGGTTGTAACCACTATACCCATCTAAGAAAGAGAAATACTTTTTCCTTGATAAGGTGTCAAGTACCTGGTCAATAAAAGGCAAAGGAAAATAATCTCTCAAAGTGGCCTTGTTTAGCTCCCTATAGTCAACACAGATTCTCCATTTCCCATTTTTCTTGGGAACAACCACTAAAGGAGATATCCATTTGCTGTCAGAAATGGGATATATAAAACTTGCACTCAAAAGTTGTTTTGGAGTTCACCCTTTACGATTTCTTTTAGGGTTGGGTTCATTCGTATTTGTCACTGCCTTCTGATGTCTTCATTGGTGTAAATATGATGTATGCAAGTATCAAGGTGAATCCCTTTCATATCCAGGTAGTCCCAAGCAAATGCCCCAGACTGTTTTTGGATCATTTCCACTACTTGTTGTTTTTGTTCTGTATTCAAGTTTGTACCTATATACAATATTTTTCCAGAGCTGATTTTATTAGGTTGTGCACCCACTTCCTTGTTCTCTCCTATAGTTGTGATAGTGAATGATGCAAAAACAACAGGGTAGCAGGTTTCCTGAAACTCAGAGCTAAAAACATGACTATAACCACTAAAAGAAACAGGGTATTCAATACATCTTATATCAGATAAAAATTGTTGCAAGACATGTTCTTCTGATTGCTCTTGAAATCCCCTTGATTGTTCTAAACATAGAAGAGGAAGCATACATTCTTCCTCTCCATAAGGGCTTTCCAACCAAAGAGGGACTTCGCCTGCTAGTTGAGCAAGAGGAAAAATTGTCAATCTTTGGATTTCAGATCTATTAGAGATGGTCATTTCTCTAGTCCTACAAACAGTGACAACATCAATGATAGCTAGCCAAGGTTGGCCTGAGACTATTGGATGCCCTGGTTTAGTAGTTTTCGGAGAAATTACTATGAAATCAATCGGATACTCCCAAGAGGCTATTGTTACCACCACATCTTCTAGGACTCCAATAGGCTTAACAATAGACTTGTCTTCTAATTCCAACACAATAGGTGTAGGTCTTACCTGATTTAGTTGCAGCAATGTCATGGTATCAACAATCATTGCATTAATGGCTTCTCCTAGATCTACTAAGGTGTTAGGCAAAAAAGTCCCATTGATTCCTATAGTTACCACTGGGTTCCTTGGATCATCATATTTTGGTGGCAATCCAGATATCATTTCCGACATTTGGCTAATTACTTTAATAGTTTGGTTATTGTTTTTCTTCCTTCCTGGTTTCTTGATACAAAGATCCCTAATGATTTTAGTGTAAATAGGTATATCTTTAATGGCTTGTAATAAAGGGATCTTTATACAAACATTTATTAATTCGAACTCCAAATCATATTCCACAGGTGACTCAATCTTCTTTACAAGCAATCTTTCAGGAAAGGGACACTCCTTAGGTTCCAAGGGTTCTTGTGGTTCTCTTACTACATCATTCTTTTCAATTTCCATTTGTTCATTAGATCTGTTTTCTGACTTTATGTGTGAATCCTCCTCTTGTATAACCACTGCAGATTTATTCTTATTAATCATTTTCCCAAACCTAAGTTGAATTTCATTTATAGGGAAAGAAGTGATAACATAAGTGGGAAAAGGTTGCAGTTCTATGTTTTGCACAGGCTGAGGAGGTCTATTATTAGGATTAGATATGGGTTGTGCAGGCAATTGTGTTGGCCTTGGAAGATTTGAGTTAAATGATTGTTGCATCTGTTGTGAAGATGGATTGGCATTTTGAGGTAATGGTAGTGGCTGTTGTAATGGGGGTGGTAATGGTAATGCGGATTGTTGTTGCATGGGATAGGGTGGGCTATACCCTTGCTAGTACTGAGGCACATTAGTTGTATATGGCGCATAAGGTGGATATTGTGGTTGGTAATGGGGATATGAGGGCACTAGAATTTGGGACTGAAAGATTCCCGTAAGGGTTTTCTTTCCATCTTTGGTTCCATGGTGAATTTTGAGGTGGTTGCGCTGACCATGGAGAATAAGGTGTCTAAGGATTCCATGGTTGATACTGGGGAAAAGACTACATATTAGGGTCTTGATAAGAATTATTGTTTGGTGTCCAGTGTCCTCCATGGTGGTCTTCTAGAGGTTTGAGGGAGCTCACTTATTTCAGCCCCTCCTTTATAAATAGCTTGTAGTCCTGGTAAAGAAGGGCATTGTTTAGTGGGGTGATCATGAGTGCAAATTCCACAGACTTCTATTACATTCATAGGACATTCTCTCTCAGCATGTTTCCTTCTGCATTTAGGACAAAAAATGGCTAAAGCAACCTTCTCCTCTTCTTGTTTCTTCTTAATTTTAAGAGTATCTAACTGATCACTAATAGTGTTCAGGATATTTGTCTTAAAGTTTTCCAAAAGATTCCCTAGTTCAGTTTGAGTAACACCACCCTGTACAGGTTTAGGATTTCTAGATACATAGTCTCTTGGGCTATCACGAATTCTTTTGCCTACCTTAGCTTGGCTTTTGGAATAAGTTCTACACAGCTCAACTATTTCAGCAAAAGGTTTCTTATAGATGTCCCCAGAGCTTAAGAGATTTAAGGTTTCAATGCAATCTTCCCTTAGCCCTTTTAAAAAAACAGTTCTAAAGGTTCTTTCGTCCAAATTACCTATTCAAGATTTATGGTAATTATAAAGGAATCTTTTAAGATATTCTTCCAAACTCTCATCTTCCATTTGTTACATCCTAAAAATGTCATTAATATCTCTGCTTTTGCAATAATCTTGGTATTTCTTAAGAAAGATAGATTTCATGTCATCCCATGAATAGATAGTATGTTCTCCCAGGCTCATAAACCACCTAAGGGCTGAATCTTTCAAGGTAGCAGGAAATAGTTTGAGCTTGTGTGCATCATCATGATAATTATAACTTCTACAAAGAATATCAAACTCAAATAGAAAAGAGTAAGGATCTTCAGAAGACATACCATGGAAAAGTGGAAGAGATGCCAAAGGTATATTTTTCATAGTGATATTTCTGGTAATGTCCAAGATTGGAAATCCAAATGTAGTCTTTGTTTCTTCCTCGTTTTCCTCAGGTCCTCCCCTAGGTCCATCTCTTTTGTCAACATTGCCATTAAGTAGGTTGTTAATTTTGTCATTGTTTCCACCATTGTTCCTGTCATTGTTTTTGTTATTGTTTCTGTTCTCCTCACCTCCTTCTCTGTCACCCATTCTTCCAAGAGGTCCAAAAGCAGTAGGCTCTGGTGTACTACTCCAACTAGAAGAAGATTCGACTGAGCTAGATTTTATATACTCAGGCCATAAGTCTCTCCGAGCTACTCCCACTGCAGATTCTACATGTGAGATCGCCACTGATTTTGTTTCTACAACAACTCCTAATATCGGTTCTTCTTGTTGTAGTGTTTCTTCAAGTTGTATTGTCCCCTGTGTGGAGTATTTCCTTTTCTGAGGCCACTATTGCAACAAAGCTTTCTCCTTTCTCCTTTCTCCTCGTTTGCTGCATAACGATTACCAGGGTTAATTGGGGGGCTCTTTGTAGGACCAAATAATTCTAAAAGAATATTCTCACTCTGAATAAATCTTCCCTTACTATCTCTAGGTCTACCTCTACTTCTACGAATAAGAAAAAAGCTACAAAAAAATATTAGGGACAATCAAACTTTGGAGCAACCCCGCCATAGTGATGCATGGCTCTTCACTCACGTCTTAATGTACATTCTCCGCCCTCTGATTGCCCTACAAAATCTCTGTCACACACATAAATCTACCAAAGGAAAGTATTACCTGTACCGTTTGCAACTCCCCAACAACTGCCCCAAAAATGTTATGGGTTTTATATGTTCATTTAATTCCCTATACTTTTTAAAAATGTCAATCTGAAATTTGTAATCTTAAGAGTTGCAAAATATCACGATTCAAATCCAAGTTCACTGTCCTAAGTTCAGCCTAGTACTAAATTAAGTATTGAATGTTCACTCCAATCTTTGTTTTTACTCCTAATTCAAAACTATCTTATTACTTTACTAAATTCTACTAAAGTAAAGATGCATTTCTTAATAACATCATTCCAAAACCAATTTATCCTAGAACAACTACACAAACCAATTCATGTTTAAATTCCCTGCAGGAAACAAATCTAGCAATATCATAACCCAACTTCAAATTTGATCTCAATTAATCTATTCTACTCAATATCTTCACACAAGAGAAACTAACCCCAGGGTCAAACGAAATCATTATATATCTTGTAACTACACAACAAATATTAATCTAACATTGTTAAGAAAACACTATCCAATTCGAAGCTCAAAAGGTCTATTCACACAACTCTATGATCTCATAAATCAATTAGAAACTAAACTGAAAATACAAATGATTTATAGTGCAAACAAAATCCTACAAAGGCTTTCAGGTATCAAGCTTTGGCTTCAAAGTACCTTGCTAGAAGTTTGTGATTCCCAAGTAGTAGAGTATTTCGCTTCAAATCAAAGGCTTCGATTGAGTCTTAAGGGATGTTTTAAAAGCTCGATATTCGGAAATCTACTTTAGACAAGAACATATCTATTCCAACGCAAACGATGTTTGATAAAAGGTAATCTTGCAAACTCGAGCAATATTTTATGAGAAACAATTCAATGAACTCAAGCAGTCTCAGATAAAAGTCAATCCTCTAAACAATCAATCATTAACTAGAGGTTTAAGAGATGGAACATGTAGATCTAAAAGAGTTTTGAATGCTATGTAATCACACTTCTAAATACAAAGTACTTGTTTAAAAACAACAAAGAAATGAATATTCAAGGCACAAATACTCTATGCTAATCTATACACACATCCTTCTATCCTAACTAAAATTAATTAAAGAACTTAGCAGAGGTCAATGGTGGGCCATTGCCACGACCTTAGACAAGTTAAATTTCTATAGTAAACTTATAGATTAAAAGCACATAAATTTACAAGAATAGAGATCGATATTGCTATATTAATGGTCTTCAGTAATTCATAAGTACAACAGCTCCAAACTGAATTAAAAACAAATTTATACAATGTCCACAATCACGGTTCTTCCTTGCTTCTGCTTGCTAACTTTCTAACACTATTGGTTCATCTTCTTAAAGAGATCACGACCTAAAGATAGATTTAACTGAACAAACAAGAAAGATAATACAAGTATGATCTGAACTTAATTAAGGTAAGCTAGATCCTCGAAGATCATTATACAGTGTATCATATCTATACGAATCTGATCGTGGCACTATCTTTAGGAGGGAGGTGTTGTCACTAATGTCAAATAACATGATAACTTGCCTTGGAATTATCATCAAGTTGATTGTTGTCGAATTCTGGAACATGGTACCAAATGAAGTACAGAACCAGGGACCGAATAGTTTCCTAGTGCATCACGAACTTAGATGTTGAACCACCAGTGTCCTATCAATGCCATCAAGTCTCCATCCTCATATTTAAGAATCCTAGCAATATTTCAGTGAAATTTAGTCAAAAAAATATGAATTCGCTTAACATATATCTGGACTAACCAAAGATATATAAAAATAGGCCTAATTGTGACTTTTATCTCCATTCATGAACTGGAACAGTTTGACAAAGATAGGGTGGCTTTTCATGAAGATGTCTACAATTTGCTCATTTGTGGAACAATGTCGTAGATGGATAGTCTTGGCCTCAACATGATGTTGAATCAAATGATATTTTGTATTAATGTGCTTAGTTTGATCAAGGAACTTTGGGTTCTTGGCCACCTTTATTGCAGAAGTTTTGTCAATCAAAAGAGGAGTTGAATGCACTTGTTTCTCTAGCAAATCTTCCAGAATTTTCCTGGGCTACACAATTTCCTTCGTTGCTTTAGCTGTTGCCACATATTCTACCTCAGTTGTGGAATCTACTGGAACTGATTGTTTGTGTGACCTCCAGGAGACAACATCTGATCCAAGACTCATAACATAACCTAAAGTAGATACCCTAGTTCTTTATCTCCATCGAAATCTAAATCAAAGTATTCAATCAAGCTGAAATCACCAACTTGTGTATCCTTGAGTCCAAAGTCTTCAATTCCCTCAAGTACTTTAGAACTCATTTTGCAGCAGACCAATGAACCTCGCAAGGCATTTGCATAAACCTGGAGAGGATTCCAACAACAAATGAAATCTTTGGTCTGGTAGTAGTCGGATAGTTGAGACTTCCTACAAGTTGTCTATACTTTGTTGCATCCTCAAATTCTTTTCCTTCAGTGGATTTGAGCTTTAACTTTTGTTCCATTGGAGTAGTCAAAGGATTGCCCTCAACCATGCCAAACCTGTGCAACAAATCTCCAATGCACTTCTTCTGGGAGAGGAACATAAACTTCGGATGCTAAGTTATTTCAATACCAAGATAGTAGTGAACATAGTCCAAATATGTCATTTCAAAACATTTTCTCAGTTCTTTGTTTATGGATGCAATGTAGTTCTCATTGTTCCCTATCATCAAAAGATCATCTCCATACACCACAAGATATATAATGGTTTTCCCAACTTTCTTGACAAACAAAGTTGCATCATCAAGATCATAATGTTTGAAGGAGTCACCTTGGAGAATTAGTTGAAGCAACATGTCTTCAACTGATCTCATGTATCATCTTCTTAGAGATGATCTATGCTGTTATCTAGATAGGTCAAACTGTTGACTTTTGTTGTAAATGTACTATCTCTCTCTCTCTCTGCTAAACTATTGAAGAACATATAAGAAGAATTGATTAAGGGTTTCCCCACATTGAGGTTTGTCCCTGGCTAGCGCCACATCTTGTGTCCTCTTGTCTTGGCTTGTCTTTTGTGATTTATGTTTATGTTCTATCTGCAGTTTACTTTAATGTTGATGTGATTTCTAATCTGGAAAAGCTATGGAGCTAACTGTGAAAATTGAAATAAATTGCTCTAACCATAGAACATACCTAAAATTAACATGGTTTCAGAGCTGAGGTCAAGACAATGCCCAAGCAAGAGTGAAAGAGCAATCACTGAAGACAGTTGGTAAAGGACAAAAGGATCAGTGGATTCCTCATCCCTCTTCAAATTCATCAAGGGTGAAGTCGAGGCAGAGAATATTATCAGAATGGCGCAGCAGAAGTTTCTGATGGCCTACCTAAAGATCACTTCAATGGGAAGTCTGGATCTAAGGGTGGAAGGAAAGGCAGATGCCTTGGTTGTAATAAGTTCGGCCATTATGCGAAGGAGTGTCCGAATGGCCGAGATACATCTCTTGATGAAGATAACAATCATTCCAGGGACATCTTCAATTATCAAAGGAATGACAAGTAATGCAGGTCATCAAGGAAATGGTCGACTCTTCAAAGAAAGCAAGGAACCCCAGAATCTCTTTTATGTACCTGATCGCAAGAAGAACCTGGTGTCCACCTCGGAAATGGAAGTCAAAGGTTTCAGGGTGGCATTCATCGATGGAAAGGTACGTGTTAAAAGATATAATTTTCAAAGATGCTTTTTCTCATGCATTCAGGGTTGGCAATTTGTATCAAGTTGCAGGATGGTCCATTAGGGATCATGTCAATGACATATCGCATCTATAACACCAGAGGTCTACCTATGGGGCCCTACCTGATGCGAGTCAAATGGTGATAGGGATGTCTGAATTCAAGTAGAGCATGAAGGTACATGTCTGAGATGTACCGAAGGAAAATCTTATAAGGGGACCATTCCCCTCATGCAGCAAGTCCATAGGTTTGGAACAACCCGAGGAATTTGAGATTCATGATCGGGAATCTCATCTATACAAGTGGAAGAAAGCCTTCCTTGGCTTGAAGCAAAACATCCCAGGCGTAGTATGAGAGGATTGATAGCTATCTAATGAAGCTAAGATTCTCTAGGAGTCAAACCGATCCAAAGTTCAAACCATTACCCGAAGGTTGTGGATGATAGACCTCTCATACCGGCACCTTATGAGGACGACCTATTTCTGATAGGTGCAGACCCTCTTATTTGCAAAAGTAAGAGGGAGTTGGATTCCGGATGTGGAATGATAAACTGCAAGCATGTGACTACCTCGAGGATCTTAACTTTCAGAAGTTATATGGTAGTGATGTCGGACCAGATTTGGGAATGCCTCTGAGTTTCATAAACTCATTCGCGTTGATGTTCTTGGTGAACTTTCGTCCGGACATATGTTTTGCAGTTAGCATGATGAGCTCATATTTGGTTGAGCCTCACTGGATTGGTGCCAAGAATCTTCTGAGATATCTTCGGGGCACAATCTCTCATGGATTGAGATACACTGCTGGAAATATGAAACTGCATGATTATTCGAATGTTGACTGGGCAGGCGGTGTGGAGGATCACTAGAGCACTTCTCAGTGTTGGTTCTCTTTGGATTCTGCTTCGATATCATGGATGAGCAGGAAGTAGAAGTCGGTTGCTATAAGCACCGCCAAGACCGAATACATAGCTACGAGTATAATCTCGCGTGAATTTGCATGGTTGCAGAAGCTCTTAAGTGAGTTGTTTGTACACATGATGAATACCACTGTCATTCTCTGTGACAACCAGAGGGGGGATACGATTATTGAGGAATCATGTATTCGATGATTGCTCCAGCAGATAGACATCAGATACTGCCTTATCTGCGATATGGTAAGTCGATGAGCGAGGAGGCTCCATCGCATTGAGACTGATGTACAGGTCGCAGACATTTTGTCAAAGCCCCGGGGAAAGGTCAAATCTGTGACTTTCCCGAACGACTTGGATTCGTTGAGAGACCTTCTTATAAGGGTGCATGTTGCACGCATTGAGCTCTGGGAGCTTTGGGGGCTTGGAGTACTTACTGGAGCAATATACGACCACAGGGTGACTCACCCTCCCCTGGTGGTGCGCTATGAACAGGATGATTAGTTCTTCTGTGGGCCGGGATGATTAGTTCTCCTGTGGCAACTGTGGAACAGGATGATTAGTTCTCCTGTGGGCTGGGATGATTAGTTTTTCCGTGGCAACTGTGGAACAGGATGATTAGTTCTCTTATGGGACAGGATGATTTGTTCTCTGTAGCGACTATGGAACAGATGATTAGTTCTCCTGTGGGCCAAGATGATTTGTTCTCCGTGGCGACTGTGGAACAAGATGATTAGTTCTCTTGTCGGCCAGGATGATTAGTTCTCCGTGGCATCCACCAACAGGATGATTCGTTCTTCTGTGGACAAGATGATTAGTTCTCCTGTCGAGGCATCCTACCCATGCAGTCTGAGACTCATGGGAAGTATCTCTAATCTGATCAATGAGCAGGGAAATGAGGATAGGGACCATAGTAGTACTATCGATGGATGCATCATTGTATCTACCGTACTCCCTATGCTAGGATGACCTCCATTGATCTGGGATCAATGAAACTGATCTGGGATCAGTATGAGTGGTTTGAGACACTCTCTTGTGACATTGATCTGGGATCAATGGAACTGATCTGGGATCAGTATGAGTGGTTTGAGATACTCTCTTGTGACATTGATCTGGGATCAGTATGAGTGGTTTGAGACACTCTCTTGTGACATTGATCTGGGATCAATGAAACTGATCTGGGATCAATGACATTGATTTGGGATCAGTATGAGTGGTTTGAGACACTCTGTTGTGACATTAATCTGGGATCAATGAAACTGATCTGGGACAGTGTTGCACTAATCGGGAAAAAATCGCGCTATTATCGTTTTATCGCGATTTTTTCAAAACCACGATTAAATCAGGCGATAAAATCAGGAGAACAAAAAAAAAAAATAGCCAATTTTTTCGAAAAAATCGCTATTTTTCAATAAAAATAGTGGACGTGTCGGGCAGCACATGTTTAAAGGGAAAAACGCGATTTTTTTTGGTCATTTGGACAGCAAAAGGCACGCTGGGGTTTAGAGACTTAGAGACTTGGAGACTTGGAGAATTTGGAGCTAAATCAACTAACTGGAGGAGAAAAATCGAAGAGTGAGCCAAGGAGGAGACACATTATCTCCATAAAACCGGTATGGGCACCAACGTTTTGTGTTTTCATTGTTTTCTAACGTTGTTTTTGTTTTTTTCTATGTTTTTGGTTGTGTTTGGAATGGGGTTTTTGACATTTGTCCAATGCAAATTTTTTTTAGTTTTTTTTTGTTGGGTTTGGAATGGAGTTTTTGACATTTGTCCAATGTATTTTTTTTTAGTTTTTTTCGTTGGGTTTGGAATGGGGTTTCTTAAATTGTATGTAATTTTTTTTTGTTTTTGTACAATGTAAATAGTAAAATACTAAATTGTAAGTTTGTAACTTGTAAATACTAAATTGTAATCCTTATTTTCCCGTAGGTTCACCGAAACACCATTCAAGTTTTCAACTTCAAAGTTCAAAATCAAACATGCCAAGGAAATTGGACCCTTTCTGGGAATTTGGTGAACCTGATGCTCTGAATGATAGAATGAACTTGTCTTGCAAGTTGTGTGGGCACCATATGTCTAGGGGGTGTACAGATTGAAATATCACCTTGCACAAATCCCTGGATTTGATCTAGAGCCTTGCATAGAGACAAATCCTAAACTCATCCGAAGAGCCATGAAAGCATTGGAAACTTTAGACCACAATAGAGAGGCCAAAGCAGAAATAAAGAGGCAACTAAAAAAGTCAACTGAACAAGGAAGTGGCAGTGGTTCTACTGCAACATCAACCAACCCGGTGGCTGCCTCGTCACTTTTTATTCCTCGAACCACACCTAGTTCACAGCCATCTATGAATCCAATGCTAAAAAAACTGAGAAAGAACAAGCTGACAAGTTGCTGGCAAAATTTCTCCTTTGGAGTGATATTCCTTTCAGCATTGTAAGGAATAATCCATTTTTCCAGCCTGTTGTTGATGCTATTGCAACTATTGGCCTAGGGTACAAGATCCCTTCTTATCATGACATGAGAGGCCGGATTCTTCAAAATTAAAAGCTTGACTGCACCAAAATATTGGAGGATTTTAGGGGATCATGGGCACAAACAGGATGCACTGTGATGTCAGATGGTTGGACTGACCAAAAGGGGAGAACCCTTGTAAACTTCTTGGTTAGTTGTCCCAAGGGGACTATGTTTATCAAATCTGTTGATGCATCTGCACAAATCAAAGATGCAAGAACTTTATGTGATTTTTCGGATGTGATTATTTTGGAGGTGGATGCAGAAAATGTTGTCCAAGTCATAACGGACAATTCTGCAAATTATGTTGCTGCTGACAGGATGCTTATGGACAGGCATCCTACTTTATTTTGGACACCTTGTGCTGCACACTGTATTGATTTGATGTTGGAGGACAGAGGGAAAATTTCTTTTGTCAAATATATTGTTGAGTCATGCAAAAGCATTACAAAATTTATATATAATCATACATCCATGCTTAGCTTGATGAGAAGATTCACCAACAACCAAGAGTTTGTGCGCCCCACCATTACACGGTCTGCCACCAGTTTCATATCTCTTTAATCCCTCTTGAATTCTGTCGGATGTGAAGAGAATGTTTCTTTCAGAGGAGTGGCGTGCTTTGCCAATGAGCCGCAAACCAAAGCGAGAGACCATCTGCAGACTAGTTTCATACCAGGACAACTTTTGGGCGGGAGTGCAGGAGGTGTGCGTCGTTATTGAACCTTTGGTAAAGGTTCTTCAGTTAGTTGATAGTGAGAAGCCCGCAATGGGCTATTTGTATGAGGCCATGGACAAGGCCAAAAAATCCATTCGGGCCTACTATGATGATAAGGGGGATGAGCGGTTTTAGAGACAACTCCTCCTATGGGGACTGATTGATGAATGATGGAACAACACACTCCATCGTCCCATTCATGCTACTAGGATTTTCCTGAGCCCCGCATTTTCTTACGCATGTGGGTTCACACTTGATACTAAGATCATGGATGGATTCTTAACATGTGTCCAGAGGATGGTGCGATCTCCAGCAGAACGTACAAAAATCTCTAAAGAAATTGAATGGCATGTGGCACATTTGGCTTTGACATGGCTGTGACAGATAGAATGATTAAAATGCCATGTATTTTTCAGTTTGTTTCAAAAAAAAAAATTCTAGTTAAGACTAACCTAAGTACCCACGGGGGATTTGAACTGGTGACCTATCGCAAGGAGTGCCTTACCAGCGCACCCATTCACCGTCAATCCAAAGCCCCATGGGCAGTTTGTTTCAAATTTCATTGTCTCTTCAAATTCCATTTTTTCTTATGTTTATTTAAAATTTTATTTGTAATTTTGTTGTAGATGCATGGTGGAGAATGTATGGTGCCAAGGTACCCCTTCAGCAAAAGCTCGCCATTCGAATCCTCAGTTAAACATGTAGCTCCTCAGGATGTGAGCGCAACTCGACTGTATTTGAAAAAATACACAACAAGAAGCGCACTAGGTTAACACTTAAAAATTTAAAATATTGCAAATTTCCAAATAAATTTTTGAATTCATTAAACAATATTTTTTTATAATTATCATTTCATGATCTGTGTACAGGTTGGAGTCCCAACGCCTCTAATGACATGGTCTATGTCTACTACAATCTTCAATTGTGGGTGAGACAACTTGAGAGGACACTTGATATGGAGGCCATCTCATTGGATGGGATTGACACCACTACTGCATGGAGGGTTGAGGCCGAGAGGCCTCTCATGGAGTCTGCTGATGATTGGTTAGTGTAGAATGTAGTGGAGGAGGAGGAGGAGGTGACACCACCTGTCAGGGCTACCCGTGCCACCAGTAGAGGACGTGGTCTACCTCCTATAGCTCCTACTCCTAGTTCTTCAGCTTCTAGAGCACAGCAGACTCCACTGCCAACTCCACCAGCACCAGCATCTACATCTAGAGGGAGAGGGAAAGCTATGGCATTTTCTCGTAAGAGGGGCAGAGGAAATCAATAGTATTAGACTTTAGTTATTTTGTTCATTTCATTGTATATGACATTATGACTCATGAGATACATTATTATATTTTTTGTTGATATTTTGAGGCTGAGTTGGGACTCAGGAGTCAGGACTTACTATTCAGGACATGATTCACTGTTATGTGTGATTTTAGCACTAGAAATGATATTAAACATCTTATATATTAGTTCTTTTATCATATTTATGTGTCAATGTATTTATTTAATGTTGTAGATGGTTTAGATATTAACAAAATTGAAAAAAAATGAATATTTTTGTACCAAATGATTTTTTCCCGATTATTACCGATTTTTTCCCAATTATTACGATTTTTTCCCTACGCCAAATTAATCCCGATAACGATTAGTGCAACATTGATCTAGGATCAGTATGAGTGGTTTGAGACACTCTCTTGTGACATTGATCTGGGATCAATGAAACTGATCTAGGATCAGTGAAACTGATATGGGATCAGTATAAGTGGTTTGAGACACTCTCTTGTGATATTGATCTGGGATCAATAAAACCGACTTCGGGTCAGTAAGAGTGATGTGACACACTCTCTTCAGATGAAACTGACTTCAGGTCAGTAGAGAATGGTACGAGACATTCTCGATCAATTCTTCTTCTTCATGGTTCAGTAGAGCAGAGCTCAACAGATCAGAGCAGACCAAAGAAGTGCAAGGCACTGATGGCAAAGATAGTATAGTCAGACATATGGATCAACGGATGGAGTTCTCCCTAGTTGAGAGGGAGTGTTAAAATTGGCAACTAGGGCCAAACTCCACGTGGGTCATCTTATTTATGGCAGCTAATATTTTTCTTAGATCCCTCTTATCGAGAGGTGTAGGATTTCATCCAATTCCAATAAGTATTCATGGAGTTATGAATTTATTTGCGTTATAAGACAATTCGTCAAGGTCGGCCAACAACCAAATAGTAGGAGGAGAGATCCTAAGGAATAATGTTGCCCTGATCCAGAGGGCAGAAAGCTGGAACTGCCGAAAAAGCCAAAACTGTCGAAACTGCTGGAAAAACCGGCACTGTCGGAAAAACTGGAACTGACGAGAAAGCCAGAAAAGCCGGAACTGCCGAAAAAGCCAAGACTGCCGGAAAAACCAAAACTGCTAGGGCTGACGGAACTATTGGGAACAACTAGAACTACCGGAACCGTCGGGAATAGTCATAACTGCCAAAACTATCGGGAACTGCCGAAACAGACGAAGCATCTGTCTTCGAAGGAGAGCAGCATGCAAGGGACAGTGAACTAACATTAGGACAGTTGTATCGTACTTAGCAGCAAATACACCAAGCATGCAATGCTACCGCTAGCATGCAAGGGACAACTAGCATGTAATTTTACAGCTAGCATGCAAGGGACAACTAGCATGCAACAACAAGCATGCTAAAGACAACAAGCATGCTAGGTACAACAAGCAAGCAAGGTGCAGCCAACAAATAGGTCAGGATGGCAACATGGTGCAGCAATGGCACATAATGTAGTACAGTGATGGGTACAGTCATGATTAATGAAGCGTGATGAGATGCAGCTTAGTGATGATGGGTGCAGCATGGTGCAGCGCGGTGAGGTGCAGCATGATGACGAAATGCAGCACAATGATTGGTGAAGGAGTCACCTTGGAAAATTACTTGAAGCAGCATATCTTCAACTAATCTCATGTATCATCTTCTTAGAGATGATCTATGCTCTTATCTAGATAAGTCAAAGTGTTGACTTCTGTTGTAAACGTACTATCTCTCTCTCTCTCTCTGTTGAACTATTGAAGAACATATAAGAAGAATTGATCAAGGGTTTCCCCACATTGGGGTTTGTCCCTAGCTAGTGCCACCTCTTGTGTCCTCTTGCCTTGGCTTGTCTTCTGAGATTTATGTTTATGTTCTATCTGCAGTTTACTTTAATGCTGATGTGATTGCTAATCTGGAAAAGCTATGGAGCTAACTATGAAAATTTAAATAAATTGTTCTAAGCATAGAACATACCTAAAATTAACAAAACGATTATAAGCTAGCAAAAGAAACAAAGACAAGAGGCTAACTAATAATAAAGCTATAATAATCAAGGATTGTGGAAAATCTCCCTCTCAATCCTTGCCTTCTTGCAAACTCATCATCCACGTCCTTATCGTCAAAATTTTGCTTTCCCTTCCTTCCTTGCGTGAGCTAGGGTTTTCTTCCTTCAGCGGAATCATTGATGTAGATCTAGCTCTAGGGTTTTATCTGAACCCTAGGGCTTTCTTATCCATGACTTCTAGTCTTCTGGGCTTTACAAAACCTAGATCTTGCAAAGTATCTTGTTGTAGTCAATATAGATGGGACAATTCCTCAAATCCATATGCATTGTATTAAACATAAATGATTGTACAAAAACATAATTGAAAAGAATGGGCCATAGAGTCCCTATGCCACCACATATGTGATGAATTTGTCAACATGGTGATCGCCCCTTCAACTCTAATGTCAGAATACTTCATGAATGTCTTCAACGAACTCGCTCCGTCAACTAATCCTCAATAATAGCAAAGTGTTGAGTGTTCTCTCTTGAGAATCCATTAATGACGGTGATCTGATTCTTCATTTTATTTTTTACTGTCTTGATGTGAAAATAAATACTCCAGCATTCCGGGTTGGGTATCCACTTATTTAAGTGAATGGAGACAACAAACATGTCACATTCACAAAATAGGCCCCATGCTTAATCATTTACATCACCTAAATACCCCAACATTGTAGTGTGCTTGGATTGTTAGGATAAAGTAACAGTTTGATTTTTAAAAGTTATTGAATTTCCATGTCAAATTGTGTAAGCCAATCAAAATCCTTTAAAATTCAAAAGAGATACAGGTGTGACTAGGCATCAACAAAATTTTTAATAATATAATTCACCTACCTTAAACGTGAAAATTACATTAAATATTAAAAATAAAATTAATATCTTATTCTATAAAAGTTATAATATTGAGTATTTTTAATCAAGGGTAAATCATGGGTTGAGTGTGTTTTTAATGATGAGTAACTAATTTAAATTTTAGATTTACTTTTTTAATTTAAATTTTATTAAATCTTGTGTAAATAAATTAATTAAATATAAAACATATACATGGTTACTTTTGATAAAAGTGTGTTTATTTGGGTAATTTAAAATTAATTTATTTTTTAATTTAAATGTTATTAAATCTTGTGTTAATAATTAATTTAAATATAAAACATTTTAATGACACAACTAATTTAAGTTTTAAATTTACTTTTTTAATTTAAATTTGGGTAAATCTTGTGTTACCAAATTAATTTAAATTATATATACGGTTATTTTGATAAACATGACATTTTATTTGGGTAATTTTGATAAAAGTAGTATAATAAAAACGATATATTAAAAATTTGTCTAGATGGCATTATTTTATTAATTTCTTAATTTTTTCTTGGGTGGCTATTTTTTAGTTGAAATTTCCTCTAATCACTGGGAGTTTATTGCTTTTACACAATGGGTTAAGGGGCTCACTCTCGCTTGGAGCAACTTCCCAACTTTTCATTGCATACAATTT